>CAUYUJ010003274.1:27500-80687 GCA_963575745.1 Prorocentrum cordatum
CACCGAATGTCCCCGTGGCGCAGTCCGCATGCGTCTTCCTCACCCAGTACAGCGTTTCGTGGCCCCATAGGGAGCGCCACCGAAGGTCCCCGTGGCGCAGTCCGCATGCGTCTCCCTCACCCAGTACAGCGTTCCGTGGCCCCATAAGGAGCCCCACCGAAGGTCCCCGTGGCGCAGTCCGCATGCGTCTCCCTCACCCAGTACAGCGTTTCGTGGCCCCATAGGTAGGGAGCTCCACCGAAGGTCCCCGTGGCGCAGTCCGCATGCGTCTCCCCCACCCAGTACAGCGCTTCGTGGCCCCATAGGGAGCTCCACCGAAGGTCCCCGTGGCGCAGTCCGCATGCGTCTCCCCCACCCAGTACACCTCCGTCGGAGGCTGTCGGAGTTCCGCGCCTCGCTCGCCCGTCGTCGCTCTGCCCAGCGGCAAGAGCCTTGCCCGCTATCAGCCAGCCAGCTGGCTTTCTTTGCTCCGCGCAGCGGACGACCCGCGCGCGTCGCTGGGACCCCTCAGGGGCGACTTGCGCGCGTCGCGGGGACTCCGCGCTGCGCCGCGCCTGCAGCTTTGGACTTTTGAGTGCGCGGGCAAAGAGAGAGTAAAAGAAGGGGAGGAAGCGGGCGCGATCCTCGCGGGGGGGCGCGCCGACATTGGCGTCGCGGCGCGCGGGCGATGCCGTCGGGGAGTCCCGGAGTCCCGGGCCAGCTCCTTGCGGCGGCCACGCCCAGCGTGACGAGTACTCAGAGGCAGTCATTCTCAAACTATTGACATTCATATACAATTACACCATGCTTTGTCATACTCACGTTCATGCACGTAGACTCGCTCGCACGCAGATTCATTCACAGTCAGACGCACTCGCGCTCAGATTCACCCGCGCTCAGTCTCCCTACGTACTCAGATCAATCGTTTTCGTTCGCGTTGTGTACCACGCCACTCATTTCGGCACACCCCTAGCACGGTTCGTTGGCTCATAGGGATCACCACCGAAAAAGGGATTCACAATTGCGGCAGTCACACCTGCATGTGGTTGGGTCCTTCGTCAGGCTTTTTTTGTTGGCAATTTTTCATATCCGCCTGTGGGAGGACTTGCCCGACCTAAGTGTAATGGGCAGTGCCAGACCGGGTCGCCTGCTCGGGCTCGCGAAGCTGCCTTCGCTGTCTCCTGCAGCCCGCTTTGGCGAGCGCCAGAGCTTGAGGGGGGAAAAACCGCCCGCCCGGACCCGACAATCGGCATTCATTGAACGGCCCTGGGCGTTCTGGGCGTTCACTGAACCAGCCCTGACCTGTTCGATTCCTGCTGTGGGTGCGTTTGCGACACGGCTTCGCATGTCGGGGTGATTCTTATGGGGGTGGATTTGCTGCCCTCGAAGAGAGGACCTCGGCGCATCGCTCCCTCGGCGAGTGCCGGCGGCAGGAAGGCGGAAAGCAGGCGCGCGTGCAAAACTTTTTCGACAATTGTTTGGTCTATTTTAGATATGTTTTCCAGAATCCACCTGCAGGAGACCATGTCCGTCCTAAGGCCACGCGCAGAGGGTGTAGGGGGAGGGGGGAAGGCTTCTCAGAAACACCCCTGCTTTTTGGAAGGCGCGAGCCTTGTCTGTGGATGTGAGGGCCGCGCCTTCTAAGAAACGGCCTCCTTCTAAGACGTCTCCTCCCCCTACCCCCTTGTGCGCGCCGCCAAGTCAATTGTTCCAGAGCGTTGCGGAAAGTTGGAACGGCCGCGGCGCCCGATACGCCTTCGGAGCCGCCGGATCTCAGAGATCCCCGATCTGTGTTCAGGAGCCTTGAGACGGGGGCCACTGCAAACGGGGGTCAGCCAGAGCGCTGGACCTTGCAGGATCCTGCAAAGCCAGGGCTGCATTGACCCGGGCTATCGCGCAGGATCCCTCAGGATCCTGGAGAATCTTGTAGAGCCTGACTGACCGGTTTTGCATTGATCTGGGCCAGTAGAAGCCCGATTTGTCCCAGTCGGACTTTGTCTTGGTCCTGGCTCCGCATGTATTGCCCGCCGGTCGTTGGAAGTCGGTATTCCTGGAATCCCAGATCCCAATCTACTCTAGGTGCCCTCCTTCGCCAAGAGTCGAGAGGGCTTTTCTCTTCCCTCCTCTTGAGGGGGCGGGCGGAAGCCCAATCTATTTCAACGCGCTCCCACTTCAGGTTTCTACGCTCGAAGAAGAACAGAAACAGCTCCGCGCGGACGCCGGGGTCGGCGCAGGAAGCGCCGCCAGAGGGGCCCAGCGCGGATCCACGAAATAGGCGCGGACCTCCACAAGTTTATGCCCATGCTGTTTTGTGTTCCTTTCTGCTCGGGCCGGACGAGAGGGTAGGATAGGGAAAGAGGGATCATGACATCTGCTGGATGCAGCTGGTTTCGGCCCCGCCGCCGGGCCCATTCCTCCACACATGGGCGCCTCCTAGCGCCAGGAGGCGCCTGGAAAACCAGCTGCGCGAGCTGATTCTCTAACCTACCTTTGCTGTCCTACCCTTTCTTTTGCCCCCCCGATATACGCACTTCTTCCAACTGACAGGTAGCGGCGCCAGGAAAACCAGCTACGATAGCTGATTCTCTACACCACCCTTTGCTATACCACCCTTTCGTCCCCTCCAATGTACGCACCCTGCCCTTGCTATCCTACCCTGCCCTTTGCTATCCTACCCTTCCCTTTGCTATCCTACCCTGATGGGCGGGCGCGCGCGAGAGGGTCGGTGAACCGCGCGCGGACGCGCAGGGCATGCTCCCACTTCTTCCACATGAAATGCCTGCAGCAGCCGGCTGGACCAAAGACGGGTGGTGGTCGTGGTGTGGTCGGTGGCAGTTGGCGGTGGCGGACAGGGTGGCGAGAGCCAGGGAGAGGAGATGGAAGAGGAGGGGGATGAGCGGGAGGATTTTGGATTCAGATGATGATGATGATAATACTGCTGCTGCTGCTGCTGATGGTGATGATGATGATGATGATGATGCTGATGATGATGATGATGTTGATGATGATGATGATGATGATGATAAGGATGATGATGCTGGTGATGATGATGCTGATGTTATTGCTGCTGATGCAGACGATGCTGATGATGGTCATGATGCTACTGCGGATGTTGATGATGATGGTGGTGATGATGATGACGATTCTGATGATGATGGTGATGGTGATGCTGCTGATGATGATGAGGGTGAGGATGATGATGATGATGATGATGATGATGATGATGATGATATTGCTGCTGATGCAGACGATGCTGATGAGGGTGATGATGCTGCTGCTGATGTTGATGATGATGATGGTGGTGATGATGATGGCGATTCTGATGATGCCGATGATGATGACGATGACGATGACGTTGCCGACTATGATGATGATGCTAGGGATGATGATGATGATGCTGATGGTGATGGTGATGGTGATGATGATGAGGATGATCACGACGACGAAGACGACGATCCTTGTGATGCTGATGACGATGCTGACGATCATGAGGATGCTGATGGTGATGATGATGATGCTGATTACTATCATGATGACGACTATGCTGATGATGATCATGATGCTGTTGATGCTCATGATGATGATGGTGATGATGATGATGATGATGCTGACGAGGGTGATGATGACGATGGCGGTACTCGTGGTGAAGATGATAGTGGCGATGATGTTGCTGCTGCTGATGATGATGCTGAAGGTTCTGGTGACGATGACGATGACAGCACCGATGATGATGGACACGATGATGCAGATGATGATGCTGATGATGACGATGATGGTGATGATGATACTGATGCTGCAATGAGGGCGATGATGATGCTAATGATGATGATGATGCTGATGATGATGATGATGATGATGATGATGAGGATAATAACTATGATGGTGATGCTGATGCTGATGGTGCTGATGTTGATGAGGATGATGATGACGATGATGATGATGATGATGATGATGATGATGGTGATGATGACGAGGGTGAGGATGTGGATGAGGATGAGGATGATTATGATGATGGTGATGATGATGATCACGATGCTGATGCTGCTGATGATGATGATGATGGAGATGATGATGATGATGATGATGATGATGATGATGACGATGACGATGGTGATGATGCTGATGGTGGTGATGATGATGATGATGAGGATGGTGACGGTGACTATGGCGATGATGATTGAAAATGGTTGTTATGATTATGACGATGGTGAGTTCGATTGCAAGGCTGACGTCGAAACTAAGGATGATAATGCTGATGAACATGGTGATGATGGTGATGATGATGGTGATTATGATGATGATGATGATGATGATGATGATGATGATGATGATGATGATGATGATGACGGCGACGATGGTGATGATGATTGAATATGGTGGTGATTATGATTGTGGCGATGATGAGTTTGATTGCAAGTCTGACGGCGAAAATAATGATGCTGATGATGATTATGCTGATGATGATGATGGTGATGTTGGTGCTGCGGCTGCTGCTTCTGCTGATGATGATGGTGATGATGATGATGATGATGATGATGATGATGATGGCGAGGGTGATGGGGTGAAGTGGAGAAGGGGAAGGAGGATCCGGGGGAGGAGGAGAATGAGGAGGCGGACCAGGGTAACCCCAAGACGTACCAACGACGCTGCAATACACCCTCTCTTCACACCTGCACGCAACGACGCTGTACACGGAGAACAGGGTGCGCGTCGCCACCGTTGGGGCTTGGTCCTCCCCCGCTCGCCTTCTCTTCTTCTCTCTCTCCTCGTCGTCTGTCGCTTGCTGCCTCCATCCCTCCTCCTGCCTCCCCTTCCCCTCTCTCTCTCTCTCTCGTTGCTCTCACTCTTTTTGTGCCCTTGCTTTGGCTTAACTTGGAGCGTGGCTTACACCTCTGCCTGGTGTGCCACCGGTTCGCCGCCTGCCTGGGCGATTTACGTGGGGACCCCCCATCAAGCAGGGCTTGACCTAAGCGGCATTTTCGCGATCCCGTGGACCGTTTTCGTTTGGACCTTGTTGTTTTGCCGCAGATGCGGAACGAAGAGAACACGAGCGGAAAACGAAAGCAAAACGAAAACGGAAAACACTGTTTAGGTCGACCCCCATCAAGCAGTCTTTTGACACCCCAGAGTGTTACGTAAGATCGGCTTTTCCCGGAAAGAGCTTGGGCAAAGAGTTCTCTTTAAGTGGGTTTTCCTATCCGCCTCGACTTGAAGGAGGCCGGCGGCCTTATTCTGTGATGAAAAACAAAGTAAGTTACTAATTTCTACTCGACAGTGCGTTTCGTTCGTGCCCGCTCGAGGAAAGTGCGCCTCCCATGTCGGATCCTCGATCAATCACGGGGTCCGCATACTGCCGCTTTCTTCTGTCAAGAGGAAGGTGCAGTGCGTTTTGTGCATTATCCTCGAGAAATAACGAGGCCTGGAGACCCAACCAATTCGCAAAAAATGCCCCCGTGAGGCGCGAATCCGTGTGTTGTTATTATAGACTATAGACCGGGCCCTTTCCTAGGGCACGACTCCGTATGTTTTTAAATTTGTGCCTGTAGATTGGTCCTCCCCAGTGTGGGCTGGAACCACGTGTTTTTACGTATCCAGGCTTCGAGCTGGAAGCATGTGTTTTCACGTGTCCAAGCCACCCATGGGGGGTATCTAAGATGGTGGTCCCGCACTGCAGCCATTCATTTTTATGTGTCAGAGCCACCCAGGGGGGGTATCTAACATGGTTTGTCCCGAGCTGGGACCACGTGTTTTTACATGTCCAGGCCACCCAGGGGGTATCTAACATGGTTGTCCCGCGCTGGAGCCATGTGTTTTTCCCCATATCCTAAGATGGGGTTCTTGTTATTTCTTGGACGCCGCCCACTCCAGAGAACAAGAACACACCCAGAACACAGACTTACTCATGCACATACTTACTCATACTCAGACTTACTCATACCCAGACGTATTCATACACATACTTACTCATACTCAGACTTACGCATACCCAAATTTACTCATACACAGACTTACTCATACTCAGAGTTACTCATACTCAGACCTACTCATACTCAGACTTGCTCATACCCAGACGTACACGTACACAAACTTACTCATACACAGACTTACTCATATTCAGGCTCACTCATACCCAGACGTACTCATATACAGACTTACTCATACTCAGACCTACAAATACTCAGACCTTCTCATAGTCTGAGTTACTCAGCACACGGCAGATCTTGAGGATGTCTCAGGTATGCCCCCCCTGTCAATTGGCCCTGGGTCAGGTACTATGTGCTCAGGCAGCTCGAGCTTAATATCCAGATCGGTTTGGTCAGGACTCGGATGCAAAAGTGGACTCGATCCACAACGCTATAAAGCACAACCGCGGCATGGCACATCGCAGTTCAGCATGGCGCAGCACAGCACAGCCCTGGGCACGGTACATCAAGATCGATACACTCAGCAGTGCATTTGCCCGTCGCCAATCAGGTGTCTTTGAAACGTTGCCATGCCCTACGTTTCTATTGTCCTTTCCCGGTCCGTGGGTCGATCATGCTTAGAGCGAACTGGCCTCCGCCCATCATGTAGCTATGGCATACTACAAAAACCTTGTGTACTTGGTGAACTCACACGCAAAGCCTTGTTTCGAACACGACCCAGCTTTTATCAATGCAACTGTTAAGAACATGCGTCCGGCCCTGAGGCGAGAGCCCTATGCTGAAATCGGCAAATCTCCATCCGTGTAACTGTTCACCGTTCTACAGGCGGTCTGGATTAGTAGGTAGACCCTGCCAGATCAAGGGTACCCTCGCGTCCTGTGTCTTGCGACCCATGCCTCCTGCATTTCTGTGGCAACGTGGCCCACGGAAGGGTCTCGTGTCCTCTCGCGTGCCCTCTCCAGTCAAGTCCGGCTGTGCGCCTCTGGATCGTAGACTGCATGAAGGTCTCGATCGAAACGCCCAGCCTGGCCTTTCGGATACGCCTGCTGGTGCAGCAGCGAGAAGTGCTTGACACGGGGAACGGGTGGATGAGCAGAATGATTCGGCGGCGAGCGAGTGGGGGAAGTGAGAAGGAGAAGGCCTTCTCAGGAGGCTTGGAAGCCCCCAGCCTTCTGAGAAGTTTTCTGAGCCTTCCCCGAAGACAGAACAACCTTTTCAGAAGGCGCGAGGGCTTCTGAGAAGTCCCGCCGCCTTCTGAGAAGGCCTTCTCCTTCTCATCTCTCTCCCTCGCTCGCCGCCGAATGATGGTTGGGAGGATCATGTTGGGAAGGAGGACGTTCCAGACGAGGATGAGGAGAAGATGATCAGGTAAGCATCCTCCAACGGTTCACCGTGTATGCAGGGTGCACCTCGCATGCGCGTTCAGCAAGTGAGCATGTTGCGCCCGATTGACGAACTCGCTGTAAGCAGGGAGCAGGCGCACATCGCCAGCAGATGGGGCGCTCCAGAGAGGGCTTTGCCTCCGAGCATCGCAGGACTTGACCTTTCTTCCTCTGCACCAGCCAGTGGAAGGCTGGTGGAAGCACGCGGAAGCAAAACGTGGGCGGCTCCATTGGCAGAAGGCTTTGCGGAAGCCGTCGGAAGTAACATATGCGCCCGCAGAAATTGTCAACATTGTTTGGAGGTCAGGGGTTGAGGTCTTCTGGAACCTGCCATCTGGCGAAGGCGTGGTTCGACGTCCACAACGTCGTCTTCGCGGTCGTCCTTCAGAGGATGTCCCGAGCGAAACGTTTGCTTTACATAATTTGTTGTCCTTCGCCTCCTTCGACAGCTGGCTCAGGGAGCGCAGGCGGGCCCGCCCATCAAAGCTCCCCCTCTGGCACGAGCTCGGCCGCCGCGCCCTCCTCACGGTCCTCGACACCGCCCCTGACGCTTCCGAGGTCGTCTGCACCCAGTGGTCCGCCATCCTGGACAAAGCCGCGATTTCGTCGACGACGCAGTACCAGGGCCGGATCGCGCCCACGAGCGAGGCCCGCATCCTTGCCGACATGGCGGAAAAGGGCGACCCCTCCTTTCCTGACGTGGTCAGGGCTAGCGGCAAGCCGCTTTCCCTCTGGGCTCCCGCTGGCGCCTCGGCGCTCGGTCGCCTCCTGGCCTCGCTCCTGCGCCGCTCTGCGGTCGAGGCGCCGTGCCAGTACATCCGCTTCATCGTCCCCTTGGACCTTTACCCGGGCTGCACCACGAGCGAAGCGATCTGCGACCTGTGGTGGCACGATCTCTTGAGCGACAACTGGGCGGCGATGATTCGGAACGTCGAGTTCCACCCGCAGCCTATGGAGTTCGTCTCCCCAGGTCCCTCGGGACCCCGCCACGAACTCCGAGGTCTGGCGATCTTCACGGTTTCCTCCATCCTCCCCCGACGACACCACCAGGTACTCGAACTGGAGTCGCCCATCCTCTCATTGGAGGCTCTCCCGACTTACGCCGTGGACTTCCCCTCGATCCTCACGGTGGAGGTCATGCAGGCGTTGCTCGCTGCTGCCGGCCAGTCGGCGCAAATCGGACGGATTTACCGCAGCCCCGGGCACTCCGAGGAGACCCCGCGGGCCAGGGTGGAGGTACGGTTCGCCTTCCACACGCCGCGCCTGGAGCAGGAGCTGCGGATGCGCCAGGTCCGTCGTCTCTTGCCCGCTGGCGTCTGCTTCGCCTCCCAGGACCTGTTCACCGAGCCCGGCGCCCTGATCGCAGAGCTCGGCCACGCGGACGCCATCACTTCGATCTGGAACCTCTGCTCAGGCGCTCTGTTCCTCGGCAAGAGCCGGCTCCTCCTCGCTACGGAGGCCGCCGCTGAGACTTGGCAGGCGACGATGGACACGCTTATACGCAACGACCCCGACACCGCCGTCTACAAGCTGAAGCACCAGCCTTCGCGACATGGAGGGCGGGCATTCTCGTCCCCCTCCGCGCTGCTCACGCGGATCGCGGCCACCCGCCGTGCCAAGACGTCCCGCGGAGCCTCATCGACGACCCAGGCCATCGCGGACGTCACGATCACGGGTCGTCTCCGCGCCGACGAGCACAACCTCGTCCGCATCCTTATGGACCACCTGGTCTCCCAGACAGGCCTCCAGCTGACCGAGCAGTCCGACGCACAGGGCAGCAAGATTGGCACTTGGAAGTGGCTTTCGGCCACAGACCCTTCGGCGCCGCCTGGCCGCTCTCGTCTGTTCTTGAAGGATCTATCGGAGGTGTCCCGGGTCAAGGCGGCTCTCCACGACAAGACCATCAAGATCGGGATGGACACGTTCCGCCTCCAGGTTCACAACGACCTGCAGGATCGGCTTGAGGGCGGCGGCGCCGCTCAATGACTAGCCCCCGCTGGGGCCGTGGCCTGGGCCATCGACGGCTCAGGATGCATGCTCCTCATGCTGGACGTCGCGCTGTACCTCCTGGACTCCCCGCAGCCCACGAGCCACAGAGGCCACGCTGGCGCCGAGGTGAATTCGAAAGCCGCCGCCGCTGATTCTTTCCTGCCGCCTCTACTTCTTCTTCCCGCCCCTCCCGAGCAGGCTCTACACGCGCGCCGCCACTACGACGTCCCGCTGTCGCTTCGCCAGCGTGCACTCCTCCGTCGAGCACTGGGCATTGCACCGTCGACATACATTACGACGCCTGCGGTGTGCGCGCCTCCAGCCAGAACGTCTCCGCAGGGGGCAGCCTGCGCCGGCCACCCCTTCGGGGCGATCTCTCGGCCTGCACCTGGAACGCGCAGGCGCTCTTCGCTAACGACGCCATCCGGCAAAGCAGCAAGTGGAATCACCTTGAACGTCTACTTCACCAGAACGACGTAGTGCTGATCACGGAGTCCCACGGCACCATGGACTCCTTACAGCTGGCTGCGGCCCCGCATGGCTCCCAGGCGTGGTGGGCCCCAGGGACGGCGCGCCGCGGAGGAGGCGGCGTGGTGGTCAAGGATTCGTTCCTGGAGCACTTCACGCGCCGCGACTGGGTCATCCTGCACCCGGGCCGCGCCGCTGCCCTTCGACTGGACGGTCCGCTCGGCGCCGTGGATTTCTACGTGACTTATTTCCAGACGGGCACTTCCACCGACTTCGCTGCTCCCTCGGAGGCCCAGGCGGACTCCCAGCACGAAGCGGAGGTGGTCCCCCTCCGCCAGCAACGCGCCGTCTTCGAGCTGCCATCGCCCGAAGCACACGCCCAGCACACGAGACGTTGTCCATCATCGCCGGCGACTTTAATTGGGTCGCCGAGGACAGGGACCGCGTCTGCAAGTCCACAGGGACCTACACGGGCCAGCGGGACCGGCCAGAAGAGAATCATTGGTCTCGCCTCCTCCCTGCATTCTCGGAGGTGCACCAGCCCTGCATGACGCATGACTCTGCCCGAGCGCGGTCCCGGCTCGACAGGTTCTACATAAACATGGAAGCCACCGATTTGCTCGACCGCCAGATCACGATCGGGGTGGACGACTGGGACTTCGGCGTCTCCAACCACCGCCCGGTGTTTTTCGCGCGCCGTGCGCCCCCGCCAAAACCAACCTCCAGGAAGCCCATCTCGCTGGATGCGGTCCGTCGCCCGGGCTGGGCACAGGCCGTGGCCCTCCAGTTCCAGACCCTCTGCGAGGAGAGCTCCGCCACGAATGCCGTGCAGTGCTTGGCCCTCCTGCGCGCTGCCATCCGCGACGTGGCAACCACCGAGGACCCCGGGCATCGCGCTGCCCTCGCGGACCCCCCCGACGACCAGATGGGCTGCACCATGGCGTTCATCCGGGCTGTCGAGTCCCATTCCACCTCCGCGATTTCGGCTGCGATCGAGCGCTACCCGCACCTGTGCTCCTTGGTCTCCAACCCCTACGATCCTGCTCTGGCCGCAGGGCGCTGTCTCCTCCCGGTCCGCGCGCACGCGGTCGAGCTGGCCCGCGCCCACGCGATCGCCGAGCTCACGAGGTTGCACGAGGAGTCGCCCGACACTCCCCAGGAGGTATTGCACCGCGCTCGGAAGAAGAACTTGCGCCTCCTCTCCCGCCTTTCGCCAGGAAGGGGCAAATTCGTGCAGGCCACCCGGGACGAGCGCGGCATCCTCCACACGCATCCTGCCGACATGGCTGCGGATTTCAACCACCATTGGAAGAAGGTCTTCACAGCCGGGCCGACAGATCGAGCACTCCGTCGACGATGGTTCGCAGAGGATCTGCCGCCTGATGTTCGTGCTTCCCTGCCTCCTTCGGACTCGCCCCAGTGGCAAGTGCGGCGCGATGATATCAAGAAGGCGATTCGGTGCTCTGGGTCATCGGCTCCGGGCCCTGACGGGATCCCCGCGGAGGCGTACCGACAGCTGGGCAAGCTCGGCATCGACGTCCTCCACGAGGCCTTCTCCTGCCTCTCCGGCCCCGACGGCGAGGAACTCCAGCGCCGCCACCTCCCCGACTTCAACTTCTCTCTCTTGTATATGCTGCCCAAAAAGGAGTCCGGCTACGACGAGGCCGCTGGGCATTTTTACGACGCGGACAAGGTACGCCCGATCAACGTTGTCAGCTTCGACAACCGTATCTTAGCTAATGCTGCCCGCTTCCGCCTGGAGGCAATCTTCCAGCACTGGGTCTCCAAGATCCAACGGGGCTTCGTCGGTGGACGTTCGTTGCTGGCGAACCTGATCGATATCGACACGGAGATGCGGCACACTGCATGATCGCAGGAGGACAGGGCCTGCATCTTCTTCGATTTCCAGGCGGCGTTCCCCTCCATCGACCAGTCATTCATGATGGAGCTGCTGGAGTGGATCGGCATACCGCTGCACCTCTGCAGGTTCATCGCCGCCTTGTACCGCGACAACGTCTGCCAGATTGTGGTTGGGGGGCATGTAGCTCTCACATTCGTGCCGTGCACGTTCGTCTTGAAAGCCTGCGGTGTTTACGCGGATGGTGGGGGATTTGTTTCGAACGTGTGGCTCGCGCCTGGGCTCTGCGCTGCGCCAGCGATCGGATCTTACAGCACTGCCGCCAGGCGCCACCCCGGAGCCAGCGCTAGCGACGATGGGCACGCCCACCAGGACGGCTTAGCCAGCTGCGACGTTACCGACGACGGGAGCGCCAGGCAGCACGGCCTGGCTGGCGCCAGCGCACGGCACTAGCGCCGGCGCGAGCGCTGGCGGCCCAGAGGCAGCGGCGCCGACGCCAACGCCGAGCCAGGCACCACCGCCTGCGCGAGCAGAGCCCGCGCCGGCGGCCGCGCGGCATCAGCACGCCGACGCCGGCGCTGGGCACCACCGCCAGCGCGGGCGCCGCTGGAGGCTCCAGCCCAGCGGCCGACGCACCGACCCGTCAGCGCGAGCACCACTGGCTGGTGCCAGGCGCCAGGCGAACCCAATCACTGGCGCAGGCGCGGCGCTCGAGGCGTGCGCGCGCGCCCTCGAGGGGTCCGCAGGTACTCTCCAGGTGCGCGCGCGCGCGCCCTGGAGCTGCGGCGCTCGCGGCGCACGCATCACCCCGCCTGCCTCCTCGTCCGTTCTCCCCCTCGCCAACGTCCTCCATCGTTCTTTCCGTTCTCCTCGTCCTCGTCGTCCTCCTCGCCCTCTCCCTTCTCCTCGTCCTTTCCTTGCCGCTCCTCCTCGTCCTCCCCGTCCCCTCGTTCTCCCTTTCGCCATCGCGCTCCTCGTACAGTGTAGTGTGTTCCAGTCGACGTTGTCCGCCATCTCTTCGCCATCCCCGCCCTCGCCCTTCTCCTCGTCCTCCTCGTGTTACTCCTGGGGAGAAGCGTTTTGGGGCAAGCAGACGTCGAGCTGCAGGTCGGCTGCTGCGTGCACGCGCCACGAGGTCGCCCACGCGACTGCAAGGACTTTCATAGGCAGGCAGCCCAAGACCTCCACGGGCACCAAACTCATAAGACATCCGCTGCCGTTGTGGTGATGGTGATGATGATGATGCTGATGATGATGATGATGATGATGATGATGATGCAGATGATGATGCGGATGATGATGATGATGACGGCGACGATGATGCTGATGCTGATTATGAGGATGATGCTGATGATGATGATGCTGATGATGATGGTGGTGGTGTTGTTGATGATGATTCTGACGAGGATGCTGCTGCTGATGATGGTGCTGGTGGTGGTGATGATGTTGATGATGACGATGACGATGGTGATGATGATGATGCTGATGCTGATGGTGATGTTGATGAGGGCGATTATGATGGTGATGATGAGGATGGTGATGATGCTGCTGATGATGATGCTGGTAAGGATGCTGGTAAGGATGATGATGATGACGATGATGATGATGATGATGATGATGATGATGATGATCATGTTGATGATGATGCTGTTGATGATGATCATGATGGTGATTATGTTGTTGCTGTTAATGATGATGACGCTGATGATGCAGCTCGTGGCGATGATGCTATTGATGATGCTGCTGCTCATGATGATAATTACCATGACGATGAAGATGAAGATCACGATGCTGGCGACGTTGATGATGATGCTCATGATGATGACGATGGTGATGGTGATGATGATGAGGATGAGCATGATGAGACCACGATGATGCTAATGATGATGCTGCTCATGATGATGATGCTGATGGGGACGATGATGACGGCGATGATTATTATGAGGATGATGAGGATGATTAGGAAGATGAGGATGATGAGGATAAGGGTTAGGATGATGATGCTGATGATGCTGCTGCTGATGATGATGATGCCGACAATGCTGATGATGATGCTGATGATGATTACGATGATGATAATGATGCTGGTGGTGATGGCGATGGTTACGATGATGATGATTATCATGATGATGATCATGACGATGATGATGATGATGATGATGATGATTAGGATGATGATGATGATGATGATGATGATGATGATGATGATGATGCTGATGATGATGATGATGATGATGATGATTAGGATGATGATGATGATGATTAGGATGATGATGATGATGATGATGATGATGATGATGATGATGATGATGATGATGATGATGATGATGATGATGATGATGAGTATTCTTGTGATGGTGATAATGACCATGATGAGGATGATGATGATAATGATGCTGATGGTGATGATGCTGCTGCTGATGATGCTGATTCTGATTATTATTATAATTATGATGATGATGATGATGATGATGATGATGATGATGATGATGATGAATGATGATGATGATGATGATGATGATGATGATGATGATGATGATGATGATGATGATGATGATGATGATGATGAAACTTGCTCTCTGCGAGTGACCCCCGTAGTGCTACCGGGTCCGCCATGGCCGCGGGTGGCAGGATGATGATGATGATGATGATGATGATGATGATGATGATGATGATGATGATGATGATGAGGAGGAGGAGGAGGAGGAGGAGGAGGAGGAGGAGGAGGAGGAGGAGGAGGGGCAGGAGGAGGAGGAGGAGGAGGAGGAGGAGGAGGAGGAGGAGCAGGAGGAGCAGGAGGGGCCGACGACGACAAGGAGGAAGAAGAGGAGGAGGAGGAGGAGGAGGAGGAGGAGGAGGAGGTGTAGGAGGTGGAGGAGGTGGAGGAGGAGAAGGAGGACGGCGACCAAGACGACGGCGACGGCGACAATGAGGGGGCGTGACGCCAGGGAGCTCGCCCAGAAGCGCTGCCCAATCTGCCGCGCGACCTTCAGCGAGGCCCCCACAGGGGGAGGAGAGCGAGGAAAGGGAGAGGGAGGAGCAGGAGGAGCAGGAGCAGGAAAGGGGTGTCCTCCTCCTTCTTCTCTTCCTACTCCCCCCCCCCCTTAACGTTCCCCCTCTCAGGAGGAGCCCCCTCCCCGCTCCCCCCGCCCCCCGCGGCCAGCCGGCCTCGAGACTCCTCGGGCGGGGCTAGGACGAGGATCAACCCGTTCCAGAGCGCTTCCGAACGCTCACAAGGCGTTCCCGAACGCTCTGAGGAGGCCGCGGCGACCGATCCATCCTCCAGAACCGCCAGACCTCAGATATCCTTGTCCTGGCTTCGTCTCAACTCTCCCTTCTAGCTTTCCTTCCGGCCTCGCTCCGCCCTCTCGCCTCTCGCGCCGCGCTGCCCCTCGGGGCAGCCCGACCGCTAGTGAGCCAGCGTCTTGGAACAGTTACCAGATCTTGCTTATGAGAGACAGAGGCTTGGGACTACGAGTACAGGGCTCACCCTGAAATGCAAGGCGATACACGCACACACATACGCATATATGTGTACATATACATGCATGTTTTCACATATGTATTCATATGTAGGCATGCATGTAGGTCTGTCTGCATGTCTGTCCGTCTGTCTGCCTGTCTGTATGTTTGCCTGTATGGTTGCATGCATGCATGCATGCATGCATGCATGTATCTAGGCATCTATGTATGCATGTATGTATGTAGGTATGTATGTAAGTATGTATGTATGTATGTATGTAGATGTGCACGTATGCATGCTTGCATGTACGTCTGCATGCAGGTGTGTATGCACGCATGCATGCATGCGTGCACGTATATATACTTGCATGTACCAATGTACGTAAAGTCGCATGTGCATACGTACGTACGTATGTGTGGATGTATGCATGCATGCATGCACGCATTTATGTATGTATGTGAATGTATGTACGTCTGTATGTGTGCATGCACGCACGCATACATGCATGCACGCGGGTATTTCTATATCTGTACACGCATGCACGTATCTATGTATGCATGTATGCATATATGCATTCATGCATGTATGTATGTATGCGTGCATGCATGTATGTAATGTATGTATGCATGTATGCATGCATGTATGCATGCATGCACGTCTGTCTGCCTGTATAGATGTATGACGGCGTTCATTTTTAGGCACGTATACATGTTTATTCACAGATGTGGGGACATGTTTATATCTATCTCTATATATATATATATACAGGCACGCATGCATGCACGTATGAGTGCATGTAATCATGCATGCATATATGTACGTATGTATGCACGCACGTCTGTATGTACGTACGTACGTACGTACGTACGTATGTATGTATGTATGTATGTATGTATGCGTGTATGTGTATAATGTACAAAACGCATTGAGTTCCTAAAGCCTCTGGAGACCCACCCACCCGACCCCCACACCGCCCCCACGGCGGTCAGGGGCAAGGAAGGGAAAAGCTAGGGCCGAGTAGGCAAAGCCTGTACAGGTAGGGCGTGTTAAGGCGAAGCCTGTGCAGAATAGGAAACAACAGCAAGCGTCACTCACGATTATCTCGATAATCAACTCCTTTTTTCAACAGACCACGAAATGACCAAAGCCATATCTCCTGTCGATCACAGTTCAGACGTGTCGCAACATGCTTCCAATTAAACTCCCTCGGCCGAGGGTCTCCTTTGTATTTGACCTCATCCGATTCATCAAGGGAAAATCCCCTGAACTCCAAAGGGCGGGATCGGGTGGGCCCGAAAAGCTATGGAAGCACGCTTGCTGTTGAAGAGCATGGCTGGACCAACACTATACATTAATACCCGCTCGAAGACTCTCACTTCATCATAATGTACAAAACGCATTGAGTTCCTAAAGCCTCTGGAGACCCACCCACCCGACCCCCACACCGCCCCCACGGCGGTCAGGGGCAAGGAAGGGAAAAGCTAGGGACGAGTAGGCAAAGCCTGTACAGGTAGGGCGTGCCAAGGCGAAGCCTGTGCAGAATAGGAAACAACAGCAAGCGTCACTCACGATTATCTCGATAATCAACTCCTTTTTTCAACAGACCACGAAATGACCAAAGCCATATCTCCTGTCGATCACAGTTCAGACGTGTCGCAACATGCTTCCAATTAAACTCCCTCGGCCGAGGGTCTCCTTTGTATTTGACCTCATCCGATTCATCAAGGGAAATCTGAACTCCATAACGTATACAACATGTCCGCTCTGAGATAATGCCAAACTCCGGTATCCGATCATACCACTCATATGGCTTTGAACCCACTGAACCTCAGAGCCAAACACCGCTTGCGTACCATAACCAATCGAACTGCGTGTGGGCCCACCGGCCGAGACGGAACCAAAAGGGAGGGCGAGTGGTGGGAAACTGGAGTACCTCCTGCGCGGTCAGCGGTGTCCGCAGCACGGAGGCATCGACTGCCGACTCTATCGCATCCTTGACTCTCGTCGTGATGCGCTCCAGCTCTCTTCCGGGATCGGCCCCTGTGAGTGCCCACAACGGATTAGCCCACTGAAGTTCAAATCCCAATCTAGCGAAATAATATCGTACTGCCAGCACCTCTTCGTCCACTAACAGTACCTCCCAATCCCATATGAAGAAGCTCTCCGTGAAATTGAACTGGGAGGAGAGCCGCGCCGCCACTGGCGCCCTGACAGATACAGCGTTAATGGAACCCCACAACTCCACTGCCAGGTCATCTGGCACCACGGACAGCCCCCGCTCGAGCTCCTTCATCATACTGGGGCGAGAGCGTGCACCAATGTCAACGACGAAGCGGCCGCCTGTGACGTTCAAGCGGCAGCCCAGCAGATCTATCCCAGACCACGCTTCATCCACAAACGTAGCAGAATTTCTTGCAACTGATAGCGCAACCCCACTCACGGCCAAGGTCAGGTTCCTGGCCGCGAGGGCCACAGCCCCACCTGCGCCTGCCACATCCTCCACCAGGGACGCCGCAGCCTCGGCGCCCCTGGACATGTTAGGAAAGAGGCTCGACGGGAAACTGACGACGAGCACCATGAGGATGATGGCAGGCACGAAACACGGGCCGCAGAGAATCTGGAGCACCCTACTGTAGCCAACAACCGACTTGAGGTAGCTTCCCTTTTGCGCCCTGGTCTGCTGCGGCTTGCATGGTGCCTGCGCGTAGAACTGCAGCTTGCCTGTCATCGGCTGGCCTGCTGCCTCCGGAGGTGGGATTGCAAGCACAGTGGCGGGCGGCAGCGTACCCGGGCTCTTGGCCTTGGGCGGCGTGAGGACGAGCGAAACTGCCCCCGGCGATGCCGTCCGCGACGTGGCCCTTGACGGCGGAGCACTGACGCACTGCACCCAACTGGACGGTGTCCCAGGCGGGCTCGGCAGTGGTGGCACGTTCTCCTCCGTCAAGTCCGGGCCCTTGATCCACCCCCCAGTGTTCTTGTCCTTGACGTAGCCCTTGGGCGCCATATCCTGGAGGAAGGTGCGCTCCCCAGACGAACGCAGGAAAGTACTGGCGCCACCCTCTTTTGAGCCAGTGCAGCTGCTGCGCAAAGCCCTTCGTGTTTAGCTGGGTGAGGATGTGGCCCGCACCGACGATGTCAAGATAGATGCGCAAACTCCCATCTGAGATCCACCTCCCTCTCTCCCGAACTTCTTCAAACGAGAGCCCTTCGGCCCTCGAGTCACTCGCCCATCCTGCTCTAGGGCTGTGAGGCCCCCAACCCATAGATAGGCCCAACGAGCCTTCGGTGTCCTTGAGAGTCTTACGATACTGGGCTAGGCTGAAGGGGAAGAGCGGAGTCCCAGCTGGGGTGGCCCTCGTGATCTCCTCAAGCACCTCCATGATGTCCCTGTCCTCCTGGAATATGCGTGCCACCTGGGGCCTCTTGAGCTTTGTCCCCGTACGAGCCCCAAGAGCGATAGAGACCGAGGCGATGTTGATGTTCTCGCCCAAGTCTCGAGGGAAGATGAGGTCCTCCGGTAGTATTCCCAAGAGCTCCGAGGGGCGTAAGCCCGTATGGCATTGCACGATGAGAGCAAGGCCCAGACGCGGGTTCCCTCTGGCGGCCATGTGAACCCCGAGGAGCTTACCAGGCAACTTCCCGAGAGGCACCGTATGTTTGCGCCCAACATTTCTTTCCCAGCCTGCAATGACAGCCTTGCTCCACAAGAGTCTCCCCCGCATGCGAGGGAAGAAGAACTCAACTGCTGCAACTGTATTCACGAATATCGCTGGAGTGAGGTTCTCAATCTGACCTTTTTTGAACTCAACTAGAAGGTCGTCCCATTCGTCAGCACCGCTGGGACGCAGGCCGCGCTGGAGGGCCCAGGTCGAAAACCGAAGCCCAGCGCTGCGATATACTTCTAAAGTCTTCTCAGTCACCCGCGCGGCCTGGTCAGGGTCGACTCGACGAGGTCCGACCCGCCGAGCGCACCAAGCCACTCCGCTTCCTCCTTGACAACTCATCAGCTGTCTGGTGTGCGGTGTCCACCCAGGGTAGGTATAGTTTGATGCCTGTTGCCACTGAAAGTACACTAATCTTCCTCAGCAGGTAGTTGAGATGCGGGGCCGATGAACGCCCCTTTGCTGCTGCTGAGGACAACGGCTCATTATCCTCCATGTTGCAGATAGCGTGGTCATGAGCTCCTGGAAGAAGAGAGAGCGCCTGACAAAGTCTGACCACGGCTCGGCCTTCTCCCAAGATGATGTGGTCAGGCGAGCGCCAGCGTCCCGCGTCCAGCTCGTGCCACATCTCCTGAGGGATCTGCAGCAGCTCTCGCGGGATGCGTGACACCGGGATGCGGCCACGCAGCTCTCGATCAGCACGGTTCAAATGGAGGACCGTGCCGTCCAGCCTGGAAACTGTATGCCCAGGCCTCGTACCCGCTCCGATGATTTGTTCTGACTCACTCTGGGTGATGGGCGTCACGACGATGCCGTACCCGCCGTGGTCGACTCGGTTGGCGCCCTCCGCATCCGAAGCAAAGAGTACGGGCGCTGCCGGTAGATCCAAGACACACGACATCATCGGGATCATGTCTCTCATGACGCGCACCTCGCGGCGGGCGGAGGCCCACCACCGCACGACTTGACCCTGTCTCTTCTCGAGCAGGTCGAACACTGCGGCGGGGATGGCCATGAGTTCGCGCCTCAAGAGCGCCCCCCACAGCCACACCCACCAAAGCCCTGAGCAGCTCCACGTCCACCCAGGGCGTCTCCATGATCCACGTAAGTGCCGCCTCCAAACAGCTGGCTTTGCCACTAGCCAGCTTCAGGCGAGGCGGAAAGTTCTGCAACTCGTAGCCCACGATCTTCGAGCCCTCCTCGATCCTCTCGCGTTCGTTGACGACGAAGCCGGCCTGCTCCCAGGCGTCGGCGACCTTCTGCATCATCTGTTCACTCACCACGTCAGCCGACCCGCCTCTGCGGCAAGCCGCTATGTTGAGCCCGTCGTCCACGTGCACGTAGATCGCCTGGAAGCCTGGGCGCAGCCTCACACTGCCGCCCCGGCGGTACAGCTCGTTCAGCACGAAGAGGCCCTCCTTCTCACTCTCGAAGCTCCACTGGGTGTGACGCGGCTTCTCCCGCCCCGTCCTGAGCCACCCTCCTGGTCCCCGGCCTGTGGTCAGCATCCGAAGCGCCGTCCTGACCACACTGAGGGCGATCATGCGGCACAAGCCAGGCGGGTAGGCCTGCAGCCGGCGCGACCTGAAAATGCCGCGCTCGTTCTTCCAGTAGGCCTTCTCGTGACGGTGTCTCCCATCACACAGCAACGCCTGCTCTTGAATGCCGTCCAAGTTCGAAGCCAGAGTAGTGGGCTTTTGGGCCGGTCCCCCGTACATACACTGGTCGATCCTGGTGGTGCGCACGCCGTGCCGCCCCAGCATGCCCTTCACTGCTTCCAGGTCCCAGATGCTCGGGTACGGCTCCTCCTCTGGGTCCGCGGGGTGTTCGAACAGGTAGCCCCCCCGTACTGCTCCTCCACGTCGCACAAGGCGAGCAGGTTGAAGAGAAGCACGTTCGCCTCCGTGACTCTCACGCGCTCCTCCTTCGACAGGTCGCTCCTGCCCAGTGGCTCCGACCGAAATCGGAGTGGACGAGGACCTCCTCCGTGAAAGCGCGCTCTACTCCACGTGGCACAGGGGGGGGCGCCAAGGATAATGTCAATGAGGCCCTGTTCGATCATCTCCAGCAGCATGGCGATCAGCTTGGGGTCCGCCAGATCCCACCTATGATCAAAGGCAAGATCCACTCCAAAGAAAAAGATCGCAACCCCATATTCGACGGCAAACTCCTCCACATAGTGCTGGATGTCCAGCTTCCTCCGGCCGCCCGCGAACGTGTGCAGCACGATGATCACTCGGTGACGCTCCTGCTTCAGCTCACGGACTTTAACCAGGAAGGCCTCGGGGGAGAGCCCAGCCTCTTGACGCCGCTCAGCACGGCCCAAGGCCTGCTTCTTGACCCACTCGACGTCCTTCACGACAGCTTCGTCCGGAAGATCGATCCACTGGCTCTCCTTGGGCTCTCCTAGGGCGGCCGACCTCACCAGCGTCCTCCCCACTGCCTCCAGGTTGATGCACATCAGGATGTGAACAGCATGAGACAACCCCATCGGTAGCCTGGTGTAGCAAGGGCACACTAGAGACCACTCCTGGAGACCGCTCCTCATGTCCACGGGTAGCAAGGACCATACTGCTGCAGCTGGGATGGCGGGAGTTGCCATCCACTTCCACATCCACTCAGGCAAGAGAACCGAAGAGAATGCATTGCTCTCATCACACCGCGCCATATGAATCTCCATGCCTGGCGCTCGCATCATAGCGAGCGCTCCTCCTCCGCCCAGTCCGTGTTCACCACGTCGTCGCACATCACTCCAGAGGTAGTTCGTGGGCACTGCCATGATGAGCTTTCTCAACTTAAAGCCGTCCTTCTTCAAGACCGCTGATACTCCATTGATCGTCATCACCTCGCTCCTCGGTCTAAATACCCACAGCCCCGGCGGTAGGTCATCACGATGTAAATAAGATATCCACTGCTCCATCTGGCCCCCCAAAGAACCCATACTGCCTCTCTAGTTCCTCCACGTGCTGCATGGACTTGCCTGCCATCTCGACGACGTTCTCCTCCTTCTCGTAGTACTCTGCCTCATCGGCCGGCAACGCCTCGAGTAGCGGGACAACCTTCAGCGTCGTCACCTCGTCCACTCTGTTGGCAATGAACTCCGTGTGGACGTCTCTCTTGTGCACTCTCCTGTAGCCTATCTGGTCCAACTTCAGTAGCTCACACGTCGCTTGTACGCCTGTCACTGGGAACAGCCGGCGAACATTGAGCTGGTCCTTTGCGTGCTGGATGGCCCGCGCCTGGACCCGCCCGACAGCAGAGTTCGTCATCATCTCATTGCTAAACTTCTGCTGCCATGGTGTGGTCTGCTGCTTCATATTGCCCAGGTAGGTCGAGTTGAGAGCACTGAGCACTCGATTGGCGATCTTCCTAACCATCTGCTTCCGATGTAGTCTCTGCCTACTCCGACCCGAACGCACCGACACACGACCTGGCTGTGCAAGAAGTGGAACTGGTAGGACCGCATCGCTGGCACCGAAAACAGAGGCCATTTCAGATATCGAAGGGAAACTCTGAGGGTAGCTGAACTTCGCATCTTCACTAGGCTTATCTGGTTTGGCAATCCATCTTTCCTCCCCCCGAGGCCGGTACCCTCTGGTCCTCTCGCTCGGCGGCGGATGAGACTGAGCAGTGCGTGACTGGGGGGCTCCCCCCAGCCCGGTACCCTCTGGCCTCCCTGACCCGCCATGAGCGAGGACTGAGCAGTGCGTGCCAGGGGGGGCTCGATCAACTTCCTCGAACTGATTTTGTCGCTGCCCTGCACGGGCATCTCGCACCCCTTCACCCCGCGACTCATGATGAAGGGGCCCCGGTAGGCGTCAGCCTCCCGAGCTCTTGTCGCCACGACCACGGCCCTTGTCCTTGTCCTTCCCTTTGCCGCCGCTCCGTCGTCGTAGCTCTGCTGCCACTCGTTCAGCCCGTTGGTGCTCCATCTTGCTGTGTGTCGTTGCCTCCGTGATGAGCCAGCCCGGTGCGATGTCTATCCCGCTCCCTGGGGCGGTGACTGCCCTCAGCCTAGCCGCGCCAGCCTTGTCGTGTGTGCGTGACTCGTACACGTAGGCCGACAGGTGGCGCAGCCCAATCTCCACATTATCATTCGTGTTGAGGCAGATCATCAGCTCCTGATCATTCCCACATTTGCCTAGCTCGAAGTCCAATGTCGCCGCTGTGCTCCACAGCGACTGCCACTGCTCTCCTCCTCGATATCCTGAAAACTGGGACTGAAGCCAATGTCTGATACTCGTACTCCCAGCTGCGCGAATATTCCGATAGATCTCCATCCCCGCCCTCTTGAAGTCCGGCGGCAGCGAATGGTCCCAGGCGTCCACCTCGGCTCCTCCCGCGGCTGCTGCGGGCGCTCCGAACGTGCCATCGAACGTGTTGGACGACTCCATGTTCTCGAATCCTGCCAGCACGGTCTTCAGCGACTCCACGTCGGGGGCCGACCGAGTCTCCGCTCCCACATAGCCTCGAGCAGCGAGGGCGGCCCGTGCCCCTGGATTCAGCTCCCCGGCCTGCTCCAGCTGGTGGACGAAATTCCAGAAGCGACGTCCCCACCATGGGTCAGTGCTCGCTCCAGCATGCAGCATCACGAGAGCCTCCTTCACCTTCTTGGCGCAAGCCGCGGCCGCTGCGGCCGCCTGTAGCCCAGGTCCGCCTGGACCTCCGCCAGGCACCGTCGGCAGGACCGCTGTCGTGGTCGGGCCCGCGCCCGCCTCGGGCTGCGCTGGCGGACCCGACGGTGCTGCAGTCCACGACAGCGGCCCAGTGCAGCCCCCCCCCGCGGCGAAGGCGTGGAACGCGTCCATGGCGGGGTCCACGCTGTGGGGGGGAGCTGGCGGCACTCCTGGCGGCCCCAGACCTGGCGGGGGTGCGCTCGGCGCTGGCCACGCTGGCAGCTCGGGCGCGCCCGCGCCAGCCCTCGCCTCCGGGCCACTCGCCTGGCCTCCGTCCAGCGAGAGGCTCGCCAGCTGAGCGCGAAGGGCCTCCACCTCGGCCTGATGCCCGCTGGCAGCGCGCCACCAGCCGCGCACCGTCTGGACGGTGACCCAGAAGGCGGCCACGGCCATCAGCGCGGCTCCCAGGCCGAGGCGCACCAGGCTCCCGCGGCCCGTCTCGGCGCGCCACGCCAGCATCGCGGCGAGCAGGCCCAGGGCGCCGAGCGCCCGCGGCGCTAGCCACCAGCCGAGGCTCACGATGGGGCTCGGCTCTGGCGGCGACGCGCTCGCGGCGCTGCCTGGATCCGATGGCGGAGGAGGGACCATCAGCGCGCGTCGGGCATCTGTGACCTCCCTGGATGGCCACCGCGAACTTGGCCCCTCAGGCCGTCATCGTTGCGGTTGACCCGAAAAGCTATGGAAGCACGCTTGCTGTTGAAGAGCATGGCTGGACCAACACTATACATTAATACCCGCTCGAAGACTCTCACTTCATCATGTATGTATGTATGTATGTATGTATGTATGTATGTATGTATGTATGTATGTATGTATGTATGTATGTATGTATGTATGTATGTATGTATGTATGTATGTATGTATGTATGTATGTATGTATGTATGTATGTATGTATGTATGTATGTATATATGTATGTATGCAGGTATGCATGCACGCATACATGCGAATGCGTTTTATGTCTGTATGTATGTACGTAGGTATGTACGTATACATATATGTATGTATGCGTGTATCCCTGCATGCATGCAGGCATGTATATACGCATGCATGTATGCATGCACGCATGTCGATATGTATGTATGTACGTACGCATGTTTGCATGCGCGCATGTATATATGTATGTATACATGCATGCATGTATGCATGCGTGCATGCAAGGATGCATGTATGTATGAGTATATCTCCGTACGGCTAATGACACGCGCTCAAACATAATCATGACCTAAGCGCTGTCCGGATCCCTGGGTCCAGGGGCAGCCCTCTTTGCCCAAACTCCCTCCTCTCCCTGGGCACCTTTTTCCCAACCATCCTGTGGTGTTGGGATTTCTTTTTCAGGAGACAGCGCCCCGCTATCTCCTTCCTCCTTCCTTGCTCCTCCCCCTCCCTTCTCCCCTTCCTCCTCCGATCCCTGCTTCTGCCCTCCGAACCAGTCAGCCATGTTGGCACACCCCTCACACGTTTCGTGGCCCCATAGGGATTCCCATCGAGGGCCCAAAAGCCAGCGTTCGCATGCGGCCACCGCACCCATTGTAGCACACCCCTCGCACGTCTCGTCGCCCCATAGGGAGCTCCACCGAAGGCCCAACTGCCAGCGTTCGCATGCGGCCACCGCACCCATTCTGGCACACCGCTCACATGTTTCGTGGCCCCATAGGGAGCCCCACCTAAGGCCCAAATGCCAGCGTTCGCATGCGGCCACCGCCTTCAGTTTGGCACACCCTCGCACGTTTCGTGGCCCCATAGGGAGCTCCACCGAAGGCCCAAATGCCAGCGTTCGCATGCGGCCACCGCACCCATTCTGGCACACCGCTCACACGTTTCGGGGCTCCATGGGGAGCCCCACCGATCGCATGCGGCCACAGCAGTCATTTTGGCACACCCCTCACACGTGTCGTGGCCCCATAGGGAGCCCCACCGAAGGCCCAAATGCCAGCGTTCGCATGCGGCCACCGCACCCATTTTGGCACACCCCTGACACGCCTCGTCGCCTCATAGGGAGCTCCACCGAAGGCTCCAGATGCCAGCGTTCGCATGCGGCCACCGCACCCATTCTGGCACACCGCTCACACGTTTCGTGGCCCCATCGGGAGCCCCATCTAAGGCCCAAATGCCAGCGTTCGCATGCGGCCACCGCCTTCAGTTTGGCACACCCTCGCACGTTTCGTGGCCCCATAGGGAGCTCCACCGAAGGCCCAGGCGCCAGCGTTCGCATGCGGCCACAGCACCAATTTTGGCACACCCCTCACACGTTTCGTGGCCCCATAGGGGGCCCCACCGAAGGCCCAGATGCCAGCGTTCGCATGCGGCTGCCGCACCCAGTCTGGCACACCGCTCACACGTTGCGTGGCCCCATCGGGAGCCCCACCTAAGGCCCAAATGCCAGCGTTCGCATGTGGCCACCGCACCAATTGTGGCACACCCCTCACACGTTTCGCGGCCCCATAGGGAGCTCCACCCAAGGCCCAAATGCCAGCGTTCGCATGCGGCCATCGCACCCATTTTGGCACACCCCTCACACGTCTCGTCGCCCCATAGGGAGCCCCACCGAAGGCCCAAATGCGATTGTTTGCATGCGGCCACCGCCTTCAGTTTGGCACACCCTCGCACGTTTCGTGGCCCCATAGGGAGCTCCACCGAAGGCTCCAGATGCCAGCGTTCGCATGCGGCCACCGCGCCCATTTTGGCCCACCTCTCACACGTTTCGGGGCTCCATGGGGAGCCCCACCGATCGCATGCGGCCACAACACTCATTTTGGCACACCTCTCACACGTGTCGTGGCCCCATAGGGAGCCCCACCGAAGGCCCAGATGCCAGCGTTCGCATGCGGCCACCGCACCCATTGCAGCACACCCCTCACACGTCTCGTCGTCCCATAGGGAGCCCCACCGAAGGCCCCAGACGCCAGCGTTCGCATTCGGCCACCGCGTTCATTCTGGTACACCCCTCACCCGCGTTATGGCCCCATAGGGAGCCCCACCGAAGGCCCAAATGCGATTGTTTGCATGCGGCCACCGCCTTCAGTTTGGCACACCCTCACACGTTTCGTGGCCCCATAGGGAGCCCCACCGAAGGCCCAAATGCCAGCGTTCGCATGCGGCCGCCGCACCCATTCTGGCACACCGCTCACACGTTACGTGGCCCCATAAGGAGCCCCACCTAAGGCCCAAATGCCAGCGTTCGCATGTGGCCACCGCACCAATGTGGCACACCCCTCACACGTTTCGTCGCCCCACAGGGTGCTCCACCGAAGGCGCTCGCATGCGGAGGCCGTGCCCATTCTGGTACACTTTCACTCGCTTCGTGGGCCCATCGGGAGTTCCACCGAGAGCGGTGCATACAACGACGGGGCCCACCGCTGCATATGGTTGGGTCTTTCGCCAGGCTACTTTCCTTCCCGTGGGTCCCGGGGGAGGGCCTGGTGGCCCCGAGACAGCGCTGGGGCGGCTTGAGTGAACCTCCGGCGGAACCCAGACAGCCCAGGGGCAACAGAAACGCTTCCAAGACAGCACAAGAGGCTCCCAAGACTGGACCAGGAGGCCCTCTGATGACCCCTGAGAGGCTTCCGAGAGCCACGCGTCGCAGATTTTCTATTGCTTTTGGTTTGATTTTTGTACGTAATACCCCGCAGATGCGGATAAGAGTGAGGGGGCGGTGGGGACGTCGGCAGTCTGCGAGACTGGAGGAGCCCGCCGCAGGCGCCAAAGTTTCACATATCATACAACAAGCTCGCCGCAGGCGCCGATTTTTTTGTTCAAACCAATGTGGATCGGTCGCGGGCGGGTCGCGGGGTGGGTCGCGGGTGGGTCGCGGGTTGGGTCGCGGGTGGGTCGCGGGGTGGGTCGCAGGGTGGGCCGCGGGGTGGTCGCGGGGTGGGACGACCACAACAAACAACAACACCACCACCACCAACATCAGCAACAACAACATTAGCACCAACAGCAACAACACCAACAACATCACGAACAACAACAACAGCAGCAGCAAAAACAACACCAACACCAATAACACCACCAACAACACCACCACCAACAACAACACAACAAGTACATCAACAACACCAACACGAACAACACCACAAACAACACCAACAGTAACAACAACACCACCAACAGCAACACAACAACACCAACAGCAACAATCATTTTAAACTGCTGGTTCTTACTGGCACGCGTGTCTTGCAGTCCGTATACCCCAACCCTCGATACCTGCCCACTTCGTCTTCGATTGCGCCCCCTTACGGGGGGAATCTCTTCCTTCTCGGCCAGTGACTGAAGTGCGAAGGGTCTCGAGCGAGAGCGCCGTTCCTGAGTTCGGGAGCCTCTCTGGCCAGGGGCTCTCGGAATACGTATGGAGAAATATCGAGCAGGAGCCCCTGTCGTCGTGGCTGGGCCTCCGCCAAGTTCATGGACCTTCGAGGAAGTCTCGAGCGAGGGCACCCTTCCCGAGTTCGGGGGCCTTTCTGGCCAGGGTGTCCTGGGGTAAAGTGTGAGGAAGTGTCGGGCGGGAGCTGCTGTTGTCGCAGCTCGGCCTCCAAGGGCCCACATTTAGGCTCAAGCCAACGCTCGAGCGGGAGCCTCGCTTTCAGAGCAAAGGTAGCCGGCGTCGAGGCGAGAGCGCGCGGAACCGTTGCCGGAGATCAAGAATAGTTGTTCCTGAGAAGTGGGCAGTCAACAACACTGCAACAAGCATAATCCTCACCACGGATTCTCATTTCAGCCACGCGCCCAGGGACAACGAATGACCGCTCGGCCTCCTTACTCTGATCCTCACCTTCTCGGCCGTCAAAGCGCCGAAGCTGGCTCGCAAGGCTCTAACAGCGCCCCATCGCGCCCCCCAAAGGGCTTCCACAGGGCACCAAGACGGGCCCAGGAGCGGCTCTGGACGGCCCAGGAGGGCCCCTCCCATACCCGTCAGGGCCCCTCGGGAGCCCAAGACGGCCGAGTGGAACTGCTTCCTCTGCCTCGCTCGCCTCCTGTTCGTCATTTCTCCCCCTGACCCCCTGAAGTCCAATCCAAGACGTTCCATGCCGGCCGCAGCCGGCCCGAGGGAGGAGGGGTTGGACGAGGAGCGAGGGTGAGCACGAGAAGAGGAGGAGCGAGGAGCGAGGAGCAGCGAGGAGGCGAGGAGCGGAGCGAGGCCGAGCGCGGGCAGAGGTCTCCGCGGAGGGCCCCCCGGAGGCCGAGAGGGGGCCGCGAGGCCTCGGACGACGCCGATCTGCCGGCTGCGGCCCTCGATCGCCCCGCCCCTCGGCGGCGGCCGCGGCGGCGGCGACCGCCGCCCGCGGCGGCGGGCCGAGAGACGCCAGCGAGGACGACGACGGCGAGGGCGACGAGGCCGACGACGGCGAGGGCGAGGCCGACGGCGGGTCGGCGGCGACCGCCGCCGGCGAGGCCGCGAGGGAGCGGCGGAGGCCTCCTCTCCGCCCCTCGGCCGCAGCCGCTCGGGCCTGCGCGCCAGCAGGCGCCGTGCGGCGGCCGCCGCGGTGGCCGCCGCGGTGGCCGCCCTCGAGGCCGCGGCGGCGGCCGCCGCACGGCGCCAGGGCCGCGCCGGCGGCGCCTGCGACGCGGAAGAAGGTTCGAGCGGTGTGGAGGCCGCGGCTCCGAGGCTGCACTTCGGGGGCGGAAGGTTCGGGCGGTGTGGAGGTTCGGGTGGCTGGTGTGGAGGCTCGGGCGGTGCAGAGGTTCGGGTGGTGTGGAGGTTCGGGGCGGAAGGTTCGGGCGGTGTGGAGGTCGCGGCTCCGAAGCTGCACTTTGGTTCGCGGCACGGGCCCCCTGGGGATCGCGGCCCCTTCACCAGGGCCAGCTTTTCGCCCCCTCGCCACAAATAAAGAGAGCAATCAATTAATCCATAAATAAATAAATATATATATGTATATATGTTTATTTATTCATATCTACACATATACATACATATATATATATATATACATAAATATACACCGGCACCCTCTAATAGATATGGTCCTGAGCCTCAGAGGAGGGTGGCGGTGCATACATCACCATGGAGAGCCAGCGACGGTACACGCCGCCCCCGCCCTGAAGGCACGTGCAGAGTTCGTCGGAGGGCGCCTCTGTGTACAGTCGGGGCCCTGAAGAAGGAACCCTTTTCGTTGGGGAGGGGCTCCGCGTTCCTTAAGTGTTTCGCAGCTTGCCTCAGGTGTTCCTTATGTTTTCGATCGGTTCCTTATTTTGGGTTCCTTAGGTCAAGCCACCGACTGTACACGTGTCCGTGGCGCAGTCCCGAGCCGTTCCTCGACGGCCACCGGGCCCGGGACACTGCCTCCGGGAGGCCGACGGTGCCCAGACGCCCGCCACCGCGGCTCCTCCCCTGACCCGAGACCCGACGCAGCGACAAAAATGGCAATCTCGTGAAACAAGTACGCCTCCTCCTCCTGCTTCTCTCCCTCCTCCTGCTTTTGGATTTCCGTCATGGGTACGCCTCCTCCTCCTCCTCCTCCTCCTCCTGCTTCTCCTGCTTCTCCTCCTGCTCCTGCTTCTCCTGCTCGTGAAACAAGTACGCCTCCTCCTCCTCCTCCTCCTGCTTCTCCCCCTCCTCCTGCTTTGGGACTTCCGTCAGGGGTACTGAATCTTATTCAGGCGTTGTACTTCCCTCGCAGAGGTTTTGCCTGGATCCCAAACTGCACTGTCTTCCTTTTTCATCTTTGCTCGGGAGTGCTCCAAGGATGCCCCTTATGAGGGGGCCTTTGGGCCATCGCTATGGACCCAGTCCTGAGATTTCTATATGCAGCCGCACAACGCCCGAAGGCGAGGCATCACAAGGGTGCTCTTGGCGGGTGTGCGGACGACGTCGGAATGGTTATGCCACGCCTTCGGGACTTGGTAGGAGTCTCACAAGTTTGTGGACCGAATGCACGGCCGAAGTCCAGGGCAAGATCCGAAAGGAACTCCGAAATGGGATTCTGCATTGGAGCAACTAAGATCGCGGGCCACACCACATACCTAGGTGTCGAGATGGGACCCGCTGCCCCGCTAAGGAATATATCGGCAAACGCTGCAGAGAAGTGATGGTCGAGGACGATTGCTCTCCCATTTTCGGGGGCTGCACCGAGTGTCCTCGCTATCTTGTACAACACCACTGCTCTTTCTACCCTCTCGTATCTTGCCCAGCTCTTCCCCATCCCTGCCATGGTGCGCAAGCCTGAACATCAGGCGTTTCACAAGCTGCTGAGGCTTCCGCCGAACAGTTTCAGTCTTGCCGATCTGAATGCCCTCCCGTCTCTGATTGCCATCTCACCTTCATCTGTCGCTCTGCTAGGGTGGGCCAGCAGTTGGCGCACTTCATTTCGCACAATGAATCATGTTTGGCAGCGCGCACTGCACAGTCTGAAAGAATATGCGCAGGACAATGCCACGATCGTCCGCTTCATTGTAGGCAAATTTTCTGCCACCTGCTGGAAGCGCCCACTCTCGATTGCACAATTCCTAGAGCGCGCGCGGCTTCCTCCGCCCCGCTTTCATGACACTGAAGGATGGCGGAAGGCGTTTCGGGATGCGCGCGAGCACACCGTCCTCGCCCTGAGCGAGTCTCGCCGCCCGCACCCGCAACGCAGTTTCGCCCGTTCTCTTCGTGTGCGTGCTTTCCCTGATTCCTTCCATACTACTCCCAGCGAGCGTTTGCTAGCGTGGCAGGTCACTACGCCTGGGGGGCGGAGGTCTGTTGCGGGACGGTGGGGCAGCTGTAAGACCTGCCTCGCTAAGCTCAAGCCCGCCTGTCAGTGGAGCGTTATCAAGACGCTCTGCGGTGGGTGGACGACTACACATCGGCTGCACATTGGCAGCCCGCCTGCCACTTGCATTTGGGGCTGCCAGCCGCCTGATGAGATAGCGCGCGATCTAAGATGCTCCCGAATGTTCCATCACCTCGCGATGCATCAAGCATGGAGGAGGCGCCACTTTCAAGGTGCTCCACTCACGCTGCTTGGCCTGGGATGGGACACAGACTACGAATGCGAAGGTTCTGAGCTCACGCGCGCAGAGTGTCTCCGTGCGGTGGTGCTCGCCTACCATATGTACCACAAAGCAAAGCATTTCGCACAGCGCACGCCAATGCCACTGGCAAGAGCGTATGACATCCGAGGTGCTGCAGAACTCACCATGCAGCGATAAGTCGCACTTTCGCTTTTCGAATCTCTTTCGGTTTGGGCGGGGTGTGGGACTTGCAGGGTGTGGGCTGGGGTGGGGGGGGATCGATCGAGGCACCTGATGCGTCTGCATGATGCGTTCGAGGACTCTCCCGCAATGCTGGACGGAGTCCGTGTTGCCGAAGCCTGCGGCTCGGCTCGCCCTGTGCCTCTCGGCTCTCCCCAGAAGGGGGTGGGGGGCTCGACCTAAAGGGATCAGGATATCTTCTTCTCTTTTTGTTTCTCATCTGAGGCGATATTTTTGACACATGGTCTGGTTCGAGCGCCCTTTTTGTGGGCCCTGCTTGTGGCGGAAGTGGCAAAGGGTTACGATGCCCCCCGGGAGGCCGAATAAGAACCCAAACGCCATCCAGCAGGAGCCCATTCTCCCTCTGTCGATGCTCTAGCGTTGGCCGAGGTCGAGGTCGGCGGTCGGACGGACCTCCTCGGGTACGTCGTCTTCTCCTCCTCCTGCTTCTCTTTCTCCTGCTCCTCCTCCTCCTCCTCCTCCTCCTGCTCCCCCTCTGGCTCGTCCATCTCCTCCTCCTCCTCCTCCTCCTCCTCTGGCTCGTCCATCTCCTCCTCCTCCTCCTCCTCCTCCTCCTCCTCCTCCCTCCTCCTCCTCCTCCTCCTCCTCCTCCTCCTCCTCCCCCTCCTTGGCGAGGGGCCCCCCCAGAGGCCGAAAACAGCCAAGCACCGCCCGCTCCAATTTTTGTTTGGGAGCAGCGGATCTCTGGGAACCTGTGGGGCAGGGGCGCCCCAGGCGCGGGAGCTGCCCGACATCCGCAGCGACCCGGGGGCGTGGTTCGACGCCATGGACCGCCTGCCGCGGGCCCTCGCCGCTGCGGGGCCGCTGCCGCGCCGGGTGTGGTCTCCGGCCTGCTTGGCGGCGGGATCCGAGCCCTACGGCGGGGGCGTTCCTCAAGGAATGTGCCCAGGAGGCTCCATCCGCCTGGAGGTCAGTCTTCGGGTCCCGGGGGCCGATATATGTATATATATATATATATATGCTCATATATATATATATATATATATATATATATATCCATATCCACCGCCCGCTGGGGCACCGGGACGTCGGTTCCCAGGCGGTGGATATGGACAAATCCCCGCCTCGCACTCCAGACCCTGGAGGATTCTTTGTCTGATGAGGGCGGCGGTGATTTCCATGGCCAAGGCTGAATTGGTGTTCCGCTGGCTTCCAGACCCTAGGCTCCTTATCTAGTGGTTCCTGATCTAATGCCTCACCGTACCCTCTCTGAGATCCTCCTGGCGACTCATTTTTTTCGAGCTGGGCGTTTTCGGCTTGTTTCGGGCCCCAGGACCCTCACGGATCGATGCGGCTCGGAGAATGGCGCAGAAAGATGGGGTCTAGGGCTCCGGGCGCGAATTTCAGAGATCGGACGCTCCAAAAACGTTGGAGCGGTTTTTGGCTATTTTCGGGCTCCAGGGGCCCTCGCCGGGCCGTGGGGAAGTGGTCCAGACCTGCGGGGCCCACGCATCAAAAAGATTGGAGCAGCTGGACGTCGGGGTTCCAGGCGGCGCAAGACCCTGAGATCCTCCTGGCGTCTCAACTTTTCCGAGCTCGGCGTTTTCGCATTGTTTCGGGCCCCGGGACCCTCACAGATCGATGCGGCTCGAACAATGGCGCAGAAAGATGTGGTCCAGGGCTCTGGGCGCGATTTTTTTCGATGCTGCAATTTCTCTTTACGTCGGATTTCAGGGCTCGCCGACCAGCGATCCCAGAGATCCGACGCTCCCCCAACAATGAGGCGTTTTGTTGTTCCCCATATCCTAAGATGGGGTTCTTGTTATTACTTGGACGCCTCCTACTTCCTCTCCTCCTCCTCCTCCTCCTCCTCCTCCTTTTTCCCAACCATCCTGTGGTGTTGTGTCCTCGTTTTGAAGAGACGTCGCCCCGCGTTCCTTCCTCCTCCTTCCTCCTCCTCCCCTTCCTCCCCCCTCCCCCCCCTCCCACACCCATTCTGGCACACCCGTTACACGTTTCGTGGCCCCATAGGGAGCTCCACCGAAGGCCCCAGTGGCTGCGCCCGCATGCGGTTCCACCCCCCATTCTGGCACACCCCTCACACGTTTCGTGGCCCCATAGGGAGCTCCACCGAAGGCCCCAGTGGCTGCGCCCGCATGCGGTTCCACCCCCCATTCTGGCACACCCCTCACACGTTTCGTGGCCCCATAGGGAGCTCCACCGAAGGCCCCAGTGGCTGCGCCCGCATGCGGTTCCACCCCCCATTCTGGCACACCCCTCACACGTTTCGTGGCCCCATAGGGAGCTCCACCGAAGGCCCCAGTGGCTGCGCCCGCATGCGGTTCCACCCCCCATTCTGGCACACCCCGTTTCGTGGCCCCATAGGGAGCTCCACCGAAGGCCCCAGTGGCTGCGCCCGCATGCGGTTCCACCCCCCATTCTGGCACACCCCTCACACGTTTCGTGGCCCCATAGGGAGCTCCACCGAAGGCCCCAGTGGCTGCGCCCGCATGCGGTTCCACCCCCCATTCTGGCACACCCCTCACACGTTTCGTGGCCCCATAGGGAGCTCCACCGAAGGCCCCAGTGGCTGCGCCCGCATGCGGTTCCACCCCCCATTCTGGCACACCCCTCACACGTTTCGTGGCCCCATAGGGAGCTCCACCGAACGCTCCAGTGGCTGCGCTCGCATGCGGTTCCACCCCCCATTTCGGCACACCCCTCACACGCTTCGTGGGTGGCTCCATGGGGAGCTCCACCGAACGCCCCAGTGGCTGCGCTCGCATGTGGTTCCCCCCCCATTTCGGCACACCCCTCACACGGTTCGTGGCCCCATAGAGAGCTCCACCGAAGGCCCCAGTGGCTGCGCTCGCATGCGGTTCCACCCCCTTTTTCGGCACGCCCTTCACACGTCTCGTGGCCCCATAGGGAGCTCCACCGAACGCCGCAGTGGCTGCGCTCGCATGCGGTTCCACCCCCCATTTCGGCACACCCCTCACACGTTTCGTGGCTCCATAGGGAGCTCCACCGAAGGCCCCAGTGGCTGCGCTGGCATGCGGTTCCACACCCCATTCTGGCACACCCCTCGCACGTTTCGTGGCCCCATAGGGGGCTCCACCAAAGGTCCCAGTGGCACTGCCCGCTTGCGTCCGCCACCACCCAGCACAGCCCTTGTTCCCTGCGCTTCACCCACCCAGAACAGCGCTTCGTAGCCCTATAGGGAGCTCCACCAAAGGTCCCAGCGGCACCGCCCGCATGCGTCCGCCACCACCCTGCACAGCCCTTGCTCCCTGCCTGCGTTTCACCCACCCAGTACAGCGCCCCATAGGGAGCTCCACCGAAGGTCCCAGTGGCACCGCTCGCATGCGTCCGCCACCACGCAGCACAGCCCTTGCTGACCGCGTCTCACCCACCCAGTACAGCGTTTCGTGGCCCCATAGGGAGCTCCACCGAAGGTACCAGTGGCACCGCCCGCATGCGTCCGCCACCACCCAGCACAATTGCGGCATTCACAACTGCATATGGTTGGGTCCTTCGCCAGGCTAATTTCCTCCTCTACTCAGACTTGCTCATACCCAGACTTGCTCATACACAGGCTTAGACATTCTCATACTCAGACCTACTCATACTCAGGCTTACTCATACCCAGACGTACACATACACAGGCTTACTCATACACAGGCTTACTCATACTCAGACTTACTCATACCCAGACGTACTCATACACAGACTTACTCATACTCAGACCCACACATACTCAGACCTTCTCATAGTCTGAGTTACTCAACGCACGGCAGATTGTGGGGATGTCTCAGGCGGGGCGCTGGTTTCAGCAATCCTAAGGGGAGCCGCCAGGGTTTTTTTTCACGGGCCCGTTCGCGGCCAGTTTGTGGGGATGTCTCAGGCGGTTTGCTCGTTTTCATGCCCACCATCCTTGGCTTTCATAGCAGATTTTGAGGACGTCTCAGGCGGGGCGCTGGTTTCAGCACCCGTAAGGGGAACCGCCAGGGGGTATACCACGGGCCCGTTCGCGGCCAGTTTGTAGGGATGTCTCAGGCGGTTTGCTCGTTTTCATGCCCAACACCCTTGGCTTTCATAGCAGATTGTGAGGATGTCTCAGGCGGGGCGCTGGTTTCAGCACCCGTAAGGGGAGCCGCCAGGGGGTATACCACGGGCCAGTTTGCAGCCAGCTTGTGGGGATGTCTCATGCGGTTTGCTCGTTTTCATGCCCGACATCCTTGGCTTTCATAGCAGATTTTGAGGATTTCTCAGGCGGGGCGCTGGTTTCAGCACCCGTCAGGGGAGCCGCCAGGGGGTATATCACGGGCCCGTTCGCGGCCAGTTTGTGGGGATGTCTCAGGCGGTTTGCTCGTTTTCATGCCCAACATCCTTGGCTTTCAGAGCAGATTGTGAGGATGAAGGAAAGGGGGAGGAGGAGGAGGAGGAGGAGGAGGAGGAGGATGAGGAGGAGGAGGAGGAGGAGGAGGAGGAGGAGAGAGGAGGAGGAGGAGGAGGAGGAGGAGTAGGAGGAGGAGAGGAGGAGGAGTAGTAAGAGTACGAGGTGGAGGAGGAGGAGGAGGAGGAGTAAGAGGAGGAGGAGGAGGAGGAGGAGGAGGAGGAGGAGGAGGGGGAGGAGGAGGAGGAGGAGGAGGAGGAGGAGGAGGAGGAGGAGGAGGAGGAGGAGTACGAGTACGAGGTGGAGGAGGAGGAGGAGGAGGAGGAGGAGGAGTAAAAGGAGAGGAGAAGAAGAAGAAGAAGAAGCACGCCGAGGCGGACCAGTCACGTGACTAACGACTCGGCCCAGCAGGGCGGCGCTCGGGCTCAGCCTAGCCCATTACCGCTTGCGCCACCTGCTGGGCCCTCCTGTGCCCGAGCCAGCTCCCGCTGGCGCACTCTCTCCTGAAGTGCCGCCAGCCGTGATTCGTACTGATACGAAGAGGCTGGGTTGGGCCGCGCGGAGACGCTGGTCGTCTCTCTCCGAGGGGCGCGGCGTGTGGGCGCCACTCGGTCGGCAGGAATCACAGAATCGATGGAACGCTGGAGCTTGCGATGAGGTCCGACGCCGCGCCTCAGGTTCCGAAGAATCTCAAGACCCTTGGGCGTCGGCCTGATGCAAGGTGACCTCAGCTTGCTGCGGCGCCTCTGTTGGGCCCACGCTCCACATCTCGTACAAACAAAAACAGGTCGATCCACACTATCCGAGACCGACTCGCACCGTTCGCCAGACTGGTGCACAGCAACGAGACAGTGACCGTTCGGCCGAGCGAAAAAACGCACTGAGGAATGCTGGGGTTCCCCTGCAGCCCACTAAGGGCCAATCAACAGCATTGTCATGCAGAACAGAGAGGCAATACTTGCACTGAACTCCTAACTCCGTCCTACACCAATCATGATGTCCCTCAGTCCTCACGTTTCTACTCCTCTTGAATATCGGCGCCCTCCTCCACCTCTCCTCCTTCTCGTAGCAGGGCAGGGTGGCAGAGATTAGACGCACAAGGTTCCTCGTCGCCTCCTCGTGCAGCTCAATCTGCTTACAGAATTCGTGCCGAGGAGCGGGGTGGAGAGAAACAGCCATCTTCGCGAATCTGTCAGCAGCAATGTTCGCATCTGTTATTCTCCTTTGTGCAGCGTTTAACAGAGCATACTGTTCGCTCGTGCGATGTGCTTTAACATGTTCTGCTGCTGTCAGATACTCACGACCAGGAAGGCTTTGACCAAAGACCTGAACACATGCATAAATGGAACGTGACTCTCTCTGGCGCTGAGGAGACTTCCGCGCCTCGAAGACAGCGCCAAGGAAATCAAAATACATGGTTGCAGGCCGATCTGCGACTTGGCCACAAAAAGCCAATCCCAAATACTCGGCAATCACTGATGTCTGGGGCAGAGCAGGTGGAACAGCCCCATATACTGCAAGAAGTGGATCTGGGCCAGACGGGTTCAACAATGCGATCGCCCATCCTGCCCTCTGTAAATCACGAAGAGCGGGTTTGCTGCAAGAACCATCTGGAGCAAGCTCGATCGCCTGCGCCTCTGGACATGCAGACTCCACCATCTCCTCAGGGTTCAAATCCTGCACCTCTCCAGCCATGTTCACGACGAATGCTTCATGACCAGGTGCCAGTTGTGGAATCTCCTCGTCGAGATATTCAAACAATCCATGCTCAAAAAACCCCGAACTGTGCTCATCAATGCCTCGTTGGATGAATTCGGGAGGTACCTCAGAAGAACTTCTGGCAGCCACCACATCACCCCTCATGCAAGTGAACAACCGGTGATGTACCGTATCTGGAGCTCCGCAATCACAACGGCCGTCCGTCTGATAACCTTTGCATCTCGCCCGCTCACGTGTCCATATGCCACCGAGCGCGAATGACTTGACCAGGAACTTCTGGTATGAGGTGTACTTCGAATACTTCTCCCTCACGAACGGCCGAAGAATATCATAACTTGATCGCATGCCAGCTGGAAGCCCTCTCTTGGCAGCCAAGTCGAGCTCCAACTGTCTCTGTAATGACTCAGTCAGCCGCTTCTCCAGCATGCCTGGTGTAAATTGTTGCAATGGCACTTCAACTCCTCGATGGTCAAGCCAGACATCCCACTGCTTGATTGTCCAACCAACCCTGCGGACACAAAGAGCAGCTCGCTCAAGGGGCCCTCGCGAAGACGCCCACGCTAGATTCTCGAGCGGGCGGTCCTGCAGGGCTTGTGTCCACCACGTTCGGAGCTGCTCCAAAGAAACTAATGCCGTCTCTGGTGCCAGGACTGCTTGCCATATCATTCTTGACCACTGCAGAGCTGGGGCAAGTGCTTGGCGCGCTGACGGATCATCAAAGAGTACAGCCTTTGAACTTGCTGAAATCCCACCGTGGCATGGTTTCACGAACTGGAAGAACTGTCTACGTAAAGCACTCCATTCAGAATCTGACAGGCCTGTTATCTCCACGCCGAAAGTCAGGGCTGGTCGCGCCCCTGTTCTGAAGATCTTGCCTGTCCTCTCGTACTTCTTGGTGGGGATGGCCTTTCGATACCGAGCAATTTTCTTCAACCGATGTTGAAAGCGTCGACGTCGACTCTGTTGCTTCTTCCGCGTGGCTGCAGCTCGTCTTGATCTCCCACCAGCCTGATCAGTTCCAAGATACGTAGCTGCTCGCTTGTTGGAAGAAGACTCGAACCCCAATCTGTCAGCAACCTTGTCACCAACTCCAGATTCGGAACATACGATTGAGAACTTGTTATTGAACTTGGCCCCCAATCTCGTCGCAGTCGTCTGGAAACTGCGACCAACCCTCACAGCAATCTCGATCAACTCATCTGTGGTATCCGCTTCGATGCCTAAGCTGCTGATGTCAATGTAAGACGAAAAATGCAGTTCACTGTGCAAAGCCACGAATCTGTCGTACTCCTCCAACGCATGTACCTTGATCCCCACATCCGCATATGCATCACCCGCTGGGAATCCTCGCCGAGCGTGGACAGGTTGAAGGCAATGGTGCCTCATCAATCGAATGATTCGTGGTGCCGACCAAGTATTGAATAATAATTTCGTCAGGCACGTGGGAGCTCCATATCTAGAAAACTTCTCCCTCACCGTAACTAAGTCGATGGTCTCATAATACTTGCTATAATCAGCAATGATCTGCAAGCTCTTCCTTTTATCATGTACGCAAGCTTCGACACGAGCAGCCACCTGCCACGCAGAATCGATAGCGGATCGGCCCGACGAGGCCCCCCAATACACACGGCGTAGGAGTTGCTGGAGTGGTGCAAGCTCAGGTCGACGAAGCCGTTGCCATACACGATATACCGATCCGTATAAAACAATAAGTCGATGTCCTCCCATCGGCTTGGGGAGCATAGGCATGCAAATCCATGACATCTGCTTCGGTAACATTCCCAAAGATTCGAATGCTTCGAACAACATGCCAAGAATGCCGAGGCTCTCATCGCTCAAGAGCAGCAGGTGTCTAGGATGCAGACCGTCCAGAGACCCTGCAGTTGATGTGGAAAAAGTTTGAGCGACGGCCCTGATGTCAGCAGCAGTTGCTCTCGGAAAGGAACTCCTGTCTGGTATCCATGCTTTGGGCGCCACGGAGCTAGCATCCCACAGCAATCGATACTCATCTGCAGTAGTCTCGACAACAGCGTGTGGATGTGCAGACGGAAGCCCGTCAGCGGTGACCACCGTCGTCTCGTTGACCTGATTGTACTGCGTAATCTTGTGCAAAGCTCGTGCGCCTCCTGCTGCAGCTTGATCGCACCAATTTTTCCAACGTGCTTGAGATTCTCTTCCAGCTGCCTGCTTCGCAAACTCAACGTCCTCGTCAATCTCCTCAAGGAATTCAGCAATCTGCTCTGGAAAGAATCGACCTGCTACCAATCGTCTAGCCTGTGTCACACCTGCATCCAATCTCGAGCATAAATGAACCCCAGGATACGGTGACGTCTGAAAAAGCATCAGCTCGTCGTCAAGCATCGCAGCTTTCTCCTCATCGCCATTGCTGGATGCCTGCTTCAACAGACTGAGACCTTGCAAAGCATCCGAAAGCCACTTCCATCCATCCGCTTGTGCAGCAAGGCCTTCCGCATCACTGCCATTGTACGTCGCATCGACCCACTTCGGCTTGATGCAGCGCGCATACGATCCAGGACACTTGACTTCCTCACCTGTCATGATACCAATTCTCTCAGCAGCTCTTGTGATGAAACTTCCCCAAGCCAAGGTAAGAAAACCCCATGCAGCATCCGAAGGTGACTCCTTGGCCATCTCAACCGCTGTGGAAGCATACCTACGCTCCAGTGACCAATCAAAATCCTGTTGGGCGGGCCCAAACACCGCGGTTGTGGGAAGCTTTGGGACTGCAGCATACGTCAATATCTGAAGTCGATGTCCGTCAGCAGCCAGTTCGATTTGCACAGGGCGGTGTGGCTTGGTTTCCCACGTAGCATCTACCTTTATCTGCTTCAGTAATCGATGTGCCCCCACACTGAGACAAAAGAAATCAATCGTACTCGTTGATGATGCCGTCCTGCACGTGACCGATGCTGGAGCAACAATTTGCACTTGGGCAGCCCTGGCGAACCCTGAAGACTCAAGTGCCGCCTTGTCGAGATTCCAGTCACCACCGATGATGCTAGGCGAGGTGAGCCCAGCAAGGGACTGCCCAATGCAAGAAAGAATCCTTGAGTTGCGCACAGTCAAACCCTCAGAACAATGAAGGTACACATTGAATATATGCATCTCTGGCCAACCTGGCACATCAACCACCACATGTAGCGCCCTGTGGGCGACCAGAACTCCAGAGACATTCTGACCATCAACTTGAGGGCGTCGAAGACCAACTTCAGCACGTGCGAACACAGCCACTCCCGCAGAGGGAAGATGGCCCTTGGTCTCATGCCCTGGTTCAATGATAACGCTCCAGCCACGTCTGGCAGCCCAAGAGGAAATCTCCTCCGCATTGTGTGAAAAGTAACCCAGCTCCTGTGCCAACACGATTGTGGCTGAGGTTCGTTGCAATCTGCGTTTCAAAGTCTCTCGACCTTGATTGGCATTGAACGTTTCAACTAACCGAACCTGCTGCTGGCCAGTACGTGGTGCGGGAGCAGCGCGCGTCTTACCTTGAACAACAGATAATCCACTCACCAATGGACGGTTGCTAAAGGTCCTCTTGATCATCACCAACTTTGCGAACTTTCGTCTTCTGGAGAGCGTTGACCATCTCTGCAAGCTTAGCGGGTCGTGACTCTTCGCTCTCCTGCTGCAACTTGGTCCACACCTCTCCAGCTTCTGACTCGGACAAATCAATCTCGGGTGGTGGTCTCTTCTCGCCAGCGCCTCCACCTGCAGGCCGCTCAGCAGCAGGAGGAGCCACAGGCCCAGCATGAGTCCTGCCCTCCATGGGGTCGTCAACCGTCCCTGCGGGGGCAACGCTCTCGAAGATGATCTGCTGGAACTTCTCGAACTTCGGGTGTACGCTGAGGTCCTTGAACAGCTTCTCAAGCTCGGCGTCCTCAGCGCGGATGAGGTTGGAGCCCAGCTGCGTGATGAAACCCTCGGGGACTCCTGCAGCTTCAGCTCCCCTGGGACTTCGCTGCTTGCGCAGCTTAGCCGCCGACATTTCAACTTCCACTTCGAGTAAATCAACTTCCTTTGACTTAGCCTCGAGTGCAGCTTTCTTGCCATCCAGCTCATTCTGAAGTGATGACAACCTTGCCGAAAGTTCCGATATCTCATACTCCATCTTCGTCTTCTGGGACTTGCAGCGTTCGAGCTTCTGGAAGGCCGCCTTGTGTGCCGACGCTGGCGGGCGCATGGCTCTGTGCTCTTCACGAAGCTGGTCCAGTCTTTTCTTTGCCGCTGGCAAGTCAGGATCGTCCTCGTCCAGCTCCTTCGTCTGCTTGACGAACTGGTCGAGTACATCAATGCGCTTCTGAAGCGCAGCTCTCTTGGCATAGTCCGTCTCGTTGCCGTCGGGGTCCTTGGCCGTTGTGTCACCTCCGTCACCCTTGGCCGCGACACCCTTCTCAGCCTTGACTCTCTTGAGCTCAGCTGATAGAAACTCCATCTGCTTCTGCATCTGCTTATACTGATCACTCCACGGTGCTGGAGACTGCGTTGCACGTCGAGGCGCCGACGCAGGCTGCTGCGTCGCCTCTCTCGCAGCCTTCCTCGCCCGTTGGATGAATACCGTAGGTGCATCCTGTCCGCATCTGCATTTGATGCGGCTCGCCCAATTCGCCGATGCTCCACAGGCTGGGCACCCCCATGTGGGCTTGCGGGGGCCTGGTAGTACCGGCCCCGCCATGTGCGCCATCGGGGAGGTCCGCTCGACCTCGCCCACACGACACTCGTATTCTCCGTCTCAACAAAAGGGGGTTGCTCCTGCAGGAGCTCACTGCCACAATGGCTCGCTGCGGCGGTGCCGTTCTGAAGTCTGCCGCAGCAAGCTCAGGACACCTGAGCCAGAACGGCTAAGAGGAGAGGAGGAGGAGGAGGAGGAGGAGGAGTAGGAGGAGGAGCAGGAGCAGGAGGAGCAGGAGGAGGAGGAGGAGGAGGGCAGGGCCTGGCAGCTGAGGAGGGGGAGTGAAGATGAAGAGGCTCATGCTCAAGCATACTCAGCTCACTCTGACTCATAATCACTCACTCGCATCAGGATGCACTCGTCTTCGTCGGGCCTGTCGCCAACGTGGACGGGCTATTATAGTCAAACGCTCATGAACAGACGCTCACTACGGCATAAAATAAAACATGAGATGCACATATGGGGAGCTCCACGAAGTGAGTACTTGTTGTTATTGTTGTTGTTGTTGTTGTTGTTGTTGTTGTTGTTGTTGAATTCTTAGGCTTACGCCACACCGCCGACCCCTTGGGGGCCTTTTCGGGGGCGGGCGGGCTGTATTCGGACTCTCTTAGGTCGTCTCGTAGACTCTTTCGGTGGCGTTTCTGGGACTTTCTTCGCCAATGTGTCTTGGTTGTGTCTTGGGGTGTTTTTGCGGCCTTTTGGTGCGTCTGGAGGGCCTCTTGCAGCAATTGTGGTGCGGCTGGGCGTGGTGCTGCTTGTGTTGGTGTTGGTGGTTGTGATTGCGGTACTGGTGTTGTTCGGGGTTGCTGTTCTGTTGTCGTTGCTGTCGTTGGGGCAGTCGCTGTGGGTGCGGAAGCTGATGTGTGCCATGCAAATGCGACTCGCTGGGCTGGCAAATCGGAGATCCAGTTTGCAATGGCGTAATACGTATCGCGTTCCTTCGGAACGATTCCGACTTCCGTTGGACGTATTTGTTCATCCCAGCTCCGTTTCGGGTAGCTCTGGGAAACGACATAGGCACCAAGGCCACAAATGGAGAATGAACGTCGGAAGATGGAAAGTCGAGGAGCAGGAGGAGGATTACGACGACGAGGAGGCGGAAGTTGCAGTTTTCTAGCGTTGTCGGTGGTGTTTGATCGTCGGGCGTTTGTCATGATTTCGGCCTCTGAAGCTGGGACATTTCCCCCGCGCGCTCTTTCACTCTCCACAACAGGAGAGGCGCCGTGACTCAGAGGGCGGGAACCTTCGAGATGCATTTTTGCTTTGTCCTGCGGTGCTCCTCTGTTCGCATGTGGGACGACGAGGGACCCAGATGGGGGGCACATCCCTGCCCACAGGGGGGGGTGCCTGATTCCCCTGTCCACAGGCGGGACGGGGGACCAGAGAAGGTGCGCTTCCCCTGTTGATAGCGGGGCCCGCTGTCAAATGGGCCCAGGGCATTCCCCGGGAGTCCCGCCGCGATCCCGTTGACAGTGGGGCCCACTGTCAAATGGGCCCCCCAGGGGCCCCCCCTTAGATCTGTTGACAGTGGGGCCCACTTATGAGTGGCCCCCCCGCCCCCTCCTCCCCTGATCTGTTGACAGCGAGGCCCACTGTCAAGCGGCGGTTGACTCCCCCGGGCAGGCCGGCCGCGCACCCCGCGCCCCTCCAAATCGACCGGACCAGGCTCCCGGGGGAGGGGTTTGGGGAGTGGGAAGAATCTCCCACGCCGATGATTGCCAAGGGGTCGGCGGACTTAGCTTTTGGGGTCTAAGCGTTGGCGTTATACTGAATTTCCCTTGCTTGACAGTGCGCACGTGAATATTTGTGTGTGTGTGCTTACATTGCGCAGACTTTCATCGGCCTGGCCTGCTTGGAAACTAGTATGCACTGCGTTGCACTGGTTCGTATTTCTTTTCTTTGTGGAATGCGTCGCTTTGAATTGCATTGCGTTGCCATTAATTGTGCTTTCCATGGCTGCGCTTTGCAGTGCACTGTCGCTTGAATGTATGACACTTGCATTGCTTTGCATTGCACTTCGTACGTGGTTTCCACACGGCCCGCGGGGAGCTCTGATAAGTTTAAGAATTTGGGCTCCGGACCTTTCACATCATCCTCAGGATGGAGGACGCAGGTTCGAAGGATTGAGCAAGGGACCTGAGGACATTCGAACTCGATCTTCGAGGCACGGCGGCGTATGATATATATATATATATATATATATATATATATATACACACATATACATATATATACATATATATATGTCATATGTTTGTATATATGTGTGCGTGTTTCATTGCATGCATGTAATCAAACATACATATGTCCAGATATCCGCAAACACGTTTACGTATACATATACACATGCACGTACACATAGAAATACACATTCACATACACTTACACATACAAATACACATACGTATGCATTTACATACACGTACACACACGTATACATATACACACACACGTATGTATCACGGAAGTTGGCGAGGAATCTGACTGCCAGGGACGGGATGGATAGGGGGACGTGGAGGTGCGAGGACGGGGGGAGGAGCAGAAGGCGGAGAAGGTGGAAGGTGTGCTGGTGGAGGGAAGATGACACAGAGAGCTGAAAGGGGAAGGAGGGCAGAGGGGGCGAAGAAGAGGATGAAAAAGAGCAGGAAAATACGACGCGGAAAACAACGGCGGCGACGGACTGGCGCCGTCGTGCGAATCCTCTCGGGGGCCTGAGGGAGTTTGGATGCTTCTGGGGAGCTGTTTTGGGGCCTCTTGGGGCTTCTTTTGGACTGCTAGGGGGCCTCTTGGGCGCCTCTTGGGGCCTCTTGGGGGCGCCTTGGGGCCTCCTGGGTGCATTTTGGGGCGGAAAGCTAGAATTTTAGGTTCGTGGTCCCCGTCTGGAGCCTTTCTTGGGGGCCTCTTGGGGCCCTCTCTTGAGCTGTCTTGAGGCCCTCTTGGGCCGTCTTGAGGCCCTCTTGGGCCGTCTTGGGGCTCACTTGGGGGCCTCTTGGGTCGTCCTGGGGCGTTCTTGGGGGACTCTTGCGCCGTCCTGGAGCGTCGGAAGCCGAGAAAAGCGAGAAGGCCAAGAACTGCGAACAAACCAATGAAAAACAATGATTTTGGCCTCTTGGGGCCCTCTTGGGAGGCCTCTTGGAAGCCTCTTCGGGCGTCTTGGCGGCATCTTGGGCCGTCTGAAGGCAATCTTCACCGTCTTCGAACGATTTTTCGGCGACTCGGGGCCCTCTTGGACCGTCTTCAGAGCTTCTTGGGAGCCTCTTGGCTCGTTTTGGGCCCCCAGCAGACTTTCTGGAACGGATGGCCCCCCCTGGCCCGCGCCGGGGAAGCCCGGGGAGGCCGGCCGGGCACCCCCCCCCCCTCCAAATCGACCGGACCAGGCTCCCGGGGGAGGGGTTTGGGGAGTGGGAAGAATCTCACGCGCCGATGATTGCCAAGGGGTCGGCGGATTCTCATTTCTGAAGAATAATTATTGTTGATCCCCCCCACCGGTGCCCCTGTTTTTTGACAAGTCTTCCTGCTCAAACTTGCCCCCTGGCCCCCGGGTTACAACAACAACGGCTCCCGCCTGAGACGTCCTTACAATTTAGCCAGGACCCCCGCTCCCGCCCGAGATTTCCTCGCATTTTATTCAGGAATCGGGCTCTCGTTTGGGACTTCCTTACAATTTATTCAGGAATCGCTCTCCCGGCGCTCTGGAGTCGCGCTCTCGCTGGAGACTTGCTTGCAACTCACTGAAGAATATCCTTGCGTTGGAATTTCCTGCAATTTGCCCAAGCGCCGCGCTCCCGACACCCAGGCACCCAGGAGTCGCGCCCGTTGTGGCCCCATGTGCATGCCCTTCGTGGCCCCGCTGTCGCAATCTGTGTCCCCCTCACTGTCCTACGTGGCCCAGTTGCTACCCTCAGTGGCCCCATAGTTGCTTTCTGTGGCCCCGCATTATCTGCACTTTGTGGCCCCCGCTCATTCGCGCTCTTCGTGGCCCCATACGCATTCCCTTCGTGTCCCCGCTGTCGTTCTCTCTCGTGTTCCCTTCGTGTCCCCTTTGTGCCCTTCGTGGCCCTGCTGTCGTTCTCTCTCGCTCTCGTTTTCGCTCGTCGTCGCCGTCGTCGTCGTCGTCGTCGCCGTCGTCTTCGGCGTCGTCGTCGTCGTCGTCGTCGTCGTCGTCGTCGGTCCCCTGTCCGTCCCTCTTGGAGTCGGGTCGACGGTCCGCGGCCGCCCCGCCGATCAGCGCTGCTGCTGGCCAGGCCGACGGTCCGCGGCCGCCCCGCCGCTTGCCGGGGCCCGGCCTGCAGGGAAGAAAGGTATACCCCCCAAAAGGAGTTCGATCGAAAACGAAGAGGGCGGGTATCGAGGGTTTGGGAAACACGCGTTATTGGACACTCGAGCAGATAAGGGCGAACAGTCTTAAAATGGTGGTTGTTGTTGTTGTTGTCGTCGTCGTCGTCGTCGTCGTCGTCGTCGTCGTCGTCGTCGTCGTGGTTGTTGTTGTTGTTGTTGTTGTTGTTGTTGTTGTTGTTGTTGTTGTTGGATTCTCATTTCTAAAGAATAATTTTTGTTGATCCCCCCACCGGTGCATATTGTTTTTCTCTATCAAGGTGTGCCCCTCGACGCTCGCACCCTGATTTTTGACAGGGAAAGTCTTCCTGCTCAAACTGGGCCCCTGGCCCCCGGGTTACAACAACAACGGCTCCCGCCCGAGACTTCCTTACAATTTCGCCCGGACCCCCGCTCCCGCCCGAGACTTCCTCGCATTTTATTGAGGAATCGGGCTCTCGTTTGGGACTTCCTCACAATTTATTCAGGAATCGCTCTCCCGGCGCTCTGGAGTCGCGCTCTCGCTGGAGAGTTGCTTGCAACTCACTGAAGAATATCCTTGCGTTGGAATTTCCTGCAATGTGCCCAAGCGCCGCGCTCCCGACACCCAGGCACCCAGGAGTCGCGCCCGTTGTGGCCCCATGTGCATGCCCTTCGTGGCCCCGCTGTCGCCATTTGCGTCCCCCTCACTTTCCTACGTGGCCCAGTTGCTGCCCTCAGTGGCCCCATAGTTGCCTTCTGTGGCCCCGCATTATTTGCACTTCGTGGCCACCGCTCGTTCGCGCTCTTCGTGGCCCCATACGCATTCCCTTCGTGTCCCCGCTGTCGCCCTTCGTGGCCTACTTCGTGCCCTTCGTGGCCCTGCTGTCGTTCTCTCTCGCTCTCGTTTTCGCTCGCCGTCGTCGTCGTCGTCGTCGTCGTCGTCGTCGCCGCCGTCGTCTTCGACGTCGTCGTCGTCGTCGTCGTGGTCGGTCCCCTGTCCGTCTCTCTTGGGGTCGGGTCGATCGACGGTCCGCGGCCGCCCCGCCGATCAGCGCTGCCGCTGGCCAGGCCGACGGTCCGCGGCCGCCCCGCCGCTTGCCGGGGCCCAACCTGCAGGGAAGAAAGGTATACCCCCCAAAAGGGGTTCGATCGAAGACGAAGAGGGCGGGTATCGAGGGTTTGGGAAACACGCGCTATTGGACACTCGAGCAGATAAGGGCGAACAGTTTCAAAATGGTGGTTGTTGTTGTTGTTGTTGTTGTTGTTGTTGTTGTTGTTGCTGCTGCTGCTGCTGCTGTTGTTGTTGTGGTTGTTGTTGTTGAACATTATTCCTTCTAAAGAATTATTATTGTTGGGACCCCTGGTGCGCGACCTCTGCGCCGCGCCTAGGCCGCAGCTACATTTTCATCATTTTTTCGCGAAAGCTTCAGAAAAGTGGATGAGCTCCGGATCCGGTTTTTTGTTGACGCTCGTTTTCCCTTGCAAAAAACAATAGAAAATGAAAATTCTTGTTTTTACTTGATCAAATTGCAAGAATCCCTTGCAAAAAATAAGGTAAAGTGGACATTCGTGCGCGCAAGACGAAATCCTTCCAAAACCTTAGGTTTCGTAGCGATTTTAACATAAAAACATCAAAAACCCAATGGTTTTCTCAGAAAAAATTGTCAAAATGTCCTTCCGCGCGCTCTTGCGGATTCCTAGGAAACCCACCAGATTTTAAACATTTCTGTTAAAAGGGCCTTTGCGAGGAACCTTTTCAGGTGCTTCGACCTTCTGCAACAACGGTTGCGAGCCTACGAGGGCCACCATCCCTTGCAAAAAATGACACGAAGTGCACATGCGCGCGGCCGCCTCACACATGTGACGAATCTCTTTCTATCTCTCTCTCCACTGGCTCTCTGTCTTGCTCTCTCTCTCTCTGTCTCTCTGTACTATGTATGTCATACGCAACAAATGCACCATGCGGGGCACATGCGGGGCCCAAACAAGTGATCAACCTCTGCGGGTGTGTATTCCGCGCCAGTGTAGTATCCACGATCGTCCGCGCGCCACGAAGTGAAGTGTCCTGACGTCATAGGGCGGGAAGCTGGGTGTGGGTGGTTCCCGAGAGTCGTGTGGATGTTTGGTAGAGCTTGCATTGCCCCCCCACGAAGTGGGGGTATTGGCTGGCGTCGCATGAAAACCCTGGCACTGGGGAGAACACTGAGCGTTCGGGTAAAATGATTGTTGTTGTTGTGGTTGTTGTTGTTGTTGTTGTTGTTGTTGTTGTTTGTTGCTGTTGTTGTTGTTGTTGTGGTTGTGGTTGTGGTAGTTGTTGTTGTTGTTGTTGTTGTTGAATATTATTACTTCTAAAGAATAATTATTGTTGGGCCCCCTGGTGCACGCCCCCCTCGCCGCGCCTAGGCCGCAGCTGCATTTTCATCATTTTCGTGAGGAAGCCTCAGGCAAAACGATGTGGTCCAGATCCGGTTGTTTTGTTGACGCCCGCTTTCCCTGTCAAAAAACACTATAAAATGACATGTCTTGTTCTAACATAACCAAACTTCAAGAATCCTTTGCAACAAATGACACGAAGTGCACACTCGCGCGCGCAAGATGAAATCCTTCCAAAACCTTAGTTTTCGTAGCGATTTTAACATAAAAACATGAAAACCCAATGGTTTTTCAAAAAAAAGTTTCAAAAATTCATCCCGCGCGCTCTTGCGGATTTCTGAGGAAACGCAATATGTTTTCAACATTTCTGTCAAACGGGCTCTTGCGAGCAACTTTTTCACGTGCTTCGAACTTCTGCAACAACGGTTGCGCGCATGGCAGGGCCATCATCCCTGTCAAATAATACCATATGGGACACATTCGTTTTTTCTTCGCGCGCGCACGCCGTCGTCGTCGGCCGCGGGGCCCTGAATAGTAGCCACGGTCGTCCGCATGCCACGAAGTGAAGTGTCCGAACGTCATAGGGCGGGAAGCTGGGTGTGGGTGGTGGCGAAGAGTCGTATGGAAATTTGGTAGAGCTTGAACCGGCCCCCCCACAAAGTGGGGGTATTGCCCGCCTCCTATGAAAACCCTGGCACTGGTGAGAACGGAGTGTCCCCAGTCTTAAATGATTGTTGTTGTTGTTGTTGTTGTTGCTGCTGCTGCTGCTGCTGCTGTTGTTGTTGTTGTTGTTGTGGTTGTTGTTGTTGGGGCCCTCGTCGGGCCTACGGACCGTCAGAAAAACGACTGGGGACTAAAAGGCGGTGCGGGGGAAGGGGTCCAGACTTGCGGGGCCCACGCGCCGAACAAAGTGGAGCAGCCGGACGTCTGGGCTCCCGGCGGCGCAAGACCTTGAGGCCCTCCTGGCGTCTCAAAGGCAGGGGCGGGGCTGGGGCACGAAGGTGCCCACCTGCCTTTGCTCGCTCCTCGTCGGGCTTCTGGCTCAGCATAGTGCCTATACCAGCGCCGTCGACGCGGCAGTTAAGAGCCCCGCACGAGACTTCCTGCGCCGATTGATCATTGGGGTCAGTTCGCTACGTGCGTACGTACGAAAGGCCGGCGGAAGCTGGAGGAAACACGGCGTCGGCGGGTCCGCTGGCGGAAGACTGGCGGAGCCAATGCGGCGGCGGATCTGCCGGCTGAAGCCAGCGGACGACTGGCGGATTGAGTTCGATGGCGCCGATGTCTTGCGTTCGTGTGTTGGCCTTCTCGTTAGCAAATCATGGGAACCTGGTATACCCTCTTGATCCCGTGTTTAGCTTCGACTAGCGTCGATTAGCGTCTGGAGTCAATGATATAGCACCGAATTAGCGTCGATCAGCGTCAACTTAACGTCGATTAGTATCGATGCAGCGTCGATCAGCTTCGATTCGCAAGAGCCGACAAGATGGTACGGGAGGCTCCCATGATTTGCCACCGAAGGTCTCGGTAGACAGTGTTACTAGCCCAACACTAGGCCTCCAGAGCTGTGGACGAGAGGGGGCAGTGGCTTGAGTGTGTGTGTGTGTGTGATTGTGTGTGTGGAAGACTGGCGGAAGGCGGGGGAAGCAAAGGTGGGACGTGAAGCACATGATCCAGCGGCTCTGAGGTCGGCCGAGCATGAGAACCGGCCGGCTCCTTTTTTGTCCCTCCGAGGAGCTGGTCCTGCGGCCTCGCAGCTCTCCTCCGACTTGTTTTTGTTTCTGGCCACTGGATGGCCGAGGACTGGCGCCTCTGAACTGGTTCTGCCGCACGTGGTCATAATTGTCCCAGTGCGATCCTAACTAGGACCCTAGGAAAGCAGCATAAGCTAAGCTAGGCTAAGCCAAACTAAGCTTAGATAGCTAAACTAAGCTAAGCAAAGCTAATATCATATACATTAAACTAAGCTAAACTAAACTAAGCTAAACTGAGCTAAGATGAGATAAGCTAAGTTAAGCTAAACTCAGCTAAGCTAAGCTACATTAAGCTAAACTCAGCTAGGCTAAACTGAGACGAGATAAGCTAAATCTAAGCTAAGCTAAGCTAAGCTAGGCTAGCTAAGCTAAGCTAGGCTAAGCTGAGCTAAGCTAAGCTAGAGCTACGCTAAGCCAAGCTAGCATGATATAAGTTAAGCTAAGCTAATATAAGCTGGAAACTAAGGTAAGCTAAGCTAAATTAAGCTAAGCTAAGCTAAGCTAGGCTAGGCTAAGCTAAGCTAAGATGGGGTGGGCTAAGCTAAGGTAGGCTAAGCTAAGCTAAGCTAAGCTAAGCTAAGCTAAGCTAAGCTAAGCTAAGCTAAGCTAAGCTAGCCCTCTAGGCAGAGCCTAGGTCGGGAACCCCGGTTGCCGGGGGAACCGCGGGGCGGATCCTGGGGGAACCGCCCGTGGCGAGGTCCACTGCCCGGCCCTTTAAGCCAACAGGGTAAGAACCCTTCTAGGCAGAGCCTAGGTAGGGAAAAAGTAGCCTCGTCGTCGTCCTCGTCCTCGTCGTCGTCGTCCTCGTCGTCGTCGTCGTCCTCGTCGTCGTCATCGTCGTCGTCGTCCTCGTCGTCGTCGTGGTCGTCGTCGTCCTCGTCGTCGTCGTCCTCGTCGTCGTCGTCGTCGTCGTCGTCGTCCTCGTCGTCGTCGTGGTCGTCGTCGTCCTCGTCGTCGTCGTCCTCGTCGTTGTCGTGGTCGTCGTCGTCGTCGCCGTCTTCGTTGTCATCGGCCTCTGGGTGCGCGGGCTCCCTGTGGGCCTCCGCAGGGGGGCGGTCCGAGGCGCGCAGGCCGCCCGCGGGGTGGCGGTGCGCGATGGGCAGGCCGCGGTCGCCCCATGCTCGTCCGCTTCTCCCTGCTGTCCCTCCTCCTCCTCCTGCTCCTGCTCCTGCTCCTCCTCCTCCTCCTCCCCCTGCTCCTGCTCCTCCTCCTCCTGTCCCTCCTGCTCCTCCTCCTGCTCCTCCTCCTGCTCCTGCTCAACCTCCTCCTGCTCCTCCTCCTCCTGTCCCTCCTCCTCCCCCTGCCCCTCCTTCTCCTCCTCCTCCTCCCCCCTCCTCCTCCCCTCTCCCCCCCTCTCCTCCTCCTCCGCCTCCGCCTCCGCCTCCGCCTCCGCCTCCGCCTCCATCCTCCTCCTCCTGCTCTTGTTCCTGCTCCTGCTCCTCAACCTCTTCCTCTTCCTCCTCCTCCTGTCCCTCCTCCTCCCCCTGCTCCTCGTTCTCCTCCTTCTCCTGCTCCTCCTCCTGCTCCTCCTCGTGTCCCATTCTCCTCCTTCTCCTCCTGCTCCTCCTCCTCCTCCTCTTCCTCAACCTCCTCCTCCTCCTCAACCTCCTTCTCCTTCTCCTGCTCCTGTTTTGCTCCTGCTCCTCCTCCTCCTCCTCCTCAACCTCCTCCTCCTCCTCCTTCTCCACCTCCTCCTCCTTCTCCCCCTTCCACCTCCTCCTCCCGAGAGCCGTGCACAGCCACTGCCCCGCTCGGGCCGTGCCCCGAGAGGTCCGAAGCTCCCTAGAGGCTGGGAGTGGGCGGTTTTTGGGCTGCGTGGTGCGGCCTCCCGGGGGGCCTCGCCGAGGAGGAGGAGGAGGAGGAGGAGGAGGAGGAGGAGGAGGAGCAGGCGGAGGCGGAGGTGGAGGCGGAGGCGGAGGCGGAGGCGGAGGCGGAGGCGTAGGCGGAAGAGGAGGAGGAGGAGGAGGAGAAGGAGGAGGAGGAGGAGGAGGAGGAGGAGGTGGAGGAAGAAGAATACTAAGCAGAAGACGAATACTACTACTACTACTACTACTACTACTGCTACTACTACTACTACCACTACTACTACTACTACTACTACTACTACTACTACTACTGCTACGACTACTACGACTACTACGACTACTACGACTACTACGACTACTACGACTACTACGACTACGGCTACGATTACCACTACTGCTACTACTACTACTACTACTACTACTACTACTACTACGACTACTACGACTACTACGACTACTGCGACTACTACGACTACGACTACGACTACTACTACTACTACTACTGCTGCTGCTGCTGCTACTACTACTACTACTACCACTACAACTACTACTACAACTGTCACTACTACCACTGCTACCACTACTAGTACTACTACTACTACTACCACCACTACTACTACT
>CAUYUJ010003275.1:0-17500 GCA_963575745.1 Prorocentrum cordatum
GCAGGAGGAGCAGGAGGAGCAGGAGGAGGAGGAGGAGGGGGAGGGGGAGGGGGAGGAGGAGGGGGAGGAGGGGGAGGAGAAGGAGGAGGAGGAGGAGGAGGAGGAGGAGGAGGAGGAGAGGAAGAGGAGGCGGGCCCGCCTACAGTAGATCCCCGCCCCCCAAACCCCGTCTCGGCAAGTGAAAAACGAGATGGATTTCACGTGGATGTTTAGTTAGACTTCACTCCGAACGACATCCATTCTGCGATGTTGTCGCCATGACCTCACCTCCGTCGGCATGCTGGAAGGCGGGCTCGCGGGGCCATCTCGGGGCCATCTCTAGAGAACGGGCACTGATGCAGGTCCACTTCCGTCCTTCTCCCGTTCCCTTCCTTCTATGATTGTTTTTTGTCCTTCCTTGGGAGAGGGCATCTCTGGCGAGTCGCTGTCTTCCTCTGGATCCCCAGACCCCCGATAGCAGATTGTTTCAGGACGTGGCACCGGAAGATCTGGACCTCTTCCTCAGGACCAGCTTTTCGTCCTGAGTCTTTCTGTTGCCAGTCCCGAGGCCTGGTGAGGGCGCTGGATGCCAAAAGTCGAAAAACACCACCCTTCGTGATGTTCGTCATGAGTCGAGGGGGTCTGGGTCTCGAGGTCCCCTGTGGGGCCCTTTGTGGGTGGGGGGCCGTCCACCAAGGATCGGCGGCTGGCTGCCACGCGCTCGTGCACCCCCAGGCGCGTGGGCGGGCGACCTTCCCATTGGGCCGCTCTTGGCTGGCCCTCGGGGCCCTCCGCAGCCCCGCGGAGCCCTCGACGCAGAAGGCTCACAGATTCACACCCGGGCGGCGGAAGGCCCCGAGCAGCCCTCCCGGGCTGCCCCGGAGGGCGCACGCGCAGGAGGAGGAGCAGTGCAGAGAGTGCTGCACGAGTGGGGCGCCGGAGAGCAGAGGGCGTGCCCCTGCGAGCAGGAGTGCTGCTATTGAAGGGAAGCAGGGCAGAGCAGTGCGGCCGAGAGTACTGCAGAGAGCCGTACAGGGGGGGGGAGGGGGGGGGCATCCACGAGACCAGGAGGGAGACCACGAGGGGGGCCAAAAGCGAGAGACCGAAAGAGAGACCGGAAGAGAGAAGCGCGCGGGAGGCCACAAGGGAGGAGACCGTAGACGGGAGACCAGGAGGGAGACCACACTGGGAGACCACGCGGGAGGCCACACGGGAGGCCATACCGGGGAACCATACGGGCCACCGGCTTTGCATCCGGAGAGGCGCACACCTGGCCTTGGCAACATCATCTCAGATCGTTACGGACAAGCCGCGAAGGGAAACGCTTGGATTGAAAGGTTGGCCCGCTGGAGGAATACATCACCCATCCACCTTCCCTGCCAATAGACCGCCCCTGTGGCACTACCAGACCTGTCCATGGGCAAGGCCTGGCGTTGCGCCCGAGGGCACCTTGCACTTTACGACCCCGAGGCTTACAGCGTCCAGCAGTTACACGCATGGGGGGTCGGGGCTCTCGCCTCGGGCGCGGCGCGCCGTCGCCTGCAAATCTTCCAACAGTTGCACGGATGGAGAGCTGGCTGTCTTCAAAATGTGGCTGTCGCCCTCGCGCCGCACACATCCGTCAATAAAACGTTCTACAACTACACGGGCGAAGTGCCAGTCGGCTTCAAAACGTGGCTCTTGCCAAAAAGCCGAACACACACACACACACACACACACACACACACACACACACACATACACACACAACTATCCTAGAAAGTGTTAGCCAGCGCGCACCCCAAACAGTATATCTCTTGCAAACAATGTCGTGCAATCTCTGTGGAGCACCCTATGTGGTGAAATAATTGTTGTGCAATATATGTTGTGCAATCTATGTTGTGCAACCTATATTGTGCAATAGGTATGGAACGATTTATGAGAGGCCACATATATATGTGTGTGCCGTGCAATATATGTGGAGCTGTCTATGTGGTCAATAGTTGTATTGTCATACGGTGCGCAGTCGATGTTGTGAAAAAAAGATGGTGTGATGTATGTGATGCAATGTATGCGAAGCAGTATAGGTTGCGCAATATAGGTGGTGCGCGAACGCAAGTTGCTGTGGAAGGGAATCACCTAAACCCATTGGGAGCCGACCGCCTAAACTCAACGAGGTCCCAGCCCGCGCCGGGGCGAACCCAAAGTTTAGGCGGCGCGTTTTGCTGGGGGGGCCGACTCCGGCGGCCCGAAGGGCTCGGGGCGCCGCCCGCACGGCGGGCCTGGGTCCCGGGGCGGCCTGGGGCAGTGGGCACGCGCGCGCGGACCCGCCGTGCCTCGTCGCCCCACCCTGGCCGTCTCCTCCTCGCCCTCGCCGTCCTCCGACCACCTGCCAGGCCACCCCAACCCAACCCGAAGACCCACATTTCGGGTTTGGGGGGGGGCACGGGCTCCATATGTGTTTCCTCAATGTTCCCCAACCCCCCCCCCACTGAAAATGGAAGGCAAATCGGGGCCTTCGGGTTGGGTTGGGGTGGTCCGGTGGGCGGTGATCCTCCCCGCCCCCCCTTTCCAATCCGTCGCCCGCTCTGCGGAGCTGCATGCACATCAACTGTGCGCCCCCGGAGCCCATCCTGACCCTGGAAGGCGTGGACGAGGTCTCCTCGGCCTTGAGCTCCATGCGCGCGCCAGCGCGCGCGCGGCAACACGGGCGGGGCACTCGGCCTTTCTGCACGGCGTGCGCCGCTTCCGCGGGGGCAGGCGCACGTTTGTGCTTCACGGCATGCAAGGGCGCCACTCGCTTCCGAGGCGACCCCCTCGCGCGTGCACCCCGCAGGGGCCACTGCGACAGCTGGCGACCGCAGCTGCTCGGACAGCTTCGGTCTCCATTTCGCGCTGGGGCTGGGGCAGCGACCTCGGCCCTAGCCGGGTGGCTCCGCCCCGCCATGGCCCTGGCCCTAACCTCTTGTCTCGCCTGCCTGGCCCCCCGGCCTCCTGCCTCTCGGCCGTAGCCTTTGGCCCAAGCCTCGGCCCTAGTCGTGCTTCGTCGCCTAGCCTCCGCCATGGCCTGCAACATAATTGCAACCTTGGCCGTCGCCTTGGTCTGGCCCACCTTGCCTCTGGCTCATAGCCGCAGCCTTCGGCCTTTGTCCTCAGCCCTAGGCCCAGCCCTCGGCGTTGGCCAGAGCCCTGATCCTCAGCTTCAGCTTAGCCCTGGGCCTCCCCCCAGACCCTGTGCCCCTGGCCACGGCCTGAGCCCTCAGCCCTAGCAGCAGCCTCAGCCCTAGCCCTCACCCTTCGCACTTGCCTTCAGCGTAGTATCAGCCCGAGCCACATGACGACAGCCGTAGCACTCGCCCTCGGCCTAGCCGCAGATTGACTCTGATTTTGACCTTGCCATCCCAGCCCTCTGCCCTTGCCCTCGATTCCAGCCGTAGCGTCAGCCTTGGCATCGTCACTCAACGCGTGCCTACCCCTACCTTCAGAGCCTGGCCTCCGCCGTAGCGTTTACCCCTTGCTTGATCCACGCACATCGGCCCTGGATCAAGATCCCCGAGCTGGGCCAGGATCAAGATCCCGGGCTGGGCCTGGATCAAGATCATCGGGAGTGACCTGGATCAAGATAAATGGGCGCAGCCTGGGTCAATGCTGTTTTTCTACGACGCTGCGCAGCCACTGGGTGACGACACTGGGCCACGGAAACCTGACCTAAGAACTGAGTGCGAGTACCGCACGCTTGTACGCGGTACTAATCATCAGCAGGGTGACTTGTTCCCCCCCCCGCCCAGACGCCACAGAGCAAGAGGCGGCGAAAAGCACAATATATTCTGAACATAACTCAAGACCAGCCTTTCCATGGCCAGACAGGAAAACGTGAAGAGCGAAGCGAAGCGAAGCGAAGGCGCCGGAGTCGGGCACACAGGTGTGCCCGTGCCCTTCTGGGTAGGGCACACGAGGCCGTGGCCTCGCATCGCGTGCGAATAGAAGTCGTGGGTGACAAACTAGGACTGCAGGAACAAGTGCACAAAGTAGGCAAGGAGCAAGACGCGTGCTAATCGGAAGATCTATAGAGGACGTGACAGGAGATGTTCATGAACCTGGTCAAGATCGAATCGGTACGATCGGTGTCGTGGCTGCTACTGTTGATGGTCGTCTCTAGTCGTTGCTTTGTGTTGGTGCCACCGTTGCGTTGCTGTCGGTGTTGCTGTCGGTGCTGTTGTGTTACTGTCGCTGTTGGTGGTCAGTGGTGTAGTCGGTGCTAGTGTGCGTAGTCGGTGCTGTTGTGTTACTGCTGTTGCCGTGCTACTGAAGCGTGAAGAGCGAGGGGGCGGAGACGGAGGAACAGCCAACCGGCGTCTGATACGAATTTGTGTCGAGACGTATATAGCCTGCGGTTGCACAGAAAATTGCGTAGTAGCGCCTCCCAGAAGGCCCAGACGGCCACATCGAACATTCCAACGCATCATGAGACAGGAGAGAGGAAGGCGAGAAGGGCAGGGGAGAAGAGTGAAGAGCTCGCGTGTGCGCGAACTAACCTTTAGCCAGCGATCGCACAGGGTCGCCATACAAGCAATCTGGAAGGTCAGGTGCAGCGAAGCCAAAGAACATGTGTATTGGTTGTGGCACGGCGAGCGCAGCGACGCAAGCCCGAACCCTGCCGAGCAGGGGCGGGGAGGACTGTGCAGCCCGGGAAAATGCGCTTGGACTGTGACTACGGCTTTGTCCTTGTATAGCGTTCCAAGCTGATTGCAGGGATCTGGATCCAGGCTCAGCCAAGCAGTCTTGATCCACATGAGTCGCGCTTGGATCGAGATCCCTGGAGTAAGCCTGGGTCAAGATACCTGGGCTGAGTCGGGCACAAGGTTGCTGGACTCAGCCTGGATCGAAATACCTGGACTGTGACCGAGGCTCAGCCTAGGGCTCTTGATTCGAGCTCACTCCCGCGGGGTCAGTCCAAGGATCCTGGCCTGCGCGCCTGTCGTTTTTCCGGGTGAAGATCCTGAACTGAGCCTGGATCAAAATATTCCTGTGCGGGGCCTGGATCGGACTCCCTGGGGCCCAGCCCAGACCACGATGCCTGGACGGAGCCAGCGCGGCCCTCGCAGATGCCCCGGGGTATGCTCCACGAGAGCCCCGGGAGCGCTCGGAGAAGCCCCCCCGGGAGTTATTCCTGTGGCGGGCGCCAAGCAGGACAGCTCCGGGGATCCTCCTGGGCGGGCCCCTTTTGGAGCGGCGTCGGGGACCCTTCTCGGGGAGGGGCCAGCGCAGAGCTCTCCCAGAGCCGCACGTGGGCCCCCCGAGGTCACCAAGGCACCAAGAGGCCTCCACAAGAAGCCCGAGAATGCGCCCAGATCACCTTCGAAGCCTCATAGGCGCCCTCTCGGAGACCCTTGAGGCCCTCCCAGGCTCTCTTGGAGGGGCCCACCAGGGCTCCAAGAGGGCCCCAAGAGGGTCTGGCTATGCTCACGCATGACATATCGGATAACGCCAGAGCGGACTGATATGGCATGACAGAACGAATAGAAAAGGCGACCTTGATTAGAACCAACCGCTCGCACACCACACTCGTCATCGTCATCTCGTATGCAGTCGGTGACAACCATGATGTGTGGATAACCAGCATCACCAGATCTCCATCCTCGCATGCAGCAGCATGCTGCGAATCTGCTTCTTTACTCTCGATTCTTAGAACAGAAGTGAACTACCCCTGAGTGCAGGCGCGATTTGGGGCATGTGAAGACAGGTTCAAAGATGGAAAGGCTGGTCGTGTTCAAAAAATGGCTCTCTCCTGATTGCTGCGCACAGCCGCCCTTCAGGCGTTCAACAGCTGCACGGACGGAGACCTGCACGTCTTCAAAACGGCAGTCCGACACGAGAAGCTACCAACTACCAGCAGCACGGGGGTAGCAATGCCCAAACGTTGCACGGATCGAGGATGACTCCCTTCCAAAATGGGGCTGTATGACGGCTCGGCTCTATGACCAAAACGTTGCTGGGTTATATGAAGATGATCCCCCAAACGCTGCTCGGCTTTATGGCCAGAAGTTGAAGCACAGCTCTGGGGACACCGGCACGGATGCAGGGCAGGCTCCCCCTTTCAGAGCGGCCCTGTCGGTGGGCAAGCCCTTGAGCTGTGCAACCCCACCTTGCCGCACCCCTTCTCGGGGAAATCAAATGGCGCCGATACCGTCACTCCCCGGACCTCTCTTGGGGCGCGTTCTGACCAGGATCTCGAGGCGAATCCAGCGGTGGCGACGAGGGCTCCCCAGAAGGCCCGAAGAGGGGAAAACGGGCGAAGGGTAGAGGCATGGGCACACGTCGTTCATTCCTGATCGTGCTCATTTCTACTTGTGCTCGTTTCTAAGTGTTCCTGGCCCCCTAGTGGACAGGAAGAGGCCCAGGATAGGACTGTCAGAAACGAAAGGACCCTGGCCCCCAAAAAAATCAAAGAACTTTCGAAGACATAGAAATGAACATTGGGTACCTGAGGAGGAGGAGGAGGAGGAGGAGGAGGAGGAGGAGGGGGGGAGGAGGAGGAGGGGAAGGGGAGGAGGAGGAGAAGGAGGAGGAGGAGGAGGAGGGGGGGGGGGGAGGAAGAGAGGAGGAGGAGGGAGGAGGAGGAGGAGGAGGAGGAGGCGGTGGAGGAGGAGGGGAGGGGGAGGAGGAGGAGGAGGAGGGGGAGGAGGAGGAGGAGGAGGAGGAGGAGGAGGAGGAAAGAGGAGGAGGAGAAGGAGGAGGAGGAGGAGAAGGAGGAGGAGGAGGAGAAGGAGGAGGGGGATTCCTCCTCCGACGTCTGGCTCGACTGACGGAACGGGGGGGGTCCTGGAACGCATATTAGAAATGCCGCCCGAGTTCGAGGGCACGCGGGGCACTCGTTCTCTCCACGGGGGGCGCCGCACGCAGGGAAGCAGAAGTGCTCCTGCAGGGACGAGTGAGGGAACAGAACAGAGCAGAAGCCGTGCGCCCAGAGGCGCGTCGGCAGGCGCTGCATGATGAATGAGTTCAGACATGTCAGAGAAGGAAGGACGCACGCAGGGAGGGAGGGACGCGCGAGGACCTTGCACGGGAGGCGAGGCGGAGCGAGCCTCCTCCTCCTCCTCCTCTTTCCTCCTCCTCCTCCTCGAAAGCAGAAATGTCTAAAGGCAGAAAACAAGGCTGATGGCAATGAACTCCATGAAGGAAGCCATGCTACTGGAGGAAAGATGCCTCCGACGAGCCCACCGAAGGCAAAACATGGTTAGCCGTCAGTCTTGCCCTCCTCCTCGTACAGGAGGCGGGGCCCGCCCAGCCTCCAGGGGGTCGCCCAGCAAGTCTCCGCCCAGGTCTACCAGCGGGGCCGGCTGCAACGAGGAGGTGGCCGCCTGGGGCTGGCTGCGGGCGATCGGTCCCACCGCTGCCTCCGAGAGATCGGGCGGGGAGGGGCTCAAAACCAAAAACGTCTTGAGGTCAAACCCGATTCAAGGGGCCACGAAGCTGGACAAGGCTGGGTGAAACACAAGACTAAGCCGGATTCAGCTGGATCAGGGATGAAGCGGGATTGCGCGGTCTGCGCCAGGGATACGTGAATCACAAGTGTTGCCCCCATGCCTCATTTCAACAATCGCGACGTCGGATCTGCGCGTCGCACGTGTTCGCTGGCTCTTGGAGGTTTTCTCGCCTCGGGCTGGCTTCTCTGCATCGGCCGCCCCTCGCCGTCAGCGCTCCAGGGCTGCCCGGGTCGTCCCAGCGGCCGCTCGAGGCCCGAGTTGCGGGGCGGAAACCAATCGGAGGAGGTAAAGCGGAACGGTCCCTGGCCTCGTTGGGCTGCGTCGGAAATCACGACGCGGGGAGAGCTCGGGCCGCTCCCTGTCCTGCGGGTGCCCTGGCCGGGCCCCCGGGGCCGTCCGACCGGCCCCGGCCCGGGGAAGTGGCCGGGACTTCCAGGGGCGGGCCGAGGGGGGAGGGGGGGAGAACGGGGAGAGTGGAGGGGGGGGGGGGGAGCGGGGCGGGGAAAGAGAAGGCGAGGGCGGGATGAGAAGGAGCAGGGGGTATGGGGTGGACGAGGAGGAGGAGGAGCAGGACGCGAGAACGAGTGCGAGGGTGGAGGGGGGATCGAAGAGGAGGTGGAGGAGGAGGAGGGGGGCTGGAGGAGTTCCAACTGAAGCCCCAGCGGGTGCGTCCACATGCGCCCCCCCCCCCCGCCCATGTCGGCACACCCCATCACGCGCTTCGTGGCCCCATAAGGAGTTATCCGTCCTTTGTCCCCCCTGCCTTGCGGCACTCACGTTTGTAAATGGTTGGGTCCTTCGCTTGGATAAATATACAGACCGTTGACCCTCAGAAATATCAACCCATTCCAGTGGGCCGGTTTCTCATCCCGGGTCGTTTCGAAGTTATCACAGTAATGAGAATAGGAATAGCCAGATGCGTCCGCAATGCAATACATGTTGTGCAACCCCTGTTGTGATATATACATATATGCGATGAAACTGGTGATGTGCGATATATACGTAACAATATGTATGGTGCGGATTGTACAAGCATGCGTGAATCTTACTTACATGCCTACACACATACGGACATGGTTACACATAAACGTACAGACAAACGTACATATGTTCGCGAACGCATGCATGCACATATAAATGAATACATATAATGTAGATATGCACGTGTGTATACATGCGTGCGCATGTGAACATCTACTTGTACCAGATCGTCTGCGCCGTGCAACCTATGTGGTGCATTAGACGCGGTGCATTTCATTTGCAATTAATAGCTCCACTGTTCGCGCAACAATCGCCCCACCCACCCACCCGCCCGCAACTTGGTTTACATAAACACATACGGCGGCGATTGCGATTAGTGTTTGGTGTTGGCCGGTGCATTTCTGCGGCCGCGTTTGCTCGCGCATGCTCGCGCGCGCAGCGGCCAGTCAGTTTGGCGCGACCGACGAGGCCGCAAGGGCGTTGACCGCTGGGCACTTCCCAACGGGAATTTCAGTGCGAGTTGGCGATTTGGGCGGGCGCGATATCAGGGCAACGTCGACTGGGGTAGACAGGAGGATGATAATAATATCGATGCTGGCGACAATGGTGACAACGAAAACGGCAAGGCCAGTGACGGCGCCGATGCTGATCACGCCGACGACGATGACGGCGTCCTCGCGTCGGTGATGAAAACTTTAGAAGGCAAGGCGTTCGACATGCACGCGGGGCCGACGCGCGAGAGTGGCCCGCATGGTAGGAGTTGACACGGATCGCGCCCCCCCCCCCCAGCACGCGCGCAAGGGCGTTCGAATAATTTCGACATCCAGCGCGAAAGCCCGTTTGGCAGAACTTGATGATAATGTTGAAAAAATCGGTGGGGTTCTTAAGAACTCGCATGGCCGCGAGCCCAAGCCTTTTTTGGGGGCTGTTTGTTTGAAAACTGGCGTTGCCAAGCCACGTGTGCTTACACATTGTCGGGACACTCGATTCTGAAACCCTGGCGAAACCTATTGGTTTGGAAAGATTCCGGCGTACGCGCGCGACGACGCGCGCGTGCGTATTTCGTCTCGGTTTTGTTTGCACGGGCATCTTGCAACAGCACGCGCGCATGAGCGGTCGAACGATTTCGACATGCACGCGCGAACGGCCCGCTTGGTAGCACGTAGGAGCGCGGGCGCAAGTTTGGTTTGAAATATTATGTTGCGAAACCATGTTGTTGTTTTTTATATAAAACAAAAAAAAATCGGCGCACTTGATTTCGAAATCCTGACGACACCTACGGATCTCGACGGATTTGGGCATGCGCCCGCGATGACGCGCGCATGTACTTCGTGTCGTATATGTTGCAAGGGATCTTGGAATCTGCTGACTTGTGAGAACCGAATGTTCGCGCATACTTCTTGTTGCAAGAGATGAGGGAGATGTCGGTACAGGCCTGCCTGGGTTGGTGCGAGTTCACATCGGGGATGGACGGTGAGCAAAACATATGTAAATTCGCAATGGGAGTCGCGAGTTCCGGGGGGCGGTCCGGTATTCTTTTCGCAAGGAGAACGTACGCGGTGCAATGAACTTACGTTCGCAATACATTGCCCACTCCAGTGCTCGCGCCGTCATCCCACCCACCCACCCGCAACTTGGTTTGCATGAGCCCTCGGCGGCGATTGCGATGAGTGCTGGGTTTTGGCCGGTGCATATCTGCGGCCGCGCTAGCCCGCGCGTGCTCGCGCGCGCAGCGGCCAGATACTTTGTCGCGACCGACGCGGCCGCGGTGGCGCTGACCGATGGGCACCTCCCAGCGAGCACTTCAGTGCGAGTCGGCGGCTCGGGTGGGCGCGGTATCATGGCAACGTCGGCAACGGTAGGCGCGGTGATGAAAGCACAACGACGACGGCAGGGCCAATGACGGCGCCGATGCTGATCGCGCCGGCGACGATGACGGCGCCCTCGCGTCGGTGTTGAAGGTTCTGGAGGGATTTCGGCAGGCGCGCGCGGCCGACGCGCGAGTGGTGCGCATGGTATTATTTGGTACGGATCGTGCCCCCCCACCCCAGCACGCGCGCAAGGGCGTTCGAATGAACTCAACGCGCGGCGCGAGAAGCCCCGTTGGGCAGAATGCAATTAAGATGTTGAAAACTCCGATGGCATCGTTATGAATTCGCAAGAGCGCGGGTGCAGGATGTGCTTGAAAATCCGTGTTGCGAATTCATGTTTGCACATGTTTTCGGGATACTCGATATTGAAATCCTGACGACACCTAAGCTTGTTGAAAGACTTCGCCATGCGCGCATGACAACGCGCGCATGTGTACTTCGCCCCATTTGTTGCAAGAAATTATTGCGACAGCACGCGCGCAAAGGCGTTCTTGCGATTCCGAGATGCGCGCGCGAGAGGTCCGCTTGATAACATGTTCTGGAAGGCAAACAAAAAAACTGCCCTTAGGAATTGCAGGCGCGCGGGCGCAAGCTTTGTTTGAAACCCCTTATTGCGAAACCATGTGTTTTTCATATGTATTCGGAGTGTTCGATTAGAAATCATTACGCAACGCGCGCAGTTTGCCCGATTATTGTGCAAGAGAATTTGGGGAACTGATGGCGTTTGATAAACAAGTGCGCGAACCGTGTTCTTCTGAAAGGGGATGAGGCGGGATGCCAGTTGTTTAGATGGGATGATACGAGCTCATAGTTAGGATGACGATGTGGCAAGATCATATGTATATTGCGATACGAAAAAGGATTCTGTTAAGTTTTGGGGGGTAGATTCAAATACTCTTTTTGGAAAAGAGGACCTAATGGCGGCGACGAGCGACGACCGCGGCGACGGGGCGGCAACGGCGACAACATGGCCGCCAGACTGACGCACAGATCCAAACGATGGACTTCGACGGGGCGGCGACGGTGACAGCATGGCCACCAAACCGACGCACAGACCCAGACGATGGGCGGCGACGGGGCGGCGCCGGGCAGCGACGGCTACAACATAGTTAGCGGGCAGACCGACGCAAAGACCCAGACGATAGGTGGCGACGACGGCGGCGACGGGGCGGCCAGACCCAGGCACAGGCCCAGATGATCGGCGGCGACGAGGCGGCGATGGGGCGGCGACGGCGACAACATGGCCGCCAGTCCGACGCACACCCAGTCACTTCGAAGAGAATAAGAAACCCTAAGTGCAAGCACTTTTGGGGGGAATCTTAATACGAAAAAACAAGGAAGAGTCCTCAGAGGGGGCACGGGAGCCCGAGACCACCCAGTCTGGCAAGTTAGGCGGCCGTTTCGCATGAGACATCCTTACAATGTATTCCGGAATCGCGTTATGATTGGTCCAGGCGCCCACGATCCCTTACAAAAGCTCACACTAAGGTGCGCATGGCCGTGCGCTCTTACCTATCCATGTGTACATATACACATACATATATATATATATATATATATATGTATTGTCTCGGCTGCATCTTTCCCTGACAGCGTGTCGCTTCAAGGTTCTCAGTTTCTTCTCTACCAAAAAATGACAAGCCCTCACCGCCTGGTCCGGCAGCGGTCCAGCAGCCGTTCCGCCTGAGAATCGTGCTCTCACCCCGATGCCAGCTAGATTTGGTCTGGACGGCCACGATCCGCTGCAACAGAAAAACACACGTGGCCGTGTCCTACGGTGCACGCGGCCGTGTTCTCACCCCTGCCCCGGCTGAATAAGTTCATTCTCGGAGTTTTCAGGCCGCACTCTTCCTGCTGAGGGGCAACGATCGGGAGGGAGTAGCAGAGAGGGGAGGGACGTCGACCTGGAATCGACGATACAGCGCCGGTTGATCGGCGAGAGGCCTTCGATAGCTCCTGGGCAGCGGGGCTATCACACCCGTATCGGCGATCAGTGGGCGACAGGGGGTCGATGCATCCCCCCCGATGTGCCTCTCCCCTCCTGCCGCTGCCCCTGGCCTGCTCCTCCATCTGCCTCTTCACCCTTGCTACTATTTCGGCAGCGGACAAACCTCCCTTTAGCAAACCTCCCCTTCGTGAAAACGCCCCGGGACCGAAACCGACGGACCTGGACCCGCAAAAGTGACGGCCGCGACGCCCTCTCGCGAACCGAAAACGGCCAATTCCTCAATCGACGTGTCAGGTAGGAGGTCTATCCACCTCCGACACTATTACGGCACTTGCTGGGGTAACCAGTCGGCATCGCGGCCTCCTGCAACGCGTGGCCCGCCGACGCCAGCACGTCGAGGTCCATGGTGCTGTGCTGCAGCCTCTCGCTGGCGGCCTTCCGTGCGCGGGCCCCGGGGAAGCAGAGGCCGTGAGCAGGGGCTGCGAGGGGGACACCTCCTCCTCCTCCTCCTCCTCCTCCTCCTCCTCCTCCTCCTCCTCCTCCTCCTCCTCCTCCTCCTCCTCCCCCATCAGCAGCCCCTGAGATCCTGGCATTGCAAGTTTTCGCGCCGGGCGTTCTCACCCACCTTCGGGACCCGGGACCATCACGGATCAATCCAGCCCGAAACATGCCGCAGAAAGACTGGGTCTGGGGCTCATGTGGTGACTGTGCACGATGCTGCATGTTTCCCGTGACGTCGGCTCGCAACTGCGCAGCAGCGCAGCGCTCCCCGCGTGATCTTTCGAGGTACGTCAAGGCAGCGGCGAGCGAACAAGAGATGCAACAGCCCCGGACTCAAGCACGCGAGGGAGGGGGGGAATGGGGGAGGAAGAAGGGAGGGAAAGAAGGGGAGCGGGCAGTGTGGTTGCAAAAAGCCTCCAGAGAGAGAGAGAGAATCAGAGCACGTGGCCCGAGGGCGGGCAGGAAACGCGGCCGCTGTGAGGATCGTGAAGGAAGCTCCCTGGTGGTCTTCATCGCGCGGGCTCCGGGCAAGCACAGATGCAGGACGGGAGCTGCGAAAGGGAATGCAGGGGGGAGGAGGATAAAAGGAAATGGAGCACGCACCGGCGCTGGAGCCCTCCGCGGAGCCGTCTTGAGACCTCTGATGACCTCTTGGGGCCATCTTCGGGTCATGCTCTTGCTGTTTGCTTCGAGGGACATCCCAGGGTCAGCTGTAGCCGTTCGAAGGCTCCTGCGGAGCCACCTCGGGCCACCTTCACATTCTTCGAGGGCTCTGGAGGCCCAGCGGTCTATTTCGGGGAGGGGGAGGGGGAGCACCACCACCCTCACACTCCCTGGCCTGCTGGGGCAGCTACGCTGGCAAGTGACTCCTGGGCCGCTGCTGCAGCAGTCGCGCCCCATGCTCGGGGCCCCCAGCGCTGATGCACTACGGAAGACCAGCGCCAAACGTGGCATGTCCACGCAGCTCTCCCGAGGCGGGCAGACGAGGGGACGAGTTGTGTAAAGCAGCGGCGGGGGAGGCGGCGTGAAGAGGGGCGCGTGGAGGCCCTGGAGCGGATAGGTGGAGCGCGTTGGATAAGGAAACCTTCGATCAAGAATCCAGGGTCTGGAAGCCAGTGGAAAGCCAATCGTGGATTGGCTATGGGTATCACCGCCACCATCATCAGATAAGGAACCCTCCAGGGTCTGAACCCGCTGGGCACGTTCCTTATCGAATGCCCCCACCGTAATGGTTCCAGAGAACCTGAAGCCAAGAATGTCGTCATCTCTCGGCAGGCCGATGTTCACTTCCGCCAGCTCGGGCGCGAATGAATTGAGCAGGGGCCGACCGTACCGGCATTCCGATGGGCCTACCACGACATGTTCTCAGAACTCAAAAATGCGGTAAGAGCAAAAACACTGTTCTTAGAACACAAGCCCGGCGTGTTAAAACAAGACAGTCCCAGCCAGAAATGTTCTAAGAACAGTTCGTGGAAACCACACAAGGTTCTTAGAACATTGCTTGGTAGGCCTATAGGCACGCCAGGACGCTTCGCCACTGCTTGAATTAACGGGGGGAGGGGGGGGGCGATGCATGGCTTTTCGGGCCCTTGGGCTCTCAAGGGCCCCTCTGGGGCCCGGAAGGACCCCCTTTTCTGCAGCCCTCGCCCCCCCATTTATCGCCCCCATCTATCGCGGCCCAACTGGCTAAGAGGCAACTACTGGGAGGTTTTCGTCAGCTGTTACGCCGGAAAGGGCCTCGGACCAAGCAGGATTAAGACGGATCAAGCGGGATTAAGCGGGACTAAGCCGAATTAAACGGGATTAAGCGGAATTAAGCCGGATTTCGGACCAGGGCGAAAACAGAATTTGACCTCCCAAGAGTTGCATCCGAAAACTGGCGTCGGCCGGCCTTCCACCAGCTTCCGCTGGCGGAGGCGGCCTCGTTTTACGTCCGCCGCCTTTCGCTGGCCTTCCGCAGCCCTGCGGCGAGGAATATGCCGACTCCTGCGATCCTCGAAGGCGAGGCCGCTTCTGGAACGCCTCATGTTGCGGCTTCCGGACACACTGAACCCAAAAACTGAGATCATCTCTTGGGGGGGTCGACTTTTGCTTCAGCCGGCTTTCGCCGAGCTTCCGCCAGCTTCCACCGGCGGAGCCCCCGCCGTTCCACTCCCGCCGCCCTCCGCCGCGGAGGAGCTGGAAACTCCTTCGACCCTCGAAGGCGAGGCCGTGTCTGGAACGCCTCATGTGTGTCCCTCGCGCGCGCTCGCCAGGCGCGCTTTTTGTCCTCATCGTTCCTCCTCCCCCTCCGCCGCCTCCTTCTCCGGCTTTTCCGCGTCTGCTCGTCACCCGCTCTTGCCGCTGGGCCCCCACTGGCTTGTAGAGTGCGCCCCTCGCGCCGCGCGCCTTGATCTGCTCGAGGTCGGTGCACATGGGGCACACGAGCATGTCCCCGTGGTCCTCGGAGGGTGGCGCGCGGCGGGAGGCACGCGCGCGCTCCCTGGCGGCGCCGGCGAGGCAGCGCTCCCCCGGGCGCGCACGGAAGGTCCGAGGCCGCCCGCGCACGCGGGCAGGACCTCGGGAGGGTAGACACAGGACGAGGCCCACATCGGCACGACATCGCACCCTGATACAGGAGAGAGAAAGATATATCTGAGGTTCGGCGGCCCTGGAGGATATGTCCGCCGCCGCGGCCGTTCCAGAGCGTTCTCGATCGCTCTGAGAGAGAGAGAGAGAGGAAAAAAGAGAGAGAGAGAGAGAGAGAGCGCTCCAGAACGCTCTGAAGCGATTGACCCCAGTCCTGGGCCCGCCCGAACACAGCAGGCGGGCCAAAATGTCTTGGGGGGGTACTTGTTCCTGCTTCCGCCTCTTTTTATCTATGCGCCTCGCCTCCACCAACGCGTCGTCGGTCCCTCCCCTCTCCACCTCTCCTCCTCCTCCAACCCATGCAGAGCCCCAACTGGCTTCCGCCGGAAGCGATACGCCATCCCAGCACAAAGCTCGAAGTGGGCAGTAACAAGATCGCCAGAGGCAGGATGTGCCCTCCACGTCCCAGCGACCACCGTAGGCCCCCTGGGCTCCCCTTGGGAGGAAGCGCTGCGGCTCCACCCAAGACAAACTCGAAGCTCGTCTCGTCCTCCCTTCGCCAAGCCCCCCCCCTCCTGCACCATCCTGAGGGGCGACATGTGCGGGGACTGGCGCAGGGGGGGGCGATACATCGCGAGAAGATCGGCGATAGGCTCTCGATACCGACTCCGGACGTTCCTCGGCGGGGTGGGCTATCGGGCCCCAATCGGCGATGAATGGGCGATCGGGTGTCGATGCATCCCCTCCGAGCCTCCACCCCCGAACGTAGCCCCTGACATCCCCTCCCCATGTCCACCCCCTCCTACTCCTCCTCCTCCTCCTCCTCCTCCTCCTCCTCCTCCTCCTCCTCCTCCTCCTCCTCCTCCTCCTCCTCCTCCTCCTCCATTCGTTTTCCTTACCATGAATAATTGTTTCCTGTCGCACCCCGAGGCTAGTTTTTGGGGCGGGCCAGGCGTTTCGCCCAAGACTTCCTCACCATTTATGACTCTGAAGCTTGGAAGGGGTAGAAGCTTCTAAGATGGAGGGCGGGTGGTTTTCAAAATGTGGCTCTCGCCTGAGCGCCGCGCGCATTCGTTTCAAATATGTACAAGAGCTTCACGGATTGAAGGCGGGTGGTTTTCAAAATGGGGCTCTCGCCTTAGCTCCGCGCGCTTTCGTTGTAAACATTTGCAAGAATTTCATGGATTGAGGCCAGGTCGTTTTCAGTATGTGGCTTTCGCCTGAGCGCCGCGCACATCCGTTTACAAAAATGCAAGGAGTTTCACGGATTGAGGGCGGTTCCTCTTTCAAAATGTGGCTCTCGCCTTGGCGCCGCGCACATTTGTTTTAAACATGTGCAAGAGCTTCACGGATTGAGGGCGGTTCCTTTTCACAATGTGGCTCCTCTGCGCCGCACACGTTCGCTTTAAACATTTGCAAGAGCTTTGCGGATTGAGGGCGGTTACTTTTCAAAATGTGGCTCTCGCCTGAACGCCGCGCACATTCCTTTTAAACAATTGCCAGACCTTTGCGGGTTGAGGGCGGTTCCTTTTCAAAATGTGGCTCTCGCCTCAGCGCCGCGCACATTCGCTTTAAACATTTGCAAGAATTTTGCGGATTGAGGGCGATTCCTTTTCAACATGTGGCTCTCGCCTGAGCGCCGCGCACATTCATCTTAAACATTTCCACGAGTTTCAGCGCTTTCCATGATCAACGTACCAGAAATGGCGTTTTGGAAAGATTCAGGGTTATATGGGCGCAACAATTATGCTGATCGCTTTGTTGGAGTCCCCAAAAAAACGGCGTTCTGGCACGATCCCGGATCGTCAAGACGCAGAAGTCAGGTTGATCCGTGGCGTTGGAATCCCGAGAACAATCCTTTGGCATGCTTCAGGATCTTCAAAAGGTTGTCTTCCAACGAGGCAGTTCACGCAATGGAAATGAACCGTTGTAGGGGCCTATGAAGGGAGACTTGGAGAGAGTTAATTCCAAAATCGTTGATGACTCTTGGGTTTACACTGATCCTCCTCCTCCTGCTCCTCCTCGCTCGGTCGTCGGTCGAAGCGCAAGAAAGGTCGACGCGCGAACACAGACTGTGACGAGAACAAAGGTGCAGTAGAGACCGAACACGCCGCGGAAAAAGAAACATGATGAGAACGTCCATTGACATCATGATCCAAATCGCTAGCATGGCACACTTGACAGCG
>CAUYUJ010003275.1:20000-42704 GCA_963575745.1 Prorocentrum cordatum
GGGGGAGGATAATAAGTAGGAGGAGGAGGAGGCGGAAGAGCCGCTGCCGAGGCTGCGCCGCCGCTCTCGCGCCCGCCTTCCGCCGCGCGCCCCCCTGCCAGCGCCTGGCTCCCCCAGCGCTGCCCGCTCTTTCGCGTCGGCGCGGTGCGAGTGCGGAGGAGGAGGAGGGGGAGGAGGGGGAGGAGGGGGAGGAGGGGGAGGAGGAGGAGGAGGGGGAGGAGGAGGAGGAGGAGGAGGAGGAGGAAGGAGGAGGAACGCAGGAGGAGGAGGAGGAGGTGGAGGAGGAGGACGGGCGAGATTAGTCAGCATCGAGTCGGGGAATCGAGTCCAATCGACGTGTGCGTCGGATCGAGCCGCATCGGCACAAAGTCGACACCGAATCGGATCGGCTGCACCAGGATGCAAGACAGCGCCGTGCGAGCATCGGGCCGCATCGGACCGTCGAAACCTCGGAACAGAATCGGATCGGCACGGCCAACACCGACATCAAATCGGATCGACTGGATCGACATGGACCCTGGGAAGGGGGAGGGAGCGGAAAAGGGAAGAGGAAGAGGAGGAGGAGGGGGAGGAGGAGGAGGAGGAGGAGGAGGAGGAGGAGGATGGTGGGTTAGGGCGGTGGACAGCATACTGAGGCCCGGCTGAGCCGACCCTCTAGCAGCACTCGGTATTACAGCATCTTTGCAGTACTCACATACCTCCCCTCGCGCTGGTCACTGCCCATTTCGCCTGTCCTACATCCCCTACTCTTCAGCACGGACCCAGCTCCAGAATACCACTGCCAGAGGTGGCGCAGCAAGTATTCCTGGCCCCCCTGGATTCCAGGAAGCCGGCCGCAAGACTTTTAAGCCTCATCGCTCCCGAGTGTCAAGCTGCGGCGCCAGCCTTTTTTCATGCAGTCTGTACCAGCCTTATACCACGCCTGCTTTATCCACTGCTTTTGCTGTCCTACGCCATTTGGGCGAGTGAGTAGGGGGCTGGCCTGCAGGGCCCATCCCACTGTGGACTACTTACCACAGCACATGTCAGCACGGACAATCTCTTACCAGCCCAGCTAGAGACTCTGTTCAACCGTTTTCCTCATCACTTCTCCCACAGCCCAGCCAGTCTCATGGCCAGCCTAAGCATGTTGGGCCAATCACTGCCAGCAAGGGTTCGTGCTTAACCCGTCCTGGGACCGTGTGGTTCTGGGACCGTGGAGGTTTGGGGTGAACCGGAAAACCCTGGGCGGCAACCCAAGAACTGCCAACACCTGCTTCTCCCTCGACTGCTTTATGCCTCACAGCTCCCCCACTTACAGCCACTTTATCGCCCGTTCGGTTCTTAGTTGCACTTTAAGAGGCCAGCCATCTTCCGTGCCAGCCTTCAGCATGCCAGCGCGACACGCACACTGCATCTACGGATCCCTGACGCACCACAGTAGCAACCATATTATATTTCTGCCTGTTCTATTCACTTTGCCTGCGTTCCACGTGTATATCATCGGGACTGGGAGGCGGGTTCTCATATTTGGTCTAGTATCATGAAGGGTGGGGGATCTCCAGAGACTTCCTTGATTACTGTGCGAGAGGATGGCCAGACACAAAATTCAAGCCTACAGCTGTCCAACCCACATGGGGCGATGACCCATGGAAGCTACACTACAACAAGCGGGTTAGCTACTCTCAGCGCAGTGCTGTGCGCCTTTCTCTGGAGTCCCGAAGCGGTGCGGTGACAAACCGTGCGGTGACCTCGAAATCCCCAAAGACCTCACCGCACGGTCCGTCAACGCACGGTTCTGGGACCTCGGATGCCCCACTCGACCGAGACGTCCGCGGAGAACGACCAGAGTCCCAAAATCATGCGGTGACCCCGAATCCCCACCGACTCACCACACGGTGTGGTCACCACCCCGTTCGGGGGCCCCCGACTTTCCTACGCGGCTCATTTTGCTACGTATATTGTTGTTACTTGTTCCTTGTTCTCCCCTGCCTCCACATCGGCGGCAGGCATAGGAACGTGGAGGAGGAGGAGGAGGAGGAGGAGGAGGCGGAGGAGGAGGAGGGGGATTGTTCTCCCTCCTCCACATGGGCGGCAGGCATCGTCACTCCAGCCCTTGGGCACTCTGCTTTTGCCTCTTGCTCTTTCAATTCCTGGCCCGCACGGGCCTGCCGCCCAATTTGCTTACGCCACTGCGCTGGGTCGGTACGTTTTGTCATGCCATCGGTTGCCACCAGAACGCTGCAAGATTCGCTTATCGTATAGCCAGCGCAAATGGAGGAGGAGGGGTAGGAGGAGGAGGAGGAGGAGGAGGAGGAGGAGGAGGAGGAGGAGGGAGGAAGGGAGGGAGGGAGGGAGGGAGGGAGGGAAAGGTAGGACGAAGAGGAGGAGGAGGACGAGGAGGAGGAGGGAGCGATGGAGGGAGGGAGGGAGAGGTAGGGGGAGGGAGGAGAAGGGAGCTGAAGGGAGGAGAGACGAGGGCGAGGAAGACAGGAGCCCGGCGGCCGCGTCAGGCGCAGCAGACCCCCTGCGTGCGCTTCTTGGCCTTGGGCCGCCTCGCAATCCTGCGGGAGGCGCCGGGCCCACAGGGGCGGAGGACGAGGACGACGAGGAGGACGCGGAGGACGAGGAGGACGAGGAAGAGAACGAGGAGGACGCTGAAGAGGATGAGGAGGACGATGAGGAGGACAAAGGGGAGGGCGAGCAGGACGATGAGGGACGAGGAGGAGGACGAGGACGAGGAGAGGACCAGAAGGAGGACGAGGAGGAGGAGGAGCGGGAGCAGGACGAGGAGGGCGCAGGATCACTGGCCAAGCTGCCAAGTCTGCGAGCGGGCCGCCATTGAACAGTTCCTCGGGTGTGTCACGTTTGTGCACATCCTGACGGCTTCCACGATCTGAGGGCGCTCCAGGCGTCCCGCGGCTTTCTTCCTTTCCCTCGCCCCCCACCCGGCTGCGCCCCGACGCCTCAATTCGCAACGGATGGTCCCGCCGTTTGCTCGACCGCTTGTTGGACCCAACTCGCCGCAGACGCCGCGGACCGAAAAAGTGCGTCACGGTTGTTGACAGGATCTTCTGCCAGACTGGGGGGCACCAGTTGCTCGAAGCGCACAGGAGGGTGGAGGAGGATGAGGGGAAACGATCGGGAACCGGGCCCAGGTGGGATTCGTGGACACGGCATCGGCGAAACATCGCCGACAAATCGGCGGCCCCCGATAGCGAAGCCGCACGTTCGTGGGCGGGGGATGGGGCGATCAGCCCCTGTAGGCGATGACCAGGCGTTCGGGGGTCGACGCGCTCCCCCCTGGGCCGGTGTCCCCTCCTTGAGCTCATGCTCCCCCTATGCAACCTCCTCAAACGATGCCCGCCCCCCCCCAACCGCTGCGCCTGACGACGAGGACGAGGAGGAGCAGCCGCGGCAGCAAAAGCAGTACTGGCTTAAACTCACGCGGCGCCAGGAGCAGCCGCGGCAGCAAAAGCTGTACTGGCTTAAACTCACGCGGCGCCAGAGGCAGCAGGGGCACGGGTAGGTGGCGACATCCGAACCCGAACCCCGCCAACTATCCAGTCTCCCGAATCGATGGGAGACGAGGGTCGGGGTAGGGTTCGGGTTCCGCCGCGTGTTCGACGAATTCCGAACCTTACCCCCGCCGCCAATCGAATTACCTGATGCGTGAATCGGCGAAGGAAAGGTTCGGATCCCGCCGCCGAAAAGTGGAAGGAGGGCTTCCTCTTAGAAACATCCGTAAAACCTTCCTCGGGAAGGTTCAATCGCGCTTTCTCATCAAAACCTCCCATTTAAAAATATTGCTACAACCTTCCACGCCGCCGTCCTGGAACCTTCCTCGGAAAGGTCGTTGAAAAGGTTTTCGGGGGGCTCCTCCGGCAAACCCCCAAAAACCTTCCTCGGGGAGCGCGGAAGCGCGGCGGGCCGGCGGCGGGCGGCGGGCCGTCGGCGGGCGGGCGGATCGCATTCGCATCGAACTCGTAAGTATTCTCTCTTGCGGCAGGATGTCGTTGAAGACTGGGCGTTGCGTTGAAGACGGAGTCCGTTGAGTATTGGGTGCTGCGTTGGAGACGGACGCTGTTGAGCACTGGGTGTTGTGTTGCACGCAGAGGCACGGCGGGCGGGCGACGGGGGGCGGGCGGCGGGAGGGCGGCGGGCGGGCGGCCAGGCGATGCTTCCCTCCGCGATCGACGCGAAAACGCGCACCCTAGCCCTCCCAGCAGGAGCCGCCGCAGCGCTTCCCACGGCGAGCCCGCGGGGACGCCCTGTCGTTCCAGGCGAAGCTGGCCAAGTCCGTCGTCGAGACCTCCGCCGCGAAGGCCTTCGAGGACGAGTTCAGGGGGCAGCTCCTCTCGGGCCGCTCCTCAGACCTAGGTCGGGGAACCCGCTCGCAATTGATTCCGGGTCCGCCCTGCAGCGGCGCGGGGCAGGCCCTGAAGCGCGCGCCTTGAGGGGCACCCGCTGGCGCGCGCCATGCAGCGGCGCGCTCCGTCACCTGAAAAACGGCCGCAGAAGCGGCGATACGATTTTTCTGTCGATTTGGCCCGACCTGGACACAACGCGGTATCGCAGTTTGTCGTTCGCCACATCGCTAAAACTCCAACGCTGAATTTCGCGCATGGGTTCGCAATACACACCCACCCTACCAGACCTCGCCATGATGCACCGCGATGCGCTGCCTCATCCGCCCAGAAATGGTCGGCGCCATCAGCGTCCGATTTTGTTCCCGATTTTGCGTCCGATTTTGCGTCCGTTTTGCGTCCGACGTTTGTCCGATTCTAAATCCGATTTGCGTCTGATTCATTTTAGTATTGAATCGACACACGAAAGATCGGACGCGAAATCGGATGCGAAATCGGTCGCAAAATCGGTCGCAAAATCGGTCGCTTCTGGGCGCACTTCCGGGCGCTCTTTCGGGCGCTCTTCCAAACTCGCGTCTGGGCCATATTCTGGGCACTCTTGATGGCGCTTTCCTGGGCGCTGTTCTCGGCATTCTTCTGGGCTCGCCAGGGCGCTCGCCCCAGCGCGCTCCCAGGCGCTCTTCTGGGCGTTGTTTTGGTCGCCCCCAGCGCACCTTCTGGACACCAGGCGCGCGCCCAATTTGCAATGTGAAAACCGGAGAAAAAAAACGAAAAAGAAAGAAAACAAAAAAAAAAAAAAAACTGCTCTGCCACCGCGGCGAGGTGACGCTCCGTGCCGAGGCCCCGATCAGCATCGCAGCGCGCGCGCCGAGGCGCACGCGCAGGCTGAGGCGCCAGGCGCACGCCGCGCAGAGGCCCCAGGTGCCCCGACGCCGGTACCAGTTGCCTCGCCTCGGGAGAGGCCACGTGCGGAGCAAGTCCCCATGGAGTGCTCGGCCTCCCTCAGGGCCTACACTCCACCTGGACGTCGCCGCTCCTGGCCGCGCGGCCCCCGCGGCACGCGGCGGGGCGGCCACTGGGGCCGCGGCTGCGCTCCAAGGGGCCCCAGCGACGCACCACGCCAGCGCGGCGTGGCCTCGCGGGACGTCCGCGGCGCACGACGTCAGGGGCGGCCGTGCCAGACCCCCTCGGGACGTGACGCGGCAAAGATCGCGATGGGCGGTGTTCTCGCCATCGTTCGGACGTCCAGTCCCCGTGCAGAATTCGACTTCGTGCGTGCATGTTTCCACCAGGTAAGTCGAGGTGCTCCTCGATGGTCCTCGCCGAAAAGATGTACACGTCCGAGCGATGCCAAATTCTAGCGGGCGAAGAACGGTATGAAATAAACTGTTTCGCCGTCGGGGGCGCAGGGCGACTGGAAAGATTATACCCCTACCCTGGCGCATCGAAATATAAGCTTTCCAGCCGCCCTGGGACAAACGCCCCTGGCGACGGAAAAACATATCGTCTACCGTTCTTCGCCCGCTAACAGTTTTGGGCCATATTCGGGCTCTGGGGGGCCTCGCCGGGCCCCCAAACTGCCAAAAACGACTCGGGATGAAAAGCCGGGCCCTGGGGAACGAACCAACGAACGAACGAAGCTGCCGTCGCCAGGAAGGTCCCGAGAAGAGGCTACAACGTGCGGAGCTGGAGGAGACAAATTGGACGCCCGAATTATCTGGGATAACCGCTGTCCGGGGTAATTAACTCAGTCCGGGCCAACGAGGCGCGAGTACGTAGCTACCCCTGACTGCCCCCAGCCCTGATGAGTCGGGAGGGTTGGATGCCCGAGCTGCACGGGACAACTGCGGTCAGGGGTAACTCCGCTTTGGGCCCAAGAGGCGCGAATCTGTAGCTATCGCTGACCGCCCCCAGCCCTGATGATTCGGGGCTCTGAACAAAGGATCGGATGTTACCAGAAGCACCCCATAGCCCAAGGTGCCCCCAGATTTTCGCTCCATTTTGGGACCCCTGGGGCCCTCTGAGCCCTGCGGGGAGTGCCCTGGAGGCCGTCTGGGCCACCCCGAGAATCCTGGGGGTACCTTCCCTGAGATCCGACGTAGCAAAAAAAAGTGCAACACCGTGAAAATTCGCGCCCAGAGCCCCGGACCCATCCTTCTGCGTCATTTTTCGAGCCGGATCGATCTGCGAGGATCCCGAGGTCCGAGAAGAGGCGAAAACGCCCGGCTCGAAAAACTCGAGTCGCCAGGATCTCAGGGTTGGGCCAAGGGTACTTCTAGCAACACCCTGAAGGGCTCGAGAGCCCTGGAGGTCACGGCAGGAAAAAAGAAAGAGTCGGGACGTCGGGGGTCTGGGGCGCCGCGGCTGCGCCAATGGGGCCCCGGTGCTGGCCTCTCGGTCCGGGAGAGTCCGTGGGCGGGAGGGGGGCTGGCACACTGCATGGGGGCAGGGGCCCTTTCTTCTGCGGCTGCACTCAGGTCGGGCCTGTCCCCCTGCAGAGGGAGTTTGGGCGAAACTTTAACAATACTCCAAACACGCTCCACACATGCTCCAAAATACGGAAGGAAATCGCACCCAGACTATTTTGTGACTAGCTCTGAATATTCCCCCTGTAGAGGGACGGACCCGACTTAAGGCCACACGCAAGAGCGACCCTGGGTAGGAAGAGTAGCGACCTTTGGTGCGCGGCCTTTTGGGGGCCGCGCGGGGGCCAGACACGAGCGCGCCAGACGCCACTGCTGCCTCGCGCTCGGCGATCGGGGGACCCCAGTGGGCCCGCACCAACAGGTCACCCTGGCGAAGGGTCACTCTTACGAGTAGTCGATCTCTTCAGCGGCTGTGTCGTATGCACCAGCCGCGGCTCACACACATGCCGCACGCCAAGGGCGAGCCCTCGCCGACTGCGACGACTCGCGAGTCCTGGGCTCGATACAACGGGCGCTGGGACGCGAGCTATGTGTCCTTGCGGATGTCCTCCTCTTCCTCCTCAACCTCCTCCTCCTCCTCCTCCTCCTCCTCCTCCTCCTCCTCCTCCCGAAACAAACCCAATGCAGGCCTGCGCGGTTTGGTCGTTTCCAACAAGCACGCAATGGGGGCTTCGTGGCTTTTCCAAAGAATTGCGATTGTGAGGCTTTCCTATGCAATCCCTTCGTTGTGCTTTCCACAGGATTCCTGCTGTGAGGCTTTCCAATACAATCCCATTGTGGTGCTTTCCAAAGGATTCCTGCCGTGAGGTTTTCCTACAGAATCCCTTTGTGGCGCTTTCCACTGGATTCTTGTTGTAGGGTTTTCCCATTGAATCCGTTTGTGGTGTTTTCCAGAAGATCCCTGCTGTGAGGCTTTCCAATAGAATACCTTCGTTGTGCTTCCCAGAGGATTCCGGTTGTGAGGCTTTCCAATGGAATCACTTTCTGTGATGCTTTCCAGAGAACTCCTGCTGTGAGGCTTTCGAGCGGAATCCCTTTGTGGCACTTTCCAAAGGATTTCGAGCGTGAGGCTTTCCAATGGAAACCCTTTGTGGCGCTGTCCAAACGATTCCGATTGTGAGGCTTCCCAATGCAATCCCTAGTGTGGCGACTTCCAGAAAGGATTCCGACGATGAGGCATTCCAATAGAATCCCTCCGTTGCGCTTTCCAAAGGATTCCTGTTGTGAGGCTTTCCAATGGAATCCCTTTGTGGCGTTTCCCAAAGGATTCTGGTTGTGAGGCTTTCCAAAAGAATCCCTTCGTGGCCCTTTCCTAAGGAATCCTGCTGTGAGGCTTTCCTATACAATCCTTTTGCGGCGCTTCCCAAAGGATTGCGATTGTGAGGCTTTCGAATGGAATCCCTTTGTGGCGCTGTCCAAAGGATTCCGATTGTGAGGCTTTCCTATGGAATCCTTATTGTGGCGCTTCCCTGAGGATTCCGATGATGAGGCTCTCCAATAGAATCCCTTCGCTGTGCTTTCCAAGGATTCCTGTTGTGAGGCTTTCCAATAGGATCCCTTTGTGGCTCTCCAAAGGATTCCGAGTGTGACGCTTTCCTATACAATCCTTTTGTGGTGCTTTCCAAAGGATTAAAGGATTCCTGCTGGGAGGATTTCCCATAGAATCCCTTTGTGGAGCTTTCCAGAGGATCCCTGCTGTGAGGTTTTCCCATGCAATCCCCTCGTTGTGCTTTCCACCGGATTCCTGCTGTGCGGCTCTCCAATACAATATATTTGTAGTGCTTTCCAGAGGACTCCTGCTGTCAGGCTTTACAATGGAATCCCTTTGTGGCGCTTTCCAGAGGATCCCTGCTGCGAGGTTGTCTAATAGAATCCCTTCGTTGTGCTCCCCAGAGGATTCCGACTGTGAGGCTTTACAATGGAATCCCTTTCTGTTGTGCTTTCCAGAGAACTCCTGCTGTGAGGCTTTCCAATACAATCCCTTCGTGGCGCTTCCCAAAGGATTCCGACTGAGGTTTTCAAATGGAATCCCTTTGTGGCGCGTTCCAAAGGATTCCTTTTGTGAGGCTTTCGAATAGAATCCCTTCGTTGTGCTTTCCAAAGGATACCTGTTGTGAGGCGTTCCAATAGAATCCCTTTTGTGGCGCTTGTTAAAGCTTTCCAAAAGAATCCTTTTGTGGCGCTTTCCACAGGATTCCTGTCGTAAGGCTTCCCAATACAATCCCCCCGTTGTGCTTTTCGCAGGATTCCTGCTGTGAGGCTTTCCAAAACAATCCCTTTGCGGTGCTTTCCAAAGGAGTCCGATTGTGAGGCTTTCCAATCGAATCCCTTCGTGGCGCTTTCCAGAGGATTCCTGCTGTGAGGCTTTCCAATCAACTCCCTTCGCTGTGCTTTCCAAAGGATTCCTGTTGTGAGGCTTTCCAATGGAATCCCTTTGTGGCGCTTTCGAAAGAGTTCCTGCTGTGAGGCTTTCCAATCGAATCCCTTCGTTGTGTTTCCCAAAGGATTCCGAGTGTGAGGCTTTCCAATGGAATCCCTTCGTGGCACTTTCCTAAAGAATCCTGCTGTGAGGCTTTCCCATACAATCCCTTTGCGGTGCTTTATAAAGGATTCCGATTGTGATGCTTTCCAGCGGAATCCCTTTGTGGCGCTTTCCAAAGGGTTTCGATTGTGAGGCTTTCAAAAGAACTTCAGATATAATTCCGTGGTCGACCGCCAGATTATATTCGAAAGTTTGTTTTGTTTGGTGTTGTTTTTGTTTTTTGTGTTTTGTTTGTTTTCTGATCCGTTTTCGGTGTCGTTCGGTCTCCACAGAAGGATGCCTATTGAAAACGCGCAAACCGCCCAGGCCTGCATCGGGTCTGGCGCCCCTCCTCTTCCTCCTCCTCCTCCTCCTCCTCCTCCTCCTCTGCCTCCTCCTCCTCCTCCTCGTCCTCGTCATCGTCATCGTCATAGTCATCGTCATCGTCATCGTCATCATCATCATCATCATCATCATCATCATCATCATCATCGTCGTCGTCGTCGTCGTCGTCACCACCATCATCATCAAAATCATCAGCAGCATCATCGTCATCATCATCATGATCCTCATCATCATCCTCATGTTCATCCTTATCATCATCCTCATCATCCTCCTCATCATCAACACCAGCATCATCATCACCACCAGCATCATCGCCATCACCAGCACAACCATGTTCGTCATGCTCATCATGTCTCCTCCTCCTCATCATCATCATCATGAATATCACCGTCATCATCATCATCGTCGTCGGAGTCATCAGCATCATCATCAAACTCATTATCATATTTAACATCATCACCTTCATCACCAACATAATCCTCATCCTCATGCTCATCATCCTCATCGTCACCACCACCAGCATCATCATCGGCATCAGCATCATCGTCACCATCACCATCAATATCACCATCAGCATCGCATCATCACCATCATCAGCACCGTCACCATACCCGTCATCATTACCATCACCACCGCCACCACGAAGCCCTTCCAGCCGCCGGCGCTCTCCGTGGGTCGTGCTCTGCCGGGAGCCCCCGGACCTTCACGAACGTCGGCAGGCGGTTCGGGTCGTCGTCGGGGTCCTGGAGGGCCCCGGCCCCCGCCCAGCCACAGATCGGCCGACAGACCCGATCGGGTCGTGGACAAAACACGACGGGTGGTTCTGGGATACTTTCGGCCTCTAGGCCCGGGAGTGTCAAAAACGACTCGGGTTGAAAAACTGGCCCCGGGGAGTGGGTCAAAACCTCTGGTGGTGGACGTTGTGAAAAAAACATGACGTCGGAGGTCTGGGTCCCGCCTTCTCCATCGGGGAGGAGGAAAGGGAGGACGAGGAAAAATGTAGAAGGGAGGAGTGAGAAGCAGTAGGCAGGAAAGAGGGAGAAAGCAGAGCGTCACAAAGAGGAGGCGGAAGGAGGAGGAGGAGGAGGAAGAGATGGAGGACCAGCGCAAAGCTGAGACTCATCAGCGATTTTGGAATACACCCTCCCTACAAGCTCCCTCTTCACACGCCCCTACAAAAATAATATACATCTCCACTGAGGGAATTGCCCCGTTGAGGGGCAAGAGTGTAAAATCGTGAAGCGTGCCCAAACACCATTCTAAGGACTTCAACGCCACGAGTTAACCTGACTGTAAGGTCTTGGCGATCCTGAGTCGTGCCAGAACACCCCTCCTAGGACTTCAACGCAACGAATCAAAGTAACAGTTGCGCCCTGACAAGCACCAATTGGTCTCTAACACCATTTCTGGTACGTGAACTGTGGGGATTCGCGAAACGGCTGCGAATGTTTAAACGAACGTGCGCGGTGCTAAGGCGAGAGCCGCATTTTGAAAACCAGCCCGCCATCAATCCGTGAAGCTCTTGCGAATGTTTGAAACGAATGTGCGGGGCGCGAAGGCGAGAGCCGCATTTTGAAAACCAGCCCGCCCTCAATCAGTGAAGTTCTTGCAATTCGTTCAAACGAACGTGCGCGGCGCTAGGGCGAGAACCACATTTTGAAAACCACCTGCCCTCAATCCGTGAAACTCTTGCGAATGCTTCAAACGAATGTGCGCGGCGCTGAGGCGAGAACCACATTTTGAAAACCGACCCGCCCTCAGACCGTGAAGTTCTTGCAGCTGTTCCAAACAAATGTGCGCGGCGCTAGGGCGAGAGCCACATTTTGAAACCGGCCCGCCTTCAATCTGCGAAGCTCTTGCAACTCTTCAAAACGATTGTGCGCGGCGCTAGGGCGAGAGTCACATTTTGAAAACCACCCGCCCTCAATCCGTGAAGCTCTCACGACTGTTCAAACGAATGCGCGCGGCGCTAAAGCGAAAACCGCATTCTGAAAAAAAACGCCCTCAACCCGCGAAACTCTTGCATTTGTTTCAAACGAATGTGCGCGACGCTATGGCGAAAACCGCACTTTGAAACCGACCGGCCCTCAGACCGTGAAGCTCTCGCGACTGTTCCAAACGAATGTGCGCGGCGGTGAAGCGGGAACCACATGTTGAAAAACCGACCCGCCCTCAATCCGTGAAGCTCTTGCGAATGTTTCAAAAGAATGTGCGCGGCACTGAGGCGAGAGCCGCATTTTGAAAACCAGCCCGCCCTCAATCCGCAAAGCTCTTGTGAGCGGTTCAAGCGAATGTGCGGGGCGCGAAAGCGAGAGCCGCATTTTGAAACCGACCCACCCTCAATCCACGAAGCTCTTGCGAATGTCTGAAACGAGTGTGCGCGGCGCGAAGGCGAGAGCCGCAATTTGAAAAACCGATCCGCCCTCAATCCGTGAAGCTCTTGCGAATGTTTCAATCGAGCGTGCGCGGCGCGTAGGCGAGAGCCGCATTCTGAAAACCACCCGCCCTCAATCCGTGAAGCTCTTGCGAATGTTTCAATCGAGCGTGCGCGGCGCGTAGGCGAGAGCCGCATTCTGAAAACCACCCGCCCTCAATCCGTGAAGCTCTTGCGAATGTTTCAACCGAGTGTGCGCGGCGCGAAGGCGAGGGCCGCATTTTGAAAACCACCCGCCCTCGATCCGCGAAGCTTTCGAGGAGGGTTCAAGCGAATGTGCGCGGCGCGAAGGCGAGAGCCGCATTCTGAAACCGACCCGCCCTCAAGCCGTGAAGCTCTTGCGAATGCTTCCAACGAGTGTGCGCGGCGCGAAGGCGGGAGCCGGACTTTGAAACCCACCCGCCCTCCATCTGCGAAGCTCTTGCGAATGTTTCCAACGAGCGTGCGCAGCGCGAAGGCGAGAGCCGCATTTTGAAAACCACCCGCCCTATATCTGCGATGTCGTCGTTTTTTCGTCGTCGTCGTCGTATATTCACCATGTTTGAGCGTCAGGGTCAAAACATGGTGGGGATGCCTTGGGACAAGCGCCCGGGCCGCCCTTTTCGACCAGCCTCGGGGCGCGACAGGGAGGCGCTATTTGGAAGGAAAAGACTGGAAGAGGAAGGACTTACCTATAAGGAAAGGAATGGAGGAGGAAGGACGAAGGAGAAAGTGGAAACGAGGAACAAGGAGGGAGGACGGAGAAGGGATGACGGAGGATGCAGGATGGTGGATGGAGGAGGGAGGGGGGAGGAGGACGGAAGAAGGAGGGAAAAGAGCGGGAGGAGGGGCGCGTGGCTGGATTTCAGCGTGTCCCAGTCCTGCTCCTGTGGCAGCGCGGCGTTGGGGCCCGCGTGGACCTGAGCGTCGAGCCCCCTCCGACATCTTGGCCCAATCAATCATGTTCCCTCTTCTGATGCCATGCGAGGATAAGGACCAGGAGGGAGGAGCGAGGAGGGAACAGAGAGGAAGGCGGGAGCGGGGAGACAGGAGAAAGGGAGAAGGCAGGACGGAACAGGGAGGACGGAGGACGGAGGACGGAGGAGGGAGGAGCGAGGAGGCAGGAGGTCAAGCCAGGACTCGGACGGTGGCCTGCCTCCGAAGAGGCAGGTCCAGGCAGCGCGAAACCACGGGCAGAACGAGGGGGCGACCGCGGTCAGCGCGAGCCGCTCCCCCCAGGCAGGCCCCGCAGCCCGGGAGCAGCATGGCCGCCGAGTGGGCCGGGCGGGCACGCATCCCAGCGGGGAAGGAGCCGACGGCTCCGCGGTGCAGCAAGGGGTGTGGCTGACCCAAGGCAGGGGCGTGCGGGCAGAAGCTGGTCGTCCAGCGATTCTGCTGCCGAACTCCGCATGCCGCTGCGATGCTGCCCGGCCGAACTGTTGGCGCGTGCCGGGACCTTCGTGACCCCTCACGCGCATGCTTCGCGATCGGGCGAGTACTTCACGCTCGGGCGCGAGCTTCGCGGTCGGGGGCGTGCTTCACGCTGGGGCGCTCCTTGCAACTGACCAGGAGCTGTAACACCAAAAGACCCAAGCCGACGAGCTTCAAAAGTGTGTTTCGGCTACCTCCAGGGCTGGCCCTGGGAAGTGTCCTACCTAACTCCGCTAGGGAATCCCTCTCAACATATTCACAGGAAGCTGTTCTCAAAAGCACCGGCTGAACGCATGCTTCCACAACGCGGATGGTGAAGATGCGAGAGAAAACATTTGCATGCCACGACCCCTCATACGAGCCAGGCGCCATGAGACCAGATGGTGGACCCACGCCATACTGGAAAAAACAGAAGATTGTGGGTCGCCCAATTCGTCATACAGCCGCATTAGCACTGACAGCCAGAACATGTGGACTGGTAATCGCGGCGTCCAATCCGTGCATCAACCTATCAAGCCTGTACTTGGCACTGGTGGGCTCTGGGCGCCTGAGAGACCGATTGTGCAGATGACCGACGTTTGTGGACGGATACGAACACACATTCCTTACAAAGCACAAGCTTACCTGCAGTCGGCAAGTTCTGTATAGCGTGTCGCGGCAGCGGCCCCAGCGACACGCTATGCCTTGTCAGCGAACAGCGTGTCGCTCCGCTCCGCGGGGCGGGAGGTTCGGAAAGGCTCGGGACGTTGAAGCCTGGGGGCCGCGACGTGGATAGCGTGTCGCGCCGAAGCGTGGTGGGCCAGAACTGGCGGAGCGACGCGCTATCCAAAGTTCCGGGCCGTGTGGCGGATGCCATACGGGGCCAGACGCGGAGCCCGATACAGCTCAAGCCTGCCTGTTGGGCTGGCAGGGTGATCGCGTGCCACCTCAGGAGGGACACCCGCAGGAGGAGGAGGGAAGGGGGGAGGGGAGGAGGGAGCGCGAAGGATGTAGAGGGAGGAAAAGGAGAAGAAGAATTGGGAAAGGAAAGGAGAAGGGAAAGGAGAAGGAGAAGAAGGAGAAGAAGGCAAAGGAGAAGAGTAAGAAAAGGAAAACATCAAGGAGAAAGAGAAGGAGACGAAGGGATATGAAAATATGAACGAGCAGGAGGAGGAGAAGGAGGAGAGGAGCAAGAGAAGGATGGGGGGAGGGGGACGAAGTGGGAGTGGAGGAGAAGGGAAACAGGAGAAGCAGCAGCAGCTCCGGCAAAAGGGGAAGACACCCAGGGTCGTCGTCGTCGTCACCGTCCAGCTCCAGCAGTGCCAACGGGGGAAACACCCAGAGTCGTTGTGGCCGTCGTCGTCGTCGCCGTCGTCGACGTCGTTGCCGCCGTCGTCGTCGCTGTCGCCGTCGTCGTCGCCGTCATCGCCGTCGCAGTCGCCGTCGCCGGCGTCGTCGTCGTTATCGTCATCGTCATCGCCGCCGTCGCCGCCGTCGCCGTCGTCGTCACCGTCGCCGCCGCCGTCGCCGTCGTCGTCGTCGTCGTCGTCGCCATCGCCGTCGACGTCGCCGCCGTCGTCGTCGCCGTCGCCTTCGCCGTCGCCGCCGTCGTCGTCGTCGTTGTCGACGCCGCCGCCGTTGCCGTCGTCGTCGCAGTCGCCGTCAGCATCGTCGTCAGCGTCGTCGACATTTTCGTTGTCGCCGTCCTCGTCGCCGTGCTGTCGCCATCAACGTCGTCGTCGTCGTGGCCGACGGCGTCGTCGACGCCGTCGCAGTCGTCGTCGTCATATTCGCCGCCGTCGTCGCCGAGACCGCCACCGGCGTCGTCGTCGTCGCCGTCGCCGTCGCCGTCGCCGTCGCACACACCGTCGCCGTAGTCGTCGCCGTCGTCGTAGTCGCCGTCGCCGTCGTCATCGCCATCGCCGTCGCCACCGTGGCCGTCGCCGTCACCGTCGGCGTCATCGTCATTGTCGTCGTCGTCGCCATCGCCGTCGTGGTGGTCGTCGTCGTCGTCGCCGTCGCGGTCGCCGTCATTGTCGTCGTCGTCGCAGACGTGGTCCTCGGCGTTGCCGCCGTCGTCGCCGCCGTCGGTGTCGCCGTCGCCGTCGCCGTCGTCGTCGTCGTCGGCGTCGTCGCCGTCGTCGTCAGTCGTCGTCTCCGACGTAATCGACGTTGTCCTTGTCGGCGTCGTCGTCGGCGTCGGCGTCGCCGACGTCGTCGTCGTCATCGTCGTCCTCGTGGTCGTCGTCGTCGTGGCCGTCGCCGCCGCCGTCGCCGTCACCGTCGCCGTCGTCGTCCTCGTCGCCGTCGTCGTCGTCGCCGTCGTCGTCGTCGACGTCGTCATCGCCGTCGTCGTCCTCGTCGTCGCCGTCGTCGTCGTCGTCGTCGCTGTCGGCGCTAGCGTCTCATCGTCGTCGTCGCCGTTTCCGTCGTCGTCGTCGTCATCATTGTCGCCGTCGTCGTCGTCGTCGGCGTTGCCGTCGCCGTCGTCGAAGTCGTCGTCGTCGTCGTCGCACTCGTGGTCGTCGTCGCCGTCGCCGTCCCCGCCGCCGTCGCCGTCGAGTTCGGCGTCGCCGTCGCCGTGGTCGTTGTCGACGTCGCCATCGTCGGTGTCGGCGTCAGCATCGGCGTAGTCGTCGCCGTCGCCGTCGTGGACGTCGTCGTCGCAGTCGTCGACGTCGTCGTCGCCGCCATCGTGGTCGCCATCACCGTCGCCGACGCCGTCGCCAGCGTCGTCGTCATCGCCGTCACCGTCGGTCGTCGCCGTCGCCATCGCAGTCGCCATCGTCGTCGTCGCCGTCGTAGTCGACGTTAACCTCGTCGTCGTCGGCGTCGGCGTCGCTGACGTCGTCGTCGTCGTGGTCGTCGTCGTCGTGGCAATCGCCGCCGCCGTCGCTGTTACCGTCGCCGTCATCGTCGTCGTCATTGTCGTCGTCGCCGTCGTCGTCGACGTCGTCGTCGCCGTCGTCGTTTTCGTCGTCGCCGTCGCCGTCGTCGTCGTCGCCGTCGGCGTCGGCGTCGGCGTCGCCGTTGCCGTCACCGTCGCAGTCGTCGTCGTCGTCGTAGCCGTCGTCGTCGTCGCCGTCGCCGTCGCCGCCGCCGTCGCCGTCGTCGTCGTCGTCGTCGTTGTCGCCGTCGTCGTCGTCGTTGTCGACGTCGCTGTCGCTGTCGTCGCCGTCGGCGTCGGAGTCGTCGTCGCAGTCGCCGTCGTCGAGGACGTCGTCGCCGTCGTCGACGTCGTCGTCGCCGCCATCGTGGTCGGCATCGCCGTCGCCGACGCCGTCGTCAGCGTCGTCGTCGTCGTCATCGCCGTCACCGTCGTCGTCGTCATCGCCGCAGTCGTCGTCGCCGTCACCGTCGTCGCCGTCGGAAAGAGCGCGTTCCATGTGCGCTTGAAGGGGGGGTGTTTGGAACCGGACACCCCCCCCCTGGATGGAAGGGGGGGAGTTCGAACCCCCCGCCCTTGCAGTGACGGAAGGGCAAAGGGGGTTTCACCCCCCCTCCCCCCCCTCTTCCCCCCTCTCTCCCTCTCCTCGGGCCAGCGCCGGCGTCGGCTGGCGGCGTTGGCGGCAAGCGTCAATGAAGACGACGACTTCGTTTTCTGGGCCGCCGCCGGCGCCCGCAGCGGGTGGCGGCGGTGGCGGCGGCAGGGAGCGTCGACGAGGACGACGGCGACGACGATGACGACGACGACAACGCTCAACCACCGTGTCTTGGTTTCCGGTCAGGGTCCTAATGGATGCCTCTTGGGGTCTTGTCGGAGGGCTCTCGGGGGCCTCTGAAGGGCATTTGTGCCGCCTCCTGGGTGCGTCTTGGACGTTTCTTGGGGCCTCTCTGCGGTGGTGGTGGTGGTGGGCTGCGGCGGTGTGGTGGGTGGTGGGTGGTGGTGGTGGTTGTGGTTGTGGTGGTGGTGCGGTGGTTTGTGGTGGTGGTTGTGGTGATGGGTTGTGGTGGTGGTAGTGATGTGGTGGTTTGTAGTGGTGATGGTGGTCGTGGTGGTTGTGGTGGGTTGTGGTGGTAGCGGCGTTTTTGGTGGTGCTGGTGGTGGTATAGAATGTGTGGTGATGGTGGCGGTCGTGATGAGTTGCGCTGGTTGTGTTGATGGTGGTTGCGGTGGCGGTGGCGGTGTGGTGGTTTGTGGTGGTAGTGGAGGCGGTGGTGGGTTGTAGTGGTGGTGGTGGTGGCGGTGGTGGTGGTGGCTGTGGTGTGGTGGTTTGTGGTCGTGGTGGTGGTGTTGGTGGTTGTGGTGGTTGTGGTGGTGTGGTGGCTTGTGAGGGTCGTGGAGGTAGGTTGTCATGGTGGTGAGGTGGTGGTTGTGGCGGTGGTGGTGGTGTCGTACCTTGTGGTGGTGGTGGTGGTGGTAGTGGTGGGTTGTTGCGGGTGTGGTGGTGGCGGGTTGTTCTGGTGGTGGTGGTGGCTGTGGTGGTGGTGGTTGCGTGGTAATTTGTAGTGGTGGTGGTGGTGAAGTCTGGCGGTGGTGGTTATGGTAGTGGTGGAGACGGTGGAGGTGGTGGGGGCGTGGTGGTTTGCGGTGGTGGGCTGTGATGTTGGTGGTGGTGGTGCTGCTGCTCGTGGTGGTGCAAGTGGTGGCGTGTGGTGGGTGGTGGTGGTGGTTTTGGTGGTAGTGGTGGTGGTTGTCGTGGTGGTGGTGGTGTGAAGGTTTGTGGTGGTGGTCGTTGTTGTTGTGGTGGCGTGGTGGTTTGCGATGGTGATGGCTGTGGTGGTGGTGGTTGTGGTGGGTTGTGGTGGGTTGTGGTGGTTGTGGCATTTTGGTGGTGGTGGTGGTGATGTAGAGGCTTGTGGTGATGGTGGTGGCTGTGGTGGCGTTGGGTTGTGCTGGTTGTGGTGGTGATGGAGCTGGCGGCGGTGGTGGTGATTGTGTGGTGGGTTCTGGTGGTGGTGGTGGTGGTGAGGCCTTCGGGTCTTCCCGCCACCGTGATTTGGTTTTGGGTCAGGTGGTGGTGGTGGTGGTGGTGGTGGTGGTGGGCTGTGGTGGGCTGTGGTGGTGGCGGTGGTGGTGGTGGCTGTGGCGGTGGTGGTGGTGGTTGTGGTGGTGTGGTGGTTGGTGGTGGTGGTTGTGGTGTATATTGCGAGTTGTGTTTCCCCTCTGCGGCCTCTGGGCCCTCTCTGGTCATCGTCGCTGCGTTTCCGCCGTCAGCGCTGCTGGCTGCCGCCAGCGCCGGCGCCGGCGCAGGCGCCGAGGGTGTGGGGTGGGGGATTTGAACCCCCCTCTCTGGGCCCTCTCTGGTCATCGTCGCTGCGTCTGCCGTCGGCGTTGCTGGCCGCCGCCAGCGCCGGCGCTGGGGGGGTGGAATGCCCCCCTGGCCAGGGGGGGCTGTTCGGGAGGGGGGGGGGTTAGGGGGCAGGGGAGTCCCCCTGGTTCTGATCGACGGCGCCGAGAGTTGGAGGGGGGGCCCACCCCTTGGTTCGAAACGCGCCGCCGAATGTTCCCAAGGCAAACGCCCGTGAAACGCGCTCCCTCCGCCGTCGTCGTCGTCGTCGTCGTCATCGCCGTCGCCGTCGCCGTCGCCATCGCCGTCGCCGTCACCGTCGCCGTCGCCGTCGCCGTCGTCATCGTCAACGTAGTCATCGCCGTCACCACAACCGTCGCAGTCGTCGAAGTCGCTGTAGTCGCCGTCGTCGTCGCCACGGCCGTCGTCGTCATCGACGACGTCGCCATCGGCGTCGTCGTCGTCGCCGTCGCAGTCGCCGTCGACATCGTCGCCGACGTCGTCATCATCCTCATCGCCGTCGCCGTCGCCGTCATCGTCGCCATCGAGGTCTTCGTGGTCGCCGTCGTCGTCGGCGTCGGCGGCGTCGTCGTCTTCGTCGTCGAGGCCGTCGCCATCGGCGTCGTGAACATCGTCGCCGTCGCCGACGTCGTCGTCGCCGTCGTCGTCGTCGGCGCTTGCCGACGTCTTCGTCATCCTCGTCCACGTCGCCGTCGCCGTCGTCGGCGCCGACGTCCTCGTCAATGCCGTGGTCGTCGCCGTCGCAATCGTCGCTGCCGTCGTCGTCGTCGCAGGCGTCGCCGTCGTCTTCGTAGACGCCGTCGCCATCGCCGTCGCCGTCGCCGTCGTCGTCGCCGTCGTTGTCGCCGTCGTCGTCGTCGTCGTAGTCGCCGTCGCCGTCGTCGTCGTCATCGTCGCCGTCGCCGTCGACATCGACGTCGTCGTTGTCGTCGCAGTCGCCGTCGCCGTCGCCGACACTGTCGCCGTCGCCTTCGCTGTCGTCGTGGCTGTCGTCACCGTCGTCGTCGTCGTCGTCGCCGTCGTCGCCGTCGCCGTCGCCGTCGCCGTCGTCGACGCCGCAGTCGTAGTCGCCGTCGCCGTCGTTGTCGCCGTCACCGTCGTCGTGGTCACCGCCGTCGTCGTCGCCGCCGTCATCGCCGTCGCCGTCGCCGGCGCCGTGGTCGTCGTCGTCGTCCTCGCCACCGTCTCCGTCGTCGTCGTCGCCATCGCAGTCGCCGTCGACGTCGCCGTCGCCGCCGTCGCCGACGCCGTCGCCGTCGCCATCGCCGTCGACGTCACCGTCGTCGGTGCCGTCGTCGTCGTCGCCGTCGTCGTTGCCAGTGCTGTCGTCGTCGTAGTCGTCGCCGTCGTCGACGTCGGCACCGTCGCCGTTGTCGCCGTCGCCGTCGCCGTCGTCGTTGTCCTAGTCGCCGTCGTCGCCGTCGTCGCCGTCGTTGTCGTTGTCGCAGTCGCCATCGCCGTCGCCGTCGCCGTCGTCGTATGCGTCGTTGTCCTAGTCGCCGTCGTGGTCGCCGTCGCCGTCGTCGTCGCCGACGTCGCCGCCGTCGTCGTCCTCGTCGCCGTTACTCTCGACGTCGTCGTCATCGTCGTCGTCACCATCATCGTCGCCATCGTTGTCGTCGTCGTGGCCGCCATCGTCGTCGTCGTCGTCGTCGTCGCCGTGGCCGTTGTCATCGTTGTCGCCGACATCGTCGCCGTCACCATCGCCGTCGCAGTCGCCGCCGTCGCCGTCACCGTCGTCGTCGTCTTCGACCGTGACGTCGTCGTCGCCATCACCATCGTTGTCGTCGTCGTTTTTGCCGTCGCCGTCGTCGTCGTCGTCACCGTCGTCGTCGTCGCCGCCATCATCTCCGTCGGCGTCGTCGTCGTCGTCGCCATTGCTTTCGTCGTCGTCATCGCCATCGCCACCGCCGTCGTCGTCGCCGTCGTCGTCGTCGCCGTCGCCGTTGCCGTCGTCTTCGTCGTCGTCGCCGTCGTCGTCGCCGTCGTCGTCGCCGGTGTCGTCGTCGTCGTCGCCAACGCCGATGCCGTCGTCGTCGTCGTCGTCGCCGTCGTCATCGTCATCGCAGTCGATGTCGTCCACGTCGTCGCCGCCATCGCCATCGCCATCGCCGTCGTCGTCGCCGTCGTCTTCGTCCTCGTCGTCGTCGTATCCGTCGCCGTCGCCGTCGTTATCGTCGTCGCCGTGATCGTCGCCGCCGTCGTCGTCGTCGTCGCCGTCGTCGGCGTCGTCGACGTCGATGTCGTCATCGTGGTCGTCGCCGTCGCCGTCGTCGTCGCCGTCGTCGTCGCCTTCGTCGTCATCGTCGCCGTTGCAGTCGTCGTCGTCGTCGCCGTCGCCGTTGCCGTCGACGTCATCGTTGTTGTCGTCGCCTTCCTCGTCGTCGTCGTCGTCTTCGCTGTCGTCGTCGTCGCCGTCTCCGTCGCCGTGGCCGTCGTCGTCGTCGTCCTCGTCGTCGTCGTTTCCGTCGTCCTCGTCTCTGTCGTCGTCGCCGTCGTCGTCGTCGTCGCCGTCGCATTTGCCGTTGCCGTCGCCATCGCCTTCTTCGCCGTCGTCGCCGTCGCCGTCGTCGCCGTTGTCGTCATCGTTGTAGTCGTCGCCGTAGCCGTTGCCGTCGTCTTCGCCGTCGTCGTCGTCGACGCCGTCGCCGTTGCCGTCGTCGTCGCCATCGTCGTCGTCGCCGTCGTCGTCGTCACCGTCGTCGTCGCCGCCGTCGTCATCGCCGTCTTCGAATTTCGTCGTCGACTCCGTCGCCGTTGCCGTCGTCGTCGTCGTCCACGGTGAAGCAGCAACTTTTCTAGGGCTTGAACGATTGTGGGGCCACCAGGTCCCGCTTGTGCGTAGCGCCTCGCTTGCTTGAAGCACCGCTGTGCACGCCGCGCCTCTGGCGAGCTCTAGGCCCCCGCCTAGCGACAGGTTCAGCACTGCACGAGGGGAAGACATTCTTACAGATAAATTTCAACCAAGTCTTGACGAAGATGCCCCCGCCTTCCCGTGCTCCGGAAAGGCGCTTCCGGAGCATGGGGGCACTTCCAAGACGGAGTATTTCCAGACGCTTCTTTGCTTCAAGTCTTCGACACTGCCAGATTCAGAGCCTCAACGTCGTTGAATAAAAACAGTCGTCGTCGTTCGCGTCGCGGTTGCCGTCGTCCTCATCGTCGTCGCCGTCGGCGTCGTCATCGCCGTCGTCCTCGTCGCAGTCGTAGCCGCCGCCGCCGTCGCCGTCATCGTCGTCGCCGCCGTCGCCGCCGCCGTTGCCGTCGCCGTCGTCGTCGCCGCCGTCGTAGTCGCCGTCGCCGTCGTTGTCGCCGTCGTCGCCGCCGTCGTCATCGCCGTCGCCGTCGTCGCCGTCGCCGTCGCCGCCGCCGTCGTCGTCGTCGTCGACACCCCCGTTGCCATTGTCGATGCCGTCGCCGTCGCCGCCGTCGTCGTCGTCATTGCCGTCGTCGCCGTCGCCGTCGTCGTCTTCGCCTTCGTCGACGTCGTCGACGTTGCCGTCGTCGTCGTCGTCGTTGTCTGCGCCGTCGTCGTCGTAGTCGCCAGTGCCGTTGCCGTAGCCGACGCCGTCGCCGTCGTCGTCTGCGTCGTCGTCGTCGTCGCCGTCGTCGCCGTCATCGTCGCCGTCGCCGTCGCCGTCGCCGTCTTCGTCGTCGTCGCCGCAGGAACGCCGATGAACGCCCCGCCGAGGCGCGCGCCGGCTCCTGGAGCATCCCGGGGGCGGCGCCGCACGGCGGCCCCTGACCGCCCCGCGCTCCCGCCGACCCCGCGCGGGGGGGGGAGGGCTTGGGGTCCGACCGGGCGAGCCGAGAGCAGGCCCCGAAGAGGCGGGCGGAAGGTCCGCCTCCTCACTCGCTCACCCCCCCTCCGCCTCCTCCTCATTCACTCCAGCCTCCTCCTCCTCCTCCTCCTCCTCCTCCTCCTCATTCACTCCGGCCTCCTCCTCCTCCTCCTCCTCATTCTTTCCCACCTCCTCCTCACTCGCTCACCCCT
>CAUYUJ010003275.1:42804-80678 GCA_963575745.1 Prorocentrum cordatum
CTCCTCCTCCTCCTCCTCCTCCTCCTCCTCCCCCTCCCCTTTGGAGGTGGGTCCACCGTCCCACTCCTCTCCACCCACCGTTTTTCATTATTTCTTCTGTTCTCCCGAGACGGCCGGAACCATCAGAGCACACCTCGGTGTCATCTCGTGCCATGCCTGCGTGCGACGAACTCCTCCTCATCCTCATCCTCCCCCTTATCCTGCTTTAAAAGCCCCGAGAGGGTCCAACGGGCACCCGAGACACCCCCACGCGGCCCAACACCTGCCCGAGATGGCCTCGGGGTGGCCCCCTGAAGCACCCGACTGACCCCCAAGACGACCCCAACACGGCTCCACAACTCCCGAGTCACCACCCCCAGATGGCCCCAAGACTTCTAAAACGTGCCCCCGAGCCCTCGAGGATTAGTTGATTGTCAACCAAGAACAAATCGACAGACGCCAAGCGTGACCACTTACAAACCGGCTGGAGTTTGGAACGAACTGCGGTCAAGCTGGGCACGGAAGAAGCATGAGGTCCCAAGTCACGGCTGTCGTTGTTTTGCTGTGCGCCGCATGCCGCTGCTTTGCTCTGCGTTGGATGTGTGTGCGTGCGTCGAGTGGCTGTGCATTCTGATGGTTCAAGTGTGCACTTGCTTTGCACTGCATGGGCTGTCCTTGCTGTGGTGTGGCTCAAAACGGGGACGCCCCCGACGAGCTCCAGAGAACACGGGGGGCCTTCCGGGGGAACCTCAGGGGGGGGGCCCTGCGCCGAGACACGGTTGTCACCTGCCCTTCTTGCACACAAGCAGGTAAGGACCCCATCGGGCGGAGCCTCATGAGGGACTCGCACAGCTGCAGAGCAGGAGGAGGACGGCCACGAAGGGAAGGAGCAGCAGTTGCAGCCTCCATAGTTTAGGCTTCCCCCCCTGGGCCGAAGAGGAGCAGCACCATCGGCACCAGCAGCACGAGGGGCAGGGGGGGGGTCTATAGTTCTCCAGAAGTCCCCATGAGGCCCCAAGAGGCCTCCAGCGGCCTCAAGTGCCCCACGGAGAGCCAAACATGTCAGCAAGCGAGGAGCCCAACCAGTGAAATATTGCACGGTGGATGAACTGCTATGCGGTGTAGACTATGCTGTGCAAGCTGCGTGGTGTAAGCTATGTGGTGAACGCTGTGTGGCGTGAGCTATGTGGTGTGAGCTGTGTTGTGTGAGCTCTGTGGTGTGAACTATGCAGTGTAAGCTATGTGGTGTAAGCTATGGTGGGTAAGCTATGCGGCGTAGGCAACGTGGCGTGAGCTATGTGGTGTGGTCTATATGGCCTTCGCTGTGGTGTGAAAACTATGCGGTGCATGTTGTGTGGCGCAAGCTATGTGGTATAAAGTTTGCGGTGAGCGCTATGTTTTGTAAGCTACGCGGTGTGAGCAATATGATGTGAGGCGGGAACGTGGCGGAACCTCAGGCAACCCACACAACGCGACGGGCGCCCAAGAGGCGCCCACGTGGCGAAAACCCGGGAGACCAGTCAAGTACTTGAGCAAGCGAAGTAAGAACCCCTGACTGCAAGCACGGTTTGGGCCACTTGGTTGCACGTGACGACGTCTATCATAATAGCATCACACGTATCTCCCAAAGCACGGTCGCCGAGTCGATCACTACTCCTCCTCTGATGCCGTCCCCTCCTCCCCCATCCAACTCTGAATGCGCCGACGGGCACAGAATCTGATGAATTCGCCGACGCCCGCCAGGATCGCTCTTGCAGGGCACAATTTTTTCTTGGGCATTATTTAGTGCTTCGGTTCACTTTTGTAGTTTGCCAGCGCTGTGCTCCCTAAGCGAGGCGGAAATAGATCAAACAGGTCAGGCCCCTTGCAAAGAGGCCCGAGCTCGGACGGCCAAGGGTAGACTATAGCGACAGGGGCTCCCATAGGAGTGCCAGCTCAAAGCGAGCACGCAAGCCTTCGTAGTGTCACCCATCCACGCGAGTCATTAGCAGCACAACCCAGCATGATCCTCCTCCTCCTCCTCCTCCTCCTCCTGCTCATCTTGCTCAGCCTTCTCCTCCTTACCCTGCTCCTCCTCCTCCTCCTCCTCCTCCTCCTCCTCCTCCTCCTCCTCCTCCTCCTCCTCCTCCTCCCCCTCGTAAACTCCCTCCCTACCTTCCTTGCTCCACAGAGATCCAACGTTGCGAAAAAATACAGCATCGCAAAAATCCGCAACTAGAGGCCTGTGCACAACCGGATCGACCTGCGATGGTCCCGGAGCCCGAATACGGGCGAAAACGCCTGAGGTGAAAAAATGAATGTAATGCTCAGATCTCAGGGTCTATCATTTCCTACCCTCCCTCCCTCTCCCCTCCCCTTGGGAGGCTCGTCCTTCCAATCGAGTGAAGGGATGCTCGCCTTGACGACGGCGCAACGCAAGACGTAAAAGCCTTCCTCCTCCCTCCCTTCCTCGCAAGGCTCTCATCCCTTCCTCCAGTCCTTCCTCCGATCCCTCCTTCCCTCTGCGGGCACGTCCTCCGGCGCACTTTGATCGGGAGCCGGCGCAAACCCCCCAACCCAGGAACGGTTCACCGCTCAGCGGTGGGCGGCCCTGGGCAAGTGGGGGTGCGCCAGCCAGGGCCTCCCTCCCTCCCACAATTCCCTTCCCCCCCTCCCTCGCAAGGCCCTCATCCCTTCTCCCTCCCTTCCCTTTCCTTCCCTTCCCTTCCCTTCCCTTCCCTTCCCTCCCTCCCCTCCCTTCCCTTCGCTTCCCTTCCCTTCCCTCCCTCCCTCGCGAGGCCTTCATCCCTTCCTGCCTTCCCTCCTCCCCTCCCTACCTCCCTCCCTCATCCCTCCCCTTTGGAAGGCAGGCCTGCGCAGCGCCCCATGCGGGCGCTGGAGCGGGGCCCTGCGGCGGGCCCCCCGGCTGGGGATACCCGCCTGGGCGGGGGCGCGGGGGAAGAGGCCCGCAGCAGCGCGCCACTCCGCCTCGCGGCCTGCATCATCCTGCCGACCCTCCTCTCCCTTCTCCTCCTCCTTCTCCTCCTCCTCCTTCTCCTCCTCCTCCTCCTCCTCCTCCTCCTCCTCCTCCTCCTCCCCCTCCGTCTCCTCCTCCTCCCTCCTCGCCCCTTCTTGTCCTCTTCGTTTCCTGCCCCCCACTTGTATAGTCTGATAGGTTTGTAGACTGCAGGTTAAGTGGGAGGGGGTGTGGGCTCAGGTAGCCATTTTGGGTCCGTAGCGTTCGGCTCAGGCCGACGCGCGGGTGTTCCGGGGGGCCGCGGGGCGGCCATAACCGCAGCCGTGCTAGTCCGCGGACTAGGGAGCGCTGCTGTGGTGCCATGGCTGTGGGCTTCCTTGGGGCGCACCCGATGATCCTGGTTATGGGCGGTGCTTTCTCGGTCCAAGGGGCACTGAGCTGGCTGCCATTCGGGCGCGCAGGGGATGAGGTCCCAGCGCCGACGCCGCCAGCCCTGCCCGGGCCGAAAGCCCTACCGACAGGCGGTGGGGGGCAAGGTAAAGGGCGAGGTCCGCCCGCCAAGCCTGCGCCTGGAGGAGGGAAGGGGCGAGGGCCGCAGGCCAAGCCCCCGGGGGTGCCAGGCACCCCCTCGCCGCCGCGGGCGAGGTCGACGACAACGACCACCCCTGCGGGCATCGGGCGCGTAGGCAAGGGCGAGCCCACGGGCAGCCCTGCTACGCCGGCACGTGAGGAGAGCGACGGGCCCATGGGCGCGCCTGGGCAGCCATCCGCCCCGGAGAACCGGACGGGCGATGGCGAGCTTGACCAGCCGCGCGGGCCGGATGGATACTGGGGGTGGAGCGGTTGGGTCCCGCACCTGCCCCACTGGTGGGCCGGCTGGAGTACGCCCCCGCCACCACCTCCGCCACCCACCCCGCCCCCTGAAGCGGAGTCAGGTCCAGGTTGGGGCTTCGCCGCCTGGGTCTTCGAGTTCGTAGGCTACGGTGCGTGGGTGAGCTCTCCCGACCACACAGGCACGATCCGCACGAGCGGTGGCTGGGTTGGATCCGCCATCGATCGGCTGGGCGTTAAGATGCTCGGGTACTGGTGGGAGACCGCGGTCCTTTGCTTCGCTCTGGGCATCTTCACGTTCGTGCTGGGTGCCATGGCCTTCATCGTCAACACCGCAGCTCAGCCTATGCTGTGGGCAGCCGGGGGACTCCGCTGGGCGTGGTACCAGATTACCTGGTGCTGCCAACGGCGCGGGGGCGACGGGCCCGGCGCCCATCTCCCCCCACCCCCTCCGGCGCCTCTGCTGGTGCGCTGGCGCGGGCCGGGATTGGGCGGCGTGGTGGAAACGGAGTTCTACACAAAGGGGGTGCGCGGCCGGGGGACCAATCGGGCGTACAACCACGTGCTCCTGCGTAAGCACGGCCAGGTGGCCCGTGTCAGCTGTAATTTCGCGGACCGGTATCGACTGGATCGCCACGGACTCAACATTAAGATCGGGCAGGTTCTGGGGTGCACCAGTCGCAAGTGGCGGCTGAACCTCGAGGAGACTGGCAACGTGCATCTATGCCGTGCCGTCGAGTGCGCCTCATGCCCGGTGGCGCATCCCATGCATGTCGACCAGTACGCGGCCATCGACCACACGCAGATCGTGGACTTGGCTGAGCACGGTAAGGCCACAGCCTGCCGGGCAGTCGGCGTGGGACTCCGGAAGGTATTCGGGGTCCTCAAGTGGCTGCTCTGCCTGCCCTGGTCGGTGTTCGGATGGCTGTGCCGGGCTCGGCCGGAGCCCCGCTACATCACCGACGCCACGGGTTACCGCCGCCTAGACATCGATTCGGAGAGCGAGGTGGAGGCTGAGGAGCGCCCCTGCCAAGCCGCACAAGTTGGGGTGCAGCTAGCAGGCGGCGCACGCCCCCTCCAGCCGGAAGGGCGCGGCGACCGAGGGATGCAGGAGGCGACTGTCCTGCTTCAGGAGGATGCAGAGGTGTCGGATGTCCCTCGGCCGGGGCATTGTCTCAATGCCCAGGTGCATCTCTGCGCCCACCATGCTCAGAAGTATCGGTCCACCCTTATCGGCCGCAAATGCAGCCTTCCCACTTGCCTCCGCATGGCGAAGGGTAGCTGTGGGGGGGCCCCGATGTGCGGGGAGCACCTTCGACGGGATGAGGGCCACACCGTGCGCGTCGAGGCGACGGTCCAACCGGGGATCCTCGGGGGCCTGCGCCGTCGCATGAGAGTGCGGGTACCAAGCCCCGCCAAGGCGCGCGACTGGACCGCGCACGCCGCCGATGGGGTAGGCGTAGCGCCAGGGGCGGCCTACCCCCCGCTCGCTGCGCCACCACCCCCCGCGGTGGCCCCATCCGTCGATCTTGAGCCCACGAGGGTGCAGGCTCTGGCCTCTGGACCGCAGCCGCGTCGATCACGCTCCGCGGAAGCGAGGGCCAGCGAGCGCTCACGGTCCGCCGACCGTGGAGCCCCGGGCGATCGGATCGCCCATCACGGGTGGCTCCAGGAGCCCATCCTCGCGAAGGTCTGCCCGATACTCCCGGACGACCCCCGGGGAGCCGAGGATGCGTATGGCGCGCCCCCGGCGAGTCCTTGGTACATTCCACTGGGTGAATGCGGGGGGCTCGACGCACGGGGCACAGGCGGGGACGCCCGACTTGTCATCGGGACCAGCCTCGAGGGTGTCAGGGTGGAGGTCCCAGCCAGCGAGGTTGTGCGGCATCCGCCCCCACTGGAGGACGGGCGCTACCCGATAGATTGGATCAATCGGCTGCTGTACGAGGTCCCCCAAGGCGCGCGGGAGGTGGGGTTGCGTGTCATCGCCCACCACATCCCGCAGGATCTGCTGGCGATGTTACGCCAGGAGCAGTGGGACGGTGTGGATGTGGAAAGTGCGAGCGGCTGGAGGCGGCGCTACCTGACGAGCACGGAACGCCAGCAGCTGCAGCACGATCCGGCACGCACGCTCGGCCGCCACCGGCGGGGCGGCGCGCAGGGAGCGCAGCCTGCGCCCGGCATGGAGGGCCTGCCCCGCCCGGCCCCCGTGGCAGCCCCGCCGCACCCGGCGGCGGCCGCCGCCAGCGCGGGCGAGGATGCTGAGGAGCCCGATCCCCTCGAGATATTTATGGATACCTTACGAGCGGAGGATCTCAAGGGACGAGGGGGCCAAGCAGCGGCCCTCAGCGCGCTGGGCATGACCGCTGACCTGCTCGGGATCCCGCTTGATCAGGCGGACCGGCAGCTGCGAAGAAGAGTCGCTCAGGTGGCAACGGCGGGCCCCCTGGGGCCCGATCTGGAGCGCGCCCTCGCGGATCTGGAGGATGCGCAGCTGGAGGCGCGCGCGCGGGGGCGTGCCGCGGCCAGCGACCAGGTTCCCCTTCAGGGCAGCCTCTCACGCGAGGGATCGCGGAGCCGCTCGGGGCGGGGACGGGATCCCAGCCCGAGGCAGGCGCCCCGGCGCGAGCTCTTCGGGACCATGCCCACCGTCCAACCCACGGGCCCGCGTCGCGGCCTACTGGGCGATCGTGACCTACTGGCGCGCGAGGGACGCGGGGGCCCCGCTCGTGGGACCAATCCGCTCCTCGGCGGACCCTCGGTCCTTGGGCAACTCACCCGTCAGACGCCCCACGGGGGCGGACTGGGTGGAGAACGTGCCGGTGGTCCGGACGACGCCGGGGCACCTGGGGCCCTGGGCGGCCTTACGGCCGAGGCCGAAGCCCAGATCATCGAGCGGTTGGATCGCCAGAACCGCCTCACCGAACGCCACGTCCTTGCCGCCGAGCGGCAGGCGCGGGCCACCGAGGGCGACAAGAAGGCCCGGGGCACACGGGCGGGGATCGGTCGGGACGAGGAACTGGACCTCTACATAGCCCGAGGATGCAACACCTTCGTGGTCGAGGCCTGCGAGGGGATCACGGGGAATGATCTGTTTGACTCCCTCAAGCGCATGTGTGCGCACTCCAAGAGCACGCTCAAGACGATCGGGTTTCCCTGCCTGGTTACCAACCGCGTGGCGCACGGCTACGCGGCGCTCGCCTTCGGGACGGGCCCACGCGACCTGGGAGTGGATGACTGCATCCCGGCGCGCGACGAGGACTTCGACGGCTACAGACTCCCTGTGGACGACAAATTGGAGCCCCACCAGCGGCCCGCCACACACATGGCGACCTGGTTCAAGAGGGCCCGATGCGAGATCCAGATGTTCGAGTCCATCGTGGGAGTAGCGCACGGGGCAGAGCGTCGGCGGTCGCTGGGTTTCTTGGAGGCGGCCTTCGAGAGGGATCCCTCGGAGTTCCCAGACCACTGGATCAAGGATCTGTGGGAAGAACTCCGGAGCACCTGGGTCGAAGAGCTACGGGAGCATAGACGTCGGATCTGCCGGGAGCTCGACGCCGAGAACCCAAGGAGGGAGGACATCAAGTACATTCTGCTCATGCCGGAGAATGGCTTCGACCTGCCCCGAACGTTCGACCTCGGGGATCCGAATGCCTACTACCAGCAGGTAGTTGTACCCCGGCGTAAGGCCGCGCTCACGCGCCTCCTCAATGGGCAACTGAACGCCCACCTTACGAAGAGACCGCCGAAGGCGGGAGGGGGTGATGAGATAGGCGAGTCCCAGCCCTCGGCGCTAAGCGACGACAGGCCCAAGGCGGGGGCTGGGCCCCAGCCGAAGGCGGGCCCCAAGGCGGGCACCGGGGCCCCAGCGGGGACGGCCCCCAAGAGGGCGTACCCAGCGGGCAAGGAGTTAACACGCCAGGAGCGTACGCGCTCCGTGGCACACGCACCCCGCAATAAGGACAACGTCCCTATCTGCTGGGGGGCCACCACGCACATGGGCTGCTCGCGGAAGGCTTGCGACTGCCCTAACTCCCATGACCCCATCAAGTCAACGCGCGGGTTGGACTACACGGTAGTCATGCAGCTCACGAGGCGCGGGGGGCTCCTTGGGACGCCCCGGATCGATCCCAAACAGGTGGATGGGATGATTGCGCAACTGCGCTCGCAAGCCAAGGCAGCCGAGGCCGAGAAGGTCGGCGAGGACACGTCACCCCCTGCTGCCCCTGACTCCCAGAAGGGAAAGGGTCGTGGCCGGGGCAGCGGCTCGCGAGCGGCGGGCGACCCGGGCCCTGGGCAGGCCCCGGACGACTACGCTACTCTCCAGCTTTACCGCGATGGAGTCCGACCTCCGGGAAGCGGTCAAGGGCCCCGACTTCGGATGGCTCGAGGACCACGACTGCCCGCGCGCGGCGGCCACTTGGGACGCCCAGCCCGCGGGTGAGGGACCGGAGCTTCGCCGCAAGCTCATGCAGGAGCTTGAATCCGAAGGCATCTTCGCGCCTCTGAAAGGGGCCAGTGAGTATCTGCAGAGCCACGCGCGCGGGCGCGTCCTGGGAGCGCGCCTGCGCGGGGAGCGCCCCACCGTGGAGCGGGCCCTCGAGGAGGCCGTGGACCGCGGCCATCGGGGACTCAGCAGCGAGGCAGCCGACCTGCACGAGGCGCTCAGCTGCGCCGCAGGACACGTCTCCGAGGGCGGGGCCGAGGTCGGCCCGGTCGCCTGGGATACCGACGGGCTGATAGGTCGCGGGTCTTACACCTTTTGGGACGGGGACACCCGCATCCAGTGGGACTTCCTCGACTACCGGGACCGCCTCAACCCTTCGGAGGAGATGGGCCGAGCGATGGGCCTGGAAGTGGGCGACACCGAGGAGCGGCAGTGCTTGTTGCTGCACGTAGCTGCCGGGGTGCTCCTGCTACGCGCGGGCGAGGGCGAAGGTGAGCCCAGCCCGGATGCGGTGCAACAGTTGGCAGCGACGTACCGCCATGCACTATGGGAGGAGGCCCACGAGGCGCTACGCGCCCTGGGCGACTCACCCCCGTGGATCACGGCCATGGAGGCCGATGTCCGATCCTACGTCCACGACGCGGTGCATCCGCACCACGACAAGGACTATCGCTGCCTGGCAGCATGCCCCGTCGCCGACCTCGACGCCGTCACGCTCCAGGTGCACCGCGTCAATGGCAGTGGGCGCCTATGCGTCGACCACCTGATGGGAACGGGTGTTGGCGCGGAGGATCGAGTTATCCCGCTCCTGATCTGGCGCGGCCACATGCGCGCCTTGCGCCCAGGCTCCCACGCGGAGGCAGCGGCCCTAGGCCAGCGTTGGGGGCACGCAGGCAGCCTGTCCCGAGAGATCGTCAGCGTCGGCTGGCGCGAAATGCTCGACGAGGGTCCGGACGTCGAACCCACCGTCCCAGGCAAGAGCGCGCCCTGCACCCACTGCAAGGCAGCGGAAGGTCGGGCTGGCCGCGCAGTTGGGCGCGCGCCAGCTTCGTTCGGAGAACATCCGGCAGACGTCCAGGCTCGCCTCCTGGAGGCCAACGCGATACCACTTCGACACGACCCCGCGTTCGCGTACGGTCTGATCGCCCAGGAGGTGTACGCCGGGTCGGGGAAGTGGTCGGCCGCGCTTCGAGCCGAGGGTATCCGGGTGCTGGAGCCGATCGAATACTACGACGACCCTCTCCGAGAGTCCGGCCCACGACCGGACCACGACACCCTCGACCCTGCTGTTCGCGCGCGCCTACAGGAGGCCGCACGGACCCCCATGGGCCCCGATGTGGCCAACGTCTGGTGCTGGGGTACACCGTGTGGCTCGTACACCGACCTCGGGCTCATGACCCAGCCCGGCGGGACCCCGCAGGGGACCCGCACGTGGGAGCGCCCCGAGGGGGACGGCTCCAAGGATTTTGAGCTCGTCGGTAATAGCCACACCCAGTTCACGTGCGACACCTGCCGCATCCTCCACGACGCCGGCAAGGAGTTTCTCGTCGAGTCCTCCTGGCCTTCGGGCCGCTACCCCAAGATCTGGGACCAGGCCCCTATGCACGAGCTGCGTCGAGCGACCAGGGCCATGATCGTCCCGATCCACATGTGCGCCTGGGGTAAGGCTCCGTCCGATGCGCCAGAGAGCCGCTATCGCAAGGGCAGCTGGTGGCTCGTCATGCGTCAGCCCCCGGCTGTACCTGCACGCCCTGTTGCTGGCGCGCCGATGCCCACGCGACCACCACCACGTCGAGCTGAAGGACCACGTGCCTGGCACGGGCGTTAAGCGCACCAAGGAGGCGCAGGTTTGGGCCCCCAGACTTTGCACCGCGTGGGCAAAAGTGCTGAAGGGAGCCTATCACCGCTGGTCGGTGAGCCAGCTGCGACGGCAGCTGGCGCCTATATGGGAGGATGGCCCGGGGGCGCCCCCCAATTTCGCCCGGGCGGAGGCGCCCGGGCGCCTGTGCAGGGCGTCGACTTCACTGGAATCGAGCGCCTACAGGCCTCGGGGGACCGCTCAAAATGCGGCAGGCTTAGCCCAGCCATGCATCGAGCACTGGCGGGGCTCCCTTAGCCCCCGTTGGGAGAGACACAGGGGGAGGCGAGCGCGGGCAAGCCTCGCCCCCCTTGCGAGGACCCGGCAAGAGATATCGCGGAGGACCTCGACGGGTGCAGCCCGGCGGAGCTAGCTACGGTCTACCTGACCTTCTGCACGGAGCACCCTGAGCGTGGCCCCGAGGCCATGCGGGCTCTGGCTGGTCTGGGGGATCGGCTCCCCCAACGGACTGGGTCCCTGAAGGAGGCGGCCGCGCTGCTTAGGCGCGCGCGCCACGAGCGCTTGGGCAACCCTCTCAGCGGTGTCCTGGGGGACAAGGTGCGGCGGTGTTTAAGCCGAGAGCACTTCGAGTACGTCCGGGAGCTGGCGGAAGGGGGGGCATCTGCGCGGCGGGGTGCGCCACGGAGGCGCGAGCGGGCCCAGCCGCACCCTAGCGTGCGAGCCCACATCGACGAGGCCTACCAGAAGGTATGGGCTGATGTGACGTGGGGTATCGTCTTGGTAGCTTCCCAGGCGGCAGAGGGATTCATGACGGAGCTGGTGGAAGCCCCCCTTGGGAGGGTCCCGAAGCAGCTACCGGACAGAACCCTATCGTCCGAGGGGCGCATGATCCACGCGATGCTCTCGGCCAACGCCGCCACTCATAAGCGCGACCACCCGCCGGCCGTCCAGCCACGCCATCGGCAGGTGGCGAGGACGGCGGTATGGCACCGCGCACGTCATCCCGGAGCGCGCCTTCTCTGCGCCAAGCGGGACGTCTCGCGGGCCTTCAAGTGGCTGGACATCGCCCCGGCGGACGTCGGGGACTTAATTCGGCACTTCACTACCGGGGGCCCACGCCGGCATCGAGGGGGACGTCAGAATCGTTTACCTAGCCATGGTGTTTGGGTGGACAGGAGCCCCAGGCAATTACATGATGCTCGCCCTGGCGGCGAGGGAGCTCCACGAGAGTTATCGGCCTGGGGAGCCGCACTGGCACGACACAACCCACTTCCACTCGGAGTGGCTTATGGATGACCCAGTGGTAGTGGAGCCCGACATCGGGGTCCGGCCGTGGATGGCCTGCGACGCGCTGGACGCTTCCATACGGGAGGTATTCGGGTCCGAAGCGGTGAACGTCAGCAAACGGGACGCCGAGGGGGAGCCCTCTACCACTCAGATTATCTGGGGGCTCAGCATGGACTTCGAGCGCGAGCGAGTGGGACTCCCGGAGCCCAAGGCCATGAAGATGCGATTTCTCCTGGCAGAGCCGGAGCTGAGCTTCGGCTGCCGCATGGTACGGCTGCGAACCGCGAGGGAGCTAAGTGGGCTAGGCCAGTTCTGCGCTTGCGCAGCACCCGCCCTGAGCCTGAAGCTCCCAGCGGTCCACCGGATGCTGTCGGGCGACCCGGGCCAGGCCTACGTCCACCCGCCGGGCGACACCGAGCAGGTAGAGGCTGCGTGGGACGACTGGCACCAGACCCTGGACTGGCTGCGCGTCTGCTTTGAGATGCCTGTCGAGGGCAACTTCGAGACCTCCTTTGAAGGCCTGCTAGGCCTACGCGAGGCCCTCGCGCTTCCGGGGGCGCTCGGCAGGTTACGTTGGCTGGGAGGCGATGCCACCCTGGACCGGATTGGCGCGCTGGACTGGACTTCGCGCGAATACATCGTGGCGGAGGCGGCTCCCTACCTGGAGACGCTCCGCTCCGCCCCCGGGGTCACCTGGCAGGGAGAGGGGGAGATCATCGCGGTGGTCGAGCTCCTTTGCCTGATAGCCCTGGCGGCCGAGAAAGGCCCGGACTGGTTCCAGCTCCTCCTGCCGTACGTCACCGACAACAGTAATGTCAGCCGTTGGCTGCGACGCCGCCGTGCACGGAACGCGGTGGCGCGCCACCTGCTTCGAGTCCTGGCCATGCTGGAGCTACGGTACAAGTTCCGGGTCGTGGACGGACTCTTCTTGCGAACCTACCACAACGAGCTGGCCGACTTCGCGACTCGAGCCACGGTGGCGGAGGTACGCCAGCGGATGGCGGAGGCAGGATGGACCGAGTTATCACCGGCAGCACCGTGGGGCGAGCTGGTGGAGGAGGCCGCCCAGCGCGAGCTGCGGATGCCAGGAGACGATGGGCCCTGGCGTGCGGCCGCGCTCCAAGTCAAGGGAGCCCGAGAGGCCCTGCCGCGCTACGCGCCCCTGCAAGTCGAAGGGACGCGGTTACTGGAGGTGGGAACCGCGTGGCCCCCCTTCGGGGAGGCCTGGGAGAGCCTCGGCGGGTCGGCACTGCTGGCACCGTGGGATGTCGGCGACCGATGGGGCCCGGACGGCGGCGACTACCCCAAGGACCCCGCAGGGGCACCGCAGGTCCGCTGGCTGTGCGCGCCACTGTCGGAGGACCCCGGTGGACGCGAGGCAGCGGGCCTGGAGCGTCTACTGATCGCCATCCGGCCGCTGGGCGCGCTGCTCGACGCCCCCGTCAAATACGCCGCAGCGCGTCTGGGTGCGCGCTTGCGGCGCCTCGGCTATGTGGCACTCTCCCCTGAGACGCGTCTTCTGTGCACACACTTCGGCGATGTCACGGCGCGCGCGCGGGCGATCCAGGTTTGGGGGTGTGGAAAACGGACCCGGGTACCGAGTCCCATCCCCCCCCTGGGACACCCCTGCGTGGAGCCACGCGACCTCTGCCAGCTCTGGAGAGGGGCAGGGCGGCCACCGCTGGATGAGCTCCGCCTGGACCTCAACAAGGGCACATTGCTCGTGGACCCCCGGATCTCGACGACTGGGGATCGCACGATGCCCTGGCCGCGCGGCACGTGGCAACCGGCGGGGGGTGGGCGGGCCCAGCGCGCGGTGATTCATGATCCGCGCGGGCCTTGCCATACGGCTCGGGCGAAGCCCGACCCACTGAAGGGCTATGCGAACACCTTGATCCTGGAGGGGTCCGAGGCCGGTTGGACCGTGCGAGCCCTGCACCCGAAGGAAATCTGGTGCGCGCAGGGGGGCACGGCGGAGCTGTGGGATGCCCTGGGCCTGGGAGGTATGCCGCAAGCCGAGCGCATGCGGCAGGCCGCCCACGCGCTCCCGCGCCGCACGGCCCGTTGGATGCTCCAGTGGGCGGAGCGCCTGCTGAGGCAGGCCGTAGAGGTGGCAAGCGCAAGCGAGGCACCCGGGGCGCGCGCTGGCGTCGGACCTGACTACGACCGACTCGCTAACGACGAGATGGTTAAGCTGTGGCTAAAGGCCTGGCTTCAGGCCCCCGACCGCCCAAGCGGGCCATTTGAGGTTGCGCTGGAGGCGGGAAAGGCGACGGACGACGCTGCTCGGCTGGCGGACCAGCTCGACCCCCCTGCTACCATTCGGGCCACTGCGGCAGGGGAGGACGGGGCAGACGGGGAGCGAGTCGGGGCAGTGACCTTCGCCGTCCCAGAAGACGCGGGGACGCCCAAGCCGAGCGCCAAGGATGGCGCGGGAGGCGAGGCGCGCCCTCTGCGCAAGACGCGCCGGCGTGCCCGCAGTGCCCCCGCCCCCGCGTTGGTGAAGCCTGCGGCCTGGCGGTGCGCCGGCGGGGACGCCCCGAAAGGGGTTCGGGGTGAGCTTACCGACCCCCGCGAGCTGGACGCGACCGCCACCGAGGCGACGCTGGCCAAGCTCGCCGAAGGGACGCGTGCCAACTACAGCGCCGGGTGGCGTAACTGGGTACTCTGGCGGAGGCTCCGAGGCCGGAGCCCGTGCCTCCAGGGGGAGACGCGGGACGCCCGCCTTACGGATGAGGATGACCTCATCCGGTATGTCGTGTACCTGTAGAAGGTGATGAAGAGGCGGGCCACGACCATCCGCCAGCGCCTGTTCGCCATTCGGTATGCCCATACCCTGGCGGGTTTTGGGGATGTGACCTCCGATCGGCGCCGGCTCTGGACCACGATCGAGGGACTCCGCCGCTGGGGCGGAAAGGCGAAGCGGAAGCTGCCGGCCACCCCCCGCATGTTGCGCTGGCTCCGCGAATACTTGTTCGCCCACGGGACGGCCACGCGCCGAGAGGCGACCATCTTATGGGCGGCGCTCATGACGGGGTACTTTTTCATGCTCCGCGCGTCGGAGTACTTGGTCCAGGAGGACCGCTCCTGGAGCATGGGACGGGTGGTACGTGGGCAGGACGTGCAGGGCCTGCGTGGTGGTACACCCAGCGCGTGGCTCGGCGACTGCGACGAGGTAGCGTTGACGATCACGTCGTCCAAGACGGACGAGTTTAACGCGGGCTGCGTGCGCAACCACTTCCGTTCGGGGGTGGATTTGTGCGTCGTGGACGCACTGGCCAACCTCCAGAGGGAGCTGCCGGACCGGTTTGGACAAGGAACCGAGGCGGGGCTCCCCCTGTTCCGCCGGCCTGACGGCCACCCGATTATGCGGGAGGAGGTGCAGGGACTCCTCCAACTCGCGGCCGCCGCCTGTGGCGTGGACGCGGGCCAGATGGGATCCCACTGCCTGCGCATCCGGGGCGCGACGGCGCTATACCACGCCTGTCGCGACCTAGAGGCAGTCAAGAGGTTCGGGAGGTAGTCCACGGACGCCTTCCACGGATACCTCTGGGAGGACCATCGGCGTCAGGCCCCGTTCGCCCGAGGCATGGCGGAAGGCCACGCCTTACTGGCACCGGACGCCCGCGGTGGTGACGGCGACTTGGCCAGCACCCGCCCCGACCGGTTGGTCGGGAGCGACCCGCCCCCGTTTGGGAGCGACCTGAGGCCCTCGGAGCGCCCGGCCTGGGCGCCCGGGCGCCCCCCATGGGCGCGCCCATCGGCGCGAGCAGGGGCAAAAATCGAGGGAGGAAGGGAGGAGGAGCAGGTGAGACACGAGCCGGGGCGAGGAGCTAGCGGGCGTGTTGGGAAGCAGCAAGCGGGTCCTACAGGTGTTCGGTTCGGGGCGGGGGCTTCGCGTTGCGGGGGTATCCTGGTGGACCTCTCGTCCTCGAATCCCCATTCGCCGCCGCCCCCGATCGCCCCAGGCACACCCACCTCCTCCTGGTCCTCTCATCCGCAGCCGTCTCCCACTCCAGAGCGAGGCGCGCAGGCAGCGCGCGCACCCCAGCCCCGCGCGCCAGCCGCGCCTCCGTCCCGCGCGTCGGCAGCGTGCATCATGGGATTCCTTGTGGGCCTGGTGGCCCCGGACCACAGCAAGGCGCGCTACCACGACTACAGCATCATGGCGGTGAATCCGCTCGGCGTCGTCGTCTCGGGGTCCGCGCTGTCGGACGAGCTCCGGAGCGCCGCCCACAACATCCTGTACACGGTGGTGGACGAGTTGAACAGCGAGGACCTCGTCGAGGTGGTCAACCACGACCACGAGGCAGCCCCGTGCATCGCGGCGGCCTGCCTGGCCGCGGGGGCGAGCGAGGGCCACGGCCAGCTGGTGCTCGTCGACGGCAAGCGCGGTGCTTGGGGAGTGGGCGCGGGGCCGAATGTCAAGGTCCAGCGCCAGGCGGCCAAGCTGGCGCTCGCCTTGTCCCAGTTCCAGGGGCAGCCCATGCCGGGGCTCCGCGAGCTCTGCAAGAACAACAAGGGGCTGCTCGACATGATGCGCACGGTGGACGCGGAGGCGGTCGGGGGGCTCACCGACGTGGAGGACGCCTCGAGCAAGGGCGAGGCGGGCCCTGCTCCGGCCCCTGCGCTCGACCCGAGCGAGGACGCCGTGACCGCGGCGCTGGCGCGAGCGGCCATCCAGGCTGCAGCGCGGCGCCGGAGCAAGGGCGCCCCGGCGGAGCGCCCTCGGCCCCCACGCTCTCCGGAGCAGAAGCGCCTCGCCGAGGAGGTCCGCAGGCGCGATCGGGTCGTCCGGACCCCCTCGCGCACGCGGCGCCGCGACCGCGAGCACGAGGAGCACCGCGACCGCGGGCGCGAGGAGCGCGCGGAGGTGGCCGTCCTGAAGCCCAAGACTGGGGGCGCACCTCCGAGGGCCGTCGTCGTGAAGCGTGAGGCCGTCCTGAAGCCCAAGAGCGGAGGAGCCCCGCCGAGGTCCCTCGAGGTGAAGACTGAGGTGGAGGAGACGGCGACGCCAGGCGCGGGGGACAGCCCACCCCAGCGCCGGCCGCGCTCGAGGAGCCGCCGTAGGCGCAAGGAGGAGCAGCGCCAGAGCGCCCAGCAGCAGCCCAGTGACCAGCACGACGAGGGCGAGGCCATCATCCGCATCGAGCGGGTGCCGCACCACGTCGACGCCGAGGTGGTCAGGCAGGTGGTAGTGCCCTTCGGCGTCGTCAAGCACATCGCCTTCCTGTACGACCACCGCCACAAGCGGGAGCCGTGTGTGCTCGTGGAGTTCCAGCGCCGCGCTGATGCAAAGCGCGCGCGGGAGTGCATGCGGTCGAACTACCGGTTCTACAAGACGGACCCATGCACGGTGGTCACGGAGTGGGCGAGCCGGCCTCGCGGCCCTGACCCAGGCAGCGACGGGGAGGATGGCCCGACCATCCAGCCGCCTGCCTGCCCGACGTGCGCTCGCAAGATGCGCTGGAGCTCCTTCGACCCGGGAGACGGTTGGGGTTACGAGATGTGCCCCGCGGGCGGAGCTAACAGCGGAGCCCTGCGGTGGCACTGCAAGGGGTGCGACGTGAGCTACTGCGAGGCTTGCCGCGTCGCCTTCGGCAAGCCCAAGACGGTGGTGGAAAAGGCCCCGCAGAGCGGCCACGCCGAGCGGGAGGCGCCGGGCCCCAGCGCCGGCCACGGAGAGCGCCCCAGCACGGGTGCTGCGGGCGCGGAGGCTGAGGGGGACCGCCCGCCGGGCGACCTCAGCTGGCCCAAGCGCGAGAGGTCGCCCAGCCGCAGCCTGGCGCGGGACCCAGCGTGGGCGCGTCGTGGCGACACCCCCCCCGGCCGCTCGCGGCGTAAGACCGGGAAGCACGCCGGGCAGCTTCGCGCTCCCCGCGGCGGCTGGTACGAGCAGGAGAAGAAGCGGAGGCGCGCTGCGGCAGCCGCCGCGGAGGCCGCCGCCGGCGGGGGAGGGATCCCAGCCTGGCGCGGCAAGGGCGCAGGCGACAAGGGCGGCAAGGGCGGCAAGGTCAAGGGCAAGCACACCGGCAAGACTGCCAAGGGCGCCAAGAGCTGCAGCAAGGGCGACAAGGGCGGCAAGGGCGGCCACTCCAAGGGCGACCAGGGCAGCCGCGGCCCGAGCGAGCATGGCAGGCCCGGCGCGGGCGGCCGCGCGTCGAGGGGCGGCGATGGTGGCAGCCCCCGTGGCCGCAGTGAGCGCGGCGGAGATCGCAGCGGCGACGGGAGCCGTGGCCGCCAGGGGAACACGCCATCCATCTAGGCGTGGCAGCACCCCACATCCCGACGCCAGCGGCCGCGGCATCGCGGGCTGCGGGCGGAGGACAGCGGCCCATTGAGGCGGACCGCTAATCGGGCCAGGCCCGTGAGTGAGAGGTTGTTCTGAACTTGGCGCGCGCGCCGCGCGCTATTTGGCCCCCTTCTTCCTGCGCGCTGCGCGGGCGGGGCCACACTTGCGCTCTGCGCCCGGCGCATCATGCGCCGCTTCGTTTTTCATTCTTACTTTGCGCTCTTCGCGCACGCGCCGCGCCCGCGCTCTGGGTGCGCGGGGCGCGGAAGGCCTCAAGGATGCAGGCTAGTGGCCGCGCGCGCGAGGCTCTCGTGGCCTCGGGATCCGCCCTCGCGCCTCTGGCTGGGCGTCCCCGCGCGCGCGGCTGCGCTCTTTCTTTCTCGTGGCCGTGCGGCCGCAGGCGTGCCAGAGCGCGAGCACGTGGGCCGTCAGGGCCCACGCGCACGCGCCGGGCGTGGGCCGTCAGGGCCCACGCCCGGGTGGAGGTGCGCGTGGCCACGCTGCCATGAGTAAAATATCCTCGCCCCGTCCTGGTCCCTTCTCTCGTCTCCCTCCTCTCCTCCTCCTCCCCCTCCGTTGAGTGCACGCGTATCTCACTTAACCGTCTGCTGCCCCATCCGTCTTTGCCATCTTGCTACCCCGAATTTCTTGTGCCTTCCCTGCCCATCCTGCTGCCCCTGTCTTCTTGCTGCCGTCCCTCTCCTGCTTCCCCACGATTCGCCCAATGTCTCCGGTCCTACCCGCCGTGGCCCCCCTATCGTGATCGCGTGTTGCAGCTCGCTCTCGCCACACAGCTCGTCCATTGAAGCCAAGCGCCGCTATGGTACATCAGCGCTGCCCGAACCGTCTCGGTGACATATGGAACGTGCTTCTGGACCTGGTTGAAATTAGCCTTGGAGTCGAAACCGTGCACCAGTTCAGCGCACTTGCGAGCAGAATGGGGATGCTGCCACACAATTCCTCACTATGCGGTGCAAGGAAACGTGTCCTGGCCGCGTGGCCGACAAATTTCCGTCTTGAGCGGCTCTGGTTCGAGAGCGACCCGTGACCTTGTGCACACATTGCGTTGTCGTACCTCGCGTCCCCACGTTGGTACGGAGCTGTAGAAACACTTCAATCGTACGGCGGTTTCGCATTCATGTTGCCGCTCCCTTTGCTTTCTCCCCGTTTTTCCCTCTCGCTCTGTCTCGTGTTCTTGCGCCTTCCAGCAAATCCCACTACCCCGCGCAATGTTGTTTTGAATGACTGATCTCATTACGCGGGAGATCCGCCCAGATAGCAACAGTACGCATAAGGACACGTGCAATTCACTAAATGTTTGCCCCCACGCATGTAGCATTGTGGCTCGCGGCAGAAATATGCATATCAATATGTTATTGTTCCCGCTTTGGCTGAAACACCCCACCATATCAAATCGGCAATGTGATATATCATGTTGCTTCTACACAATATTACGCACAGACTTGCATCATGCATCAGGCTATTACTTTTCTAGGCGATGTAAGTGGTTATACTTTCTTGCGTCTCGTACACAGACTTGAATCACGCTTCAGGCTGCCCTTACCATTGGGAAGAAAAGCTGCGCGAGAGTTAGATACGCGAGGATCAGTTCCTTATCCCCGCCCCGACGCCCCAACGCGCAACCTCCTATGTTTCTGCTACCTTGTATTCTTGACATCGCACACATCGTACGCGCGATGATAGCTACCCCACCTCACGGGATAAGCATTCGACACGGGGTGCCAAGACAATTCAAACCAGAGGATGGATTAACCTTCTCTTTCATCTAGGCGCGTTGCAGCCAGGACTCTCACACGTGATAATCTTTTAACCAGTGGAATATGGAGTTGGAAAGACGTCTGCATTATGCAAATTGGGACTCACGGTCCCCATTGGAAGCGCCAGCAGCGCCTGCGTGCCCAAGGCTTGATTCCCAAGACTGTTGCCAGGATCGTCGCCTACCCACCCTCTCTAGCCTCCTCGCGTCTCGCCTCCGCTGTCTGCTGCCCCACCCGCCTGTGCCATCTTGCTTCCCCGACGTTCTGTTGCCTCCCTTGATGGGCCTGTTTTCCACTACCACCACCACAATAAGTTGGAGGGAGGAAGGAGGTGGATGATGAGGAAGAGGAGGAAGAAGAAAAGGGGGAGGAGGACCCCCTCCTCCCTCCAACTTACGGTGGTGGTGGTGGAAAACAGGCCCATCATCCCTCCTCATCCTGCAACCCCGCACAAGACATGAGACCCTCTAAGGCCCCCGAGCGGCCTTCTTGGGCCACTGGGCCCGAGGTTCCCACAGCTCGCGCCCTTTCTCTGAGAGGGGACGTCGGGCCCCAAATCTCCGCAATCCTGAAGGGACGAACAGGGGATCTGCTGAGCTAGCCGGTGTCCACCCTCCATGGGCTTTTTGTGATGGCACGTCAGGCCAAAACCCCCTGTGAGACTTACTATGCCATGCTGCATGCTACTATGCTTATATGTTCACCGCTCGTCTTCGCCACGTGCCTCCGTTACATGTGAAACGAGCTTGCGAGCTTCCCCACAAGTACTTTGGGTTCGAACCTGCGCACCACTTCAGCACAATTGCGGGTCAAATGAGGCTTCCGCCGCACAACCCTTCCCTTTCCTGTCCGCTCCTTCCTCCCTGATGTCATACTTTGCCGTTCCTGCACCTTGCTTCCATACCCGCTGCCCCATCATCCTAGACCATCAAGCTACCCCATTGAGCCTGAATCACGCACCTCCTCTCAGATACTGGCAACTGTCCAACCAGTAACGGCCCCCCAGTGGCAATCTTTCATGTCCATACAGTCGTATTGGGGCCAGCCACCCTCAAAGGCTGTGTAATCGGACAGTCCGCACCAAGCTCGAGACGGCATTCCTCCGCACATGGGGGTGCACCGAGCACAAGAGCTGCCCAGTCTACACCGCCACCGAGCACCTCATCGGCGAAGCGACGACGCAGCAGGACATGTACGAATGCTTCTGGACAAGAGGCCTGATACCTCAGGCCTGGACATGGACACCTCCCCCAGCAGCCGCCCCCAGATGGAGCACCCATGGCATCGACACCTACGAGCCCGACTGTTTCGAGACGGGGCGGCCGGGGGACACACTCTATATATTCGGCGACGCCAGCGGTGGTGCGGACACATCTTCACCAGTCCTACGACGAGTAGGTGTGGCCATCACGGCGTTCACGGATTTAGACACTAACGGCATGGAGCTGCAGATGGCGTTGTGGGGACCACTGGCTGGATCACGGCAAACAGTGGTAAGAGGCGAGCTTTGCGCCCTCCTCCTCGCTCTGCCGACAACCTATCATGATGTAATATATGCGACGGACTGCGAGGGACTCTATTTGACCTTCCACAACGGCCATCCCGACCGTCCTGAAGGCCCCGACGCAGATCTCTGGCACCAAGTCGGAGTCGAGCTCAAGAGACGGGCAGGTGATTTCGTTGTTCTCCTCGTCCGGTCACATCAGACAGGAGCAGATGTAGTACGTGGCTTGGCCAACCGATCCCTCACCTACGGCAACGCAGTCGTTGACGAATTCGCCAGCATAGCAGCCGACGAGCATCGAGTGCCCAAACAGATCAGACAACGAATCCAGCTTGTAGATAATACAGCCTATCTCGTCCACACGCGCCTCCCGAGGACCACCTTAGAAGCCCTTGAATTCGAACAGGACACCTTCAGCCTCGTAGGGCCAGAATATAGCCTGTCAAGCCTCCTGCCCCAGCTCTCTGCACCGCCTTTGCCTCAACCCATCAGCTGGATGAGACAGGCTGTAAGTGCACCGTCTGTAAAGGATCAGCCACAACAGCTACCAAAGTCGAGTTTTATAAGTCAAAGTGCTTTAACCTCATTCATGTAGATGGCACGTATATGAGACCCCCCCTGGGCAAGCAGGTACATGTAGCAGGGGGGTGGATTCAGTTAACCCATCGTCCGAGGCTCCACGCTGGGCTGGGGATTTGGTGTTGTTCCCAATGCGGTATGTTCGTCTCCCATAAGACGGGGAAACTCGCCTCAGAATGCGAACCCCCTACAGCCACGGGTCGTGAGCATTTACGCCGTATTGAACCAGGTCTCTGACCTAAGGTTCTCAGCCGAGCTGAGAAGAACCAGAGGAGTGGGCACAAGCACCCGTAGTAGGTGCAAGCGGATTCTAATCATATCGCTACGCGATCAGGCAGTCTCCAGAGTCTCCTCCTCCTCTTCCTCCTCCTCCTTCTCCTCCTCCTCCTCCTCCTCCTCCCCCTCCTCCCCCTCCTCCCATCCCCCCCTCCTCCTCCTCCTCCTCCTCCTTCTCCTCCTCCTCCTCCTCCTCCTCCTCCTCCTCCTCCTCCTCCTCCTCCATTTCTGTTCCGTATAGACAGCTCCTCTCTTTCTCACCCCGAGGCCCGTCGAAAAGGCGGGCCGGGCGCTTCGCCTGAGAATGCATCACCGCTTTTGACCCTGATGCGTAAACATTGGCAACAGCTTCACTTATGGAGGGCGGGTGGTTTCAAAATGTGGTTGTCGCCTAAGCGCCACGCACATTCATTTCAACATCTGCCAAAACTTCAATGGGTGAGGGCGGCGCATTGTCAAAATGTGGCTTTCGCCTGAGCCCCGCGCACATTCGTTGCAAAACACTGCAAGAGTTTCACGGATTGAGGGCGGGTCGTTTTCAAAATGTGGCTCTCGCTTGAGCGCAGCGCACATTCGCTCTAAAATGTTGCAAGTGATTCGCGGATTGAGGGCGGCTCGTTTTCAATATGTGGCTCTCGCCTAAAGCATTCGCAAGAGCTTCACGGATTGAGGGCAGCTCGTCTTCAAAATATGGTTCCCGCCTAAGAGCCACGCGAATTCGTTCCAAACATGTGCAGGAACTTATCAGAGAGGGCGGCTCGATTTCAAAATGTGGCTCTCGCCTGAGCGCGGCGCACACTCGTTCAAAGCAATTGCAAGAGCTTCACGAATTGAGGGCGGCTCATTGTCAAAATGTGGCTTTTGCCTTAGCGGCGCGAACATTCGTTTCTAACGGTTTGCAAGAGCTTCACGGGATGAAGGCGGTTCGTTTGCAACATGTGACTCTCGCTTGAGCGCCGCGCAGTCGTTTAAACAATTCGCTAGGGGGCCGCTGGTTCTTATGGCTCACGTACCAGCCACGGTGGGATAGAACGATTCAGGACTGTCAGGGCGCAACAGCTACGTTGATTCGCGGCGTTGGCGTCCCAGGACTGGCGTTCTGGCACGATTCAGGACCGCCAAAACGTATCAGTCAGGTTACCTCGTGGCGGTGGAATCCTGAGAGTGTTGTGTTGGCATGCTTCAAAATATTCACGCGGTTGTCCCCCAACGGGGCAGTTCCATCGGTGGAGCCGACCCCTGCCTGTGAAGAGGAAGTGGAGGGAGAATGTACTTCGACGTCGTTGATGAGTCTTGGGCATGCACTGGTCCTCATCCTCCTCCTCCTCATCATCCCCCTCCTCCTCCTCCTCATTTTTTTCCTTAGAATTGGCTCCTTCGTGTCGCACCCCGAGGCCAGTCGGAAGGGCAGCCCGCGCGTTTCACCTGAGACTTCCTCACCGCTTTTGATCCCGAAGCTTGTAAGTTGGCAACCGCTTTGGCTCTGGCTTTAGCGCCGCGCACGTTCGTCTTCAAACAGTGCGAAGGCTTCGCGGACTGAGAACGCCGTCCTCTCAAAATCTGGCTCAGCCTTAGCCCATCGCACACTCGTCTTAAACATTTGCAAGCGTGTCACGGCTTCCCATGGATATCGTACAAGAAATGGCGCCTTGGAGCGATTCAGGACTGACAAGGCGTAACAGTTACGTTGGTTCACAGTGTTGAACTCCCAGGAATGGTGAACTGGCACGATTCAGGATCGCCAAGACGCAAAAGTCAGGTTGATTCGCGGCGTTGGAGCCCCGACAATGGTTTTGTAACACCCCTTAAAATCTTCAATCGGTTGTCGCCCAAAGAGACACTTCCGTCAGTGGAGATGAATCCTTGAAGGGGCCTATGAAGAGGGAGCGTGGAGGGAAGGTGTACCCCAACTTCATTGTACCCCAACTTCATTGATGAGTCTTGGATTTACACTGGTCCTCCTACTCCTTCCCCTTCCTCCTCCTCCTCCTCCTCCTCCTCCGCATCATCATCAGCAGCACCGTATCGATCAGCACAATCATCATCCTCATCAGCAGTAGCAACAGCAGCATCATCATCGTTGTCATCGTCCGCATCATCATCATCATCATCATCATCATCAGCAGCAGCAGCAGCAGCATCATCACCATCACCATCACCATCATCGCCATCCTCATCCTCCTCCTTCACGTCGTCTTCTTCCTCCTCCTCGCCCTCCTTCAAGGAGGGAGGGAGGGATAGATCAAAGGAACTCATGATGTGTCTGTGTCCTTCTCGCCCCCGCCTCACTGCCCAATCTTCTTCCCTTACCCACTTCCCCTCACCCTGCCCCTACACTGAGTGTCCCCGCCCATTTCCTCCCCGAGCATGCCATTCCCCCTTCCCCCCTGTCCCCTTCCTTCCCGCTCCGCGAAATTCTTTCCCCCATCCACCCTGCCGACCTAAGGCCCAGCGACTCCTGCTTACATGTCTCGTCGGACATACTGGAAATGTTGGACAGGAACATCCTTGCCAGATGCTCGTTCCGAGTTCCACTTCGAAAAAAACCATCGACGGGCAGCCAGCTGTGGGAACATGGTAGGGAATCGAACTCTATACACCGACGCTTCTTCCGGCCCTGCATTAGAATCTGCACTGGAGAGCGGGTCCTGGTGTATACGGGACCCTGGTATATACATTGTTCGTTGTTTCCCCGGGGCATCGGGGGAACAAGAAGACACCACATCACCCTAGCGTCGTCCTCGACCCTCAAGAAATCCTGGGATTGAAAAACAGCCCGCCACTGGTACTGCGTAGGTTCCAATTTCCGACATGGGGGGAAGCGGACGAAATCTCCTGCTCGGAAAGCGGAGGCTGTCCGTGACGGTCCCATCGGCAGCTTTCCCTGGCTGACGGGCATAACTCACGAACAGCCAATGCGGCTTCGCGGCGCGCGCAGACGCTTCTGAACAACAACGGGAGATGCTCGCACCAGGCAGGCGGTCCCAGCACCGGGTCGATAAATCGAATCGGACTGGCGCGAGCGTCGCATCGGCGCGCATCGGCTAAACAGTTGGCAGTCCGGTGCGGCGGGCTCAAGCGTAGGGTTAGGTCGGGCCTGTCCCCCTACAGGGGGAGTTTGGGCGAAAAATAAAAAATACCCAAAAAATAATCCAAAAAGGTCAACAAATACTCAAAAAACAATGCCCAGACTACGTTTTGACTATTTTTGAATATTCCCCCTGTAGAGGGACAGGCCCGACTTCAGCGTAGGGTTTCAAGGGTGAGAGGCCAGAGAAATGAAGGGGCCCCAGGACACACAAATAAATACACACGGATAGGGCTATTCCCTATCTGTTCCCATATTCTTTGGGTTTTCGTCTTCCCCCCCCACTTCCCATATTTTCCCATATGTTCTGGGAAATCGACGATGAATTGTGTCTGTGAGCTTTTCCCCCTCCTGAGTCAGAGAAAGAGGGAGGGCCTCGCTCCAGCCTTTTTTGGGCTCGAGCAGCGCGTCGAGCCCCCTCTCTTCTCCTCGAGGGGAGGAGGGACCCCTTCGGTCTTCACAGGCGCGGCCGCCACGTTTGAAGGGGCCCTGGGACACACAAATAAATACACACAAATAACATGATTCCCCATATTTTCCCATATTTCTGGGTTTTTGCCTTCCCCCCACTTCCCATATTTTTCTACATTTTCCCCGGAATTCACGATGAATTGTGTCTCTGTGTTTCTTGTACCTCCTGAGTGTTGCCAGCTGCGCTGCCCGCGATCTCCCGGCGAGGGCCGCCCCCTGCGCTGGGGCGCTTGCGCCGCTAGGCTGCCCGCGCCGCTGGGCCCCCGCCCCGCGGCCGCCGCCGCGCGGGCCGCCGCCGGACTCCAGGCTCAGGTCGGGCCCGTCCCCCCTGCAGGGGGGTTTTGGGACGAAAAATAGAAAATACTCCAAACAAAAATCCAAAAGATGCCCAAAAATACGCAAAGAATAGTCCCCACATTATTTTTCTTTGCCTCATACTAAGAATCTCCCCCGTGGAGGGACAGGCCCGACTTATGATTCCAGGCGCACACAGCGCCCGCGGCGCCCGACCTGCACGCCGTCGTGCCCCTTCTGGCGCGGGACGCTGCCACCGCCGAGAGGCACTTGGACCTCATCCATAGCCGCCGCGGGCTCCACGAGGCCCGACGATAATGCGGTCGGACCTGGCGGCTGCGCCGGAGCACCTCTTGAGGGGCCGACAGCTGCTGAACTCGTCCGGGGAGCCACCGCGGGCGCGCTGCTGCAGCTGGCAGGCGCGGAGGGCCCCGCGCCTCTCCCCGACGCCGAGGTCACGGCGCCACGCGCCATCGCGCGCTCTCTTCCCAGACGTGCGACGTCCTGACTTTCTCGGGACGGCGTGCCTGGAAGTCCCGACCCTTTCCCCCGTGGCCCGTTTTTCGTCCTTCTAATCGTTGTTCGACGGTCGCGAGGCCCGGCGAGGGCCCCCATGGGCCGAAAATCGCCAAAAACCTCCCGCCCGATTTTTGTTTCTACGACGCGAGCATAGCAAGAAAACCTCCCGTCCTGATTTTTTGTACGACGCGATCCTGTCTGGGGTTTGGGGACCGGGAGGCACCCCCTCTGCCGCCGCGCGCCCGCCAATGGCGCAGCCGCCCCGGCGATCCAGGACGCCCGGCCCGAGCACCCCTGAGTATCGTTTAACCGATCCCCATCCCCAGCGGCGTGGCCTGGGCCCCAGGGGCCGACTTACCCTCCTATAGATGAGGATATAGGCCGTTCCCTCTGGGACTCGAGGGGTGCATTCCCCACTGGGGTGGTAACTTGGTAGGGGTCTTGATAGGGGATGGGGATGGGGATGGGGATGGGGATCGGTTGAACGATACTGGGGAAACCAAAAGGTACCGATACCGCTACCCCCCGGACCTCTCCTGGGGTGCATTCTGACCAGAATTTCGAGGCGAATCCAGCGGTGGCAACGAGGGCCTCTGAGAAGGCCCAAACAGGGGAAAACGGGCGAGGGGGTAGAGGTATGGGTACCGTTTACTTCTCTGAGATACAACGCCCCTGCGCCCGCCGACGAGAGAGCCGCGCCAGCGCTCCCCAGGAGAGCCGCATCCACTGGGCGCCAGCGCTCCCCGTCGGAGAGCCGCGCAGGCGCTCCCTGGGGGCGCCCCTGCGCCGGACGCGCGGACGCCCTCGCACCGACGAGAGGCGCCGCGCCAGCGCTCCCCGGGAGAGCCGCGTCCACCGAGGGGGTCGCGCTCGAGGAGCGGGCCACCCAGCCACTAAAAGTGCCTAAACGTGTCACAAAGGTCCAACATGCACTCCCCAGACATGATCGCGTCGCAAACAAATCAGGACGGGAGGTTTTCGGCTATTTTCAGCTCCGGGGGGCCCTCGCCGGCTCAGGGCGAAAAACCGGTCTCGGGGAAAGGGTCGGGACTTCCAGGGACGCCGTCCTGAAGAAATCACGACGTCGCATGTCTGGGTCCGTGTCTACAACAAGCCCCACTGGACCTTGATAAATCATACCATGCGCGGGACACGGAAACATAGACACGAACATAGACACCTGAAGATCGCTGGCGGTATACCACGCCAGAGGGGCCCCAGAACAGCCGCGTGGCTTTTTCTCCTGGGGCCACGCAGCAGGCGCGCCACCGTTCGGGGGCCGGGCGAGGGCGCGGCCTCCCGGGCCGCCGGGGCCCGGCATGCCCGGGCGGCCTCGGCGGCGTCGAGCCCCTTCTCCGCGTCGATGGAGGCCCCCGCCTTTGCGGCCGACGAGCTGGACGCCCGAGCATCGTTGAACCGAGCCCCAGCCCCGCCAGCGTGGGCTGGGCCCCACTGGCCGATCTAGCCCCCTGTAGAGGGGGGCATGGGCTGCTCTCTGCGGGCTGCGAGGGGTGGACCCCCAACCGGGGCAGCGAGACGGTGGGGCTCGAGGTGTGGATGGGGACGGGGATGGGGATCGGCGAATGCAGCGATGCTGGACGCAAGCGCCCTCCACGCTCCCGAGCGGCCACGCGATCGGCTTCAGCACGCCACCGCTGCAGACCGCCAGTCGCCAGCTCGGCTTGGCCCGGCGGCCAGGGCCCGGGAGGCTGGCATCGGCGGCCGTCGGCTCGGCCGCCCTCCCCGGCGTGGACGCCTGCGCGCGGGAGACCTCCCACGCGGCTGGCAGCCACTTCGACGGTGCCCCGCAACCAACAGACCGCGGGAGTGGCGCCGTCGGAGGTACGCGATCAGGGCACCGCTTCGACCCGCGCGCCAACGGGGCGGGCCCACGCGGTCTCGGCAACGCGGACTCGCTGCTGACCGACACCGCTTTCGCGATGTCCGCGCAGAACAAGCGAGGCGACGAGGACCACGTCAAGCGAGGCCCGCTGAACAGCACCACGCGGGAGGACGAGCTCAGGGTGCTAGCCGCCCTTGGCTGCCAGAAGTTCAGCGCGCGCGTCTGCGCGGATGACCTCGGGAGGACAGTCACCGACGCGCTCCTCGAGACGCCCAAGTGCTCCAGCGCGCTGCTGCTGCTGCACCACGAGTGGCCGACCCCGCTGGACTGCCGCAAGGCCCGCGGCATCGGCGCCGGCTGCAGGGGCGGGCGAGCCCGCCGGGCGCCCAGCCGCGCTGCCTCGCCCCGCCGCGGGCTGGCCGACCGTCGCGAAAAAAAACACTCCACTAATTCCACCCCGCCATCAGAGCACTGAACGAAAGGCTCGCCCGCAGGCACCTGGCCGATGCCTTGGCGGGGGTCTTCGCATGCGGCTACGGAGAAGAGCAGTGCTCTCGGAGCACTGGGCACCGTTGGCGAAGGCGCTGGAGGACCTGCGCAGCCTGTGCGAGGACCGCTCCAGGAGGTACACCCTTCGCTTCTGCCAGGATGCCTGGGAGGAGCTCCGCTGGAGGTGTTGGGGGGGGTCACCTGGGGCGCGCGCGAGGCACATCGGGCACTCAAGAAAAAGCAGGTGCGCAAGGAGGGCGTCATCTTCGCCGCCCTGACGCCGCGCCGGGGCGGCGCGCTTTCCTGCAGCTCCCCAACACGTTCGACCTTCGGGACCCGCAAGGCTACTTCAGGGCGAGCATCGAGCACCGCCTGGAGAAGACGGCGTACCGCGCCTGTCGGGACCAGGCCCACAACCCAGACATCCAGCTGCTCAATTTTTTACCTAACAGCGAAGACTGATAGGTTTCTAGTAGGGTCAAAAGAAAGCATCATGACTCCCCAGGGGGGTCTGGGCGGGATCCGGCGATCTGCTGGCGCTCTGCCGCCGCCACCCAAATCGCCTGAGACATCCTCGCAAAATCGCTCTTGGCGCTCCCAGAACTCCATTCCCGGGCCACATTTTGGATGCCCGGAGCCAACTGTAGGCCACTTCGTGCTCTTCGAGTTCCCAGAACTCCATTCCCGGGCCACATTTTGAATGCCCGGAGCCAACTGTAGGCCACTTCGTGCTCTTGGACTTCCCAGAACACCATTCCCGGGCCACATTTTGAATGCCCGGAGCCAACTGTAGGCCACTTCGTGTTTTTCGAGTTCCCAGAATTCCATTCCCGGGCCACATTTTGAAGGCTGAGGCAGGCTGATGCTGAGGCTGAGGCAGGCTGAGGCTGAGGCAGCCTGAGGCTGAGGCCGAGGCTGAAGGCAGACTGAGGCTGAGGCTGAAGCAGGCTGAGGCTGAGGCTGAGGCAGGCTGAGGCTGAGGCTGAGGCAGGCTGATGCTGAGGCAGGCTGAGGCTGAGGCTGAGGCTGATGCAGGCTGAGGCTGAGGCAGGCTGAGGCTGAGGCCGAGGCTGAAGGCAGACTGAGGCTGAGGCTGAAAGGCTGAGGCTGAGGCTGAGGCTGAGGCTGAGGCAGGCTGGCTGAGGCTGAGGCAGGCTGATGCTGAGGCAGGCTGAGGCTGAGGCTGAGGCTGATGCAGGCTGAGGCTGAGGCAGGCTGAGGCTGAGGCCGAGGCTGAAGGCAGACTGAGGCTGAGGCTGAAGCAGGCTGAGGCTGAGGCTGAGGCAGGCTGAGGCTGAGGCTGAGGCAGGCTGATGCTGGCAGGAGGCTGAGGCTGAGGCTGATGCAGGCTGAGGCTGAGGCCGAGGCCGAGGCTGAAGGACTGAGGAGGCTGGCAGGCTGAGGCTGAGGCTGAGGCAGGCTGAGGCTGAGGCTGAGGCTGAGGCTGAGGCTGAGGCAGGCTGCAGGCTGAGGCTGAGGCGAGGCTGAGGCAGAGGCTGAGGCTGAGGCTGAGGCTGAGGCAGGCTGAGGCTGAGGCTGCAGGCTGAGGCAGGCTGAGGCTGAGGCAGGCTGAGGCTGAGGCCGAGGCTGAAGGCAGACTGAGGCTGAGGCTGAAGCAGGCTGAGGCTGAGGCTGAGGCAGGCTGAGGCTGAGGCTGAGGCAGGCTGATGCTGAGGCAGGCTGAGGCTGAGGCTGAGGCTGATGCAGGCTGAGGCTGAGGCAGGCTGAGGCTGAGGCCGAGGCTGAAGGCAGACTGAGGCTGAGGCTGAAGCAGGCTGAGGCTGAGGCAGAGGCAGGCTGAGGCTGAGGCAGGCTGATGCTGAGGCAGGCTGAGGCTGAGGCTGAGGCTGATGCAGGCTGAGGCTGAGGCAGGCTGAGGCTGAGGCCGAGGCTGAAGGCAGACTGAGGCTGAGGCTGAAGCAGGCTGAGGCTGAGGCTGAGGCAGGCTGAGGCTGAGGCTGAGGCAGGCTGAGGCAGGCTGAGGCTGAGGCTGAGGCTGCAGGCTGAGGCTGAGGCCTGAGGCTGAGGCAGGCAGACTGAGGCTGAGGCTGAAGCAGGCTGAGGCTGAGGCTGAGGCAGGCTGAGGCTGAGGCCTGAGGCTGGCTGAGGCAGAGGCTGAGGCTGGCTGAGGCTGCAGGCTGAGGCAGGCTGAGGCTGAGGCTGCAGGCTGAGGCTGAGGCTGAGGCAGGCTGATGCTGAGGCAGGCTGAGGCTGAGGCTGAGGCTGAGGCTGAGGCTGAGGCTGATGCAGGGTGAGGCTGAGGCAGGCTGAGGCTGAGGCCGAGGCTAAAGGCAGACTGATGTTGAGGCTGAGGCAGGCTGAGGCTGAGGCTGAGGCAGGCTGATGCTGAGGCAGGCTGAGGCTGAGGCTGAGGCTGAGGCCGGCTAAGGCTGAGGCAGGCTGAGGCTGAGGCCGAGGCTGAGGCAGGCTGAGGCTGAGGCTGAAGCAGGCTGAGGCAGAGGCTGAGGCAGGCTGATGCTGAGGCAGGCTGAGGCTGAGGCTGAGGCTGAGGCTGAGGCTGATGCAGGGTGAGGCTGAGGCAGGCTGAGGCTGAGGCCGAGGCTAAAGGCAGACTGATGTTGAGGCTGAAGCAGGCTGAGGCTGAGGCTGAGGCAGGCTGAGGCTGAGGCTGAGGCAGGCTGAGGCTGAGGCTGTGACTGCGACTGCCGTTTCCACTGCGACTGCCATCGCGAATGCGACTACGACTGCGAGAACAGCAGAATTCTACAACAGGATTCTCATCTGAATCTTAAGGGGAATGCTTCCAGATATGCTCCTACACATCGCTGTTAGGTTGCTTTGCCGGGATAATTTCAATGCGTGGGCCCCGGAGGTCTGGACTACTTCCCCGTGGCCGGTTTTCTTCCCGAGTCGTTTTTTTCACACTCCCGAGCCCGGCGAGGCCCCCTGGAGGCCCGAAACTCCGCTCCAATTATTTTTGGGGAGCGTCGGATCTCTGGGGGCAGGACCTTTGGACCGCGCGACCATGAAGAAGACCCTCCCCAGACCCCTGAGATCCTGGCCACTCGAGTTTTTCGAGCTGGGCGTTTTCGCCTCCTCTCGGGCCCCGGGACCCTCGCAGATCGATCCGGCTCGAAAAATGACGCAGAAAGATGGGGTCTGTGGCTCCGGGCGCGAATTTTCACGATGTTGCAGTTTTTTCGCTACGTCGGATCTCAGGGACATGATCGCGTCGCTAAAAAAATCAGGGCGAACGGTTTTTCGCTACTTTCGGCCCTTGGGGGCCCTCGCCGGGCCTCGGGACCGTCAACAAAACGACTCGGGACGAAAAGCCGCTCCCTGGGGAAAGGGTCGGGACTTCCAGGGACGCCGTCCTGAAAAAATCAGGACGTCGCATGTCTGGGTCGAGACCGTCAAGCAGCGCATTGGGCATCAAGCACCTGCACGTGGCCATGGACGCTGGCGACGCTCCGGCGGGCAAGCCGCGGGTCTGGCTGGCGCTCACGGGGGCTCTGGCGCGCCGAGACGGCGCCCGCCCTCGGAAGCTCCCCACCACGGCGCGCAGGATGAAGTGGTTGATGAAGCGCTGATCCTGGCAAGATAGCGCCCTGCCGAGGTGCCCGACCACGCGGTGATCTGGCATTAAGTCGTGCCTGTCACCCTTCAGGGGGATTTTTGAGCGGAACATGAAAATGCTCAAAAAATACACCCAAAATGCTCCAAAATAGTCCCAAAAAAATACCCCGACTATTTTTTTCCTATTTTTGAATGTCCCTCCTGTAGAGGGACAGGCCCGACTTAAATCTGGCATGCGCTGGCCACGGCGTGGTTCTTCCTCGTGCGCCTGGAGTAGCGGCTGGGACCGCGACGAGGCGCTGACCGGAGTCGACGCGGCGGCACGCTGCGAAGGGCGCCTCGCCGAGCTTGCCGGAGGCCGACGAGGTCACCGCGTGGCTCAAGAGCTCCACGGCGGACCAGCTGCAGGCAGGAGAGGCGCGCAACCACTACCGCAGAGGAGAGGGGCTCTGCCCGGTGCTGGCGGCGGAGCGGATGCGCAGCACTCCCCCGAGCGCTTCGCGACCGCGAGGCGCCTCCCGCTCCGCCGCTGGCGTGACGGGACACCGGTGAAGCGCGAGCAGCTGCCAGAGGTGCTCGAGAAAAGTGGCGAGGGAAGAGGGCCTCCCCGCCGAGCGCATGCGTCCCCACTCGCTGCGAAGCGGACGTGCCACCGCCCTCTACCACACCTGCCCAGACGTGGAGCTGATCGAGAGGTTCGGGCGCTGGAGCAGCACCTCCTTCCATCGGAATCTATGGAAGGCGAACGAGGGTACGAAGGGCGTGGCCGCGGGCGTGGCAGGAGATGCGACCTCGCTGCACGTCGGCTACCGCCTGACGAGAGCGGACCAGCCCAGGGCGCAAGACGCCGAGGCAAGCCGCACTACGCAGGGGAGGACAGGTGCAAGCCTCGGGGCGTGCCCGAGGGGTTGGGGAACAGGACGGCCACTGCTCGCGCCCGCCAGGGGGGGCAGCGGGGACAGGGGGGGGTAAGAACGCACACTTCCCGCGCCCCCCTGATTCGCCAGAGCTCGCCAGCCCCATCGCCCCAGCGGCGAAGGAGGAAACCCGCACAGCCGCGACAACATGAGAGATGGGCGTCCGCGTCGAAGAAAAGGACGCCGAGGCCGCGCCGCCGGAGGCGGCCACCCGCGCCCCCTGGCGCCAGCCGCCGAGGCCGCTGGCGCTGCCGCTGGGGGCGAGCCGCCGCCGTGGGAGGAGTGCCGGGTGCCTACCCGCCAGAGCTGGGCAGCTGATGCAGCGGGGCCGGAAGGGCCCGCGGCTGCACCGCCGGCGGCGCAACCCGGTGACGCTCGGCGCCAGGCTTAGGTCGGGCCTGTCCCCCTACAGGGGAAGTTTGGGCGAAAAAAAAAAAATACTCGCAAAATACTCCACAATGGCCAAAAAAACTCAAAAATTAATCCTCAGACTATTTTTGAACCATTTTTGAATATCCCCCCTGTAGAGGGACAGGTCCGACTTAACGCCAGGCCCTGCCGCCGCCGACCCCGCCGCCCGGGGAGCAGCCGCCGCCGCAGAGCCGGGCACCTATAGCGCAGCGCTGCCCGAGGGGCCCGCGGCGGCGGCGCCGGCGAGCGCAGCATGCGCAACCGGGCGCCACCCCGCCGCCGCCGGCGGCCGCCGGCCTTGGCGTCAGGTCGGGCCTGTCCACCTACAGGGGGATTCTGGACGAAATATAAGAAAAATCACACACACACACACACACACACACAGTCACACACACACACACAAAAAAAAAAAACAAAAAAAACTCAAAAATAGTCCCCATACTGTTTTTGAGCTATTTCTTAATATTCCGTCTGTAGAGGGACAGGCCCGATTTCACCAAACCTTGGCGTAGGGAAGGTGACTGTGAGCCCGCGTCGGGCTCTGAATGAGTGGGAGGGAGCAGGCGCTCCGCTGCCACACTGGTCAGTCGGTGGCGACGATAGGGGCGAATAGCCCAGGGGCGGGCATTACACGCATTAGCCCGGGAGCCTCGTCGAAGACATAGATCATCGACGCACCTGGATACATGTATTAAAGAAACGAACTTTCTACACCGATGCTTTTTTCCGGTCCCGCACTGAGATTCGTACAAGAAAACGGATTATGGTGTATACGGCATCCTGGTGTATACATTCTTTGTTGTTTCCACGGAAAAACGGGGAAACAAGTATACACCACACCACCCCGACGTCGTCCCCGACCTTAGAAAAAGTTCTGGAGGGTGAAAACCGCCCGCCACTTGTAATGTATATGCTCCAGTTTCCGATGTATTGCTCTCCCCTTGGGCTATTCGCCCCTATCGTCGCCTCTGACTGGTCAGCGCCTGAGGCCACAGGGGACCCGGCGCCGGCGCCAGGGCCGGCGCTCGCCGCCGCCGAGCTGTGCGCAGCAAGAGGCGCGATCCGCCCCTCTGCCTTTCTTGGGGGTCCGCGGGTGCGTTGTCCCCCGCGCGCGCCGAGTGGCCCAGCAGGGCCGGCTCGACATGTCTTGTGTGTTCTGTGAGCTGTGCCGTTTAGACTTGTGGATGTCATGAGAATGGACACTCTAACAATCCTGCCATTGAATTCAACATGTGTTTAAAATGTAAAAACATGCTCTAAACATGTTTCAAGTCTGTGTTTACATATTTAAAACAGGTTTGAAACATGTTTTAGACGGAAGTTATTTGGCAGTATGTTTTCTCTCCATTGGTCGACTTCCACAGATTTAGACAGGCTGCGCCATCGAATCGGCACGAATCGTTAAATCCAAGCCGGATCGAATCAGAAACTGGATCACGTGAAGCCGGATCGGAAGCGAGAGCGGAAGGCAGGAGTCAAAAAAAGTGGGGAACTATACATATATATATATATATATATATATAATATATATATATTATATATATATATATATAGATCGGAGTCAGCAATCTGGCGGCATTGAGGAGGTGGCTGGCCTGCTGACGCATAAGAGTGTGCAGCGGCAGAATAGTGGTCCGGGAGGAACTGCTGCGGTGGCTGTGGCATCGGCGGCCACTGACCATAACTGAGCTCCTCGGGAGACCACAAGCGAGCGGACCCGCGTGCGCATTACATGGAAATGCTGTCACGGTGCACTAGAAACATACGGCCAATTCGTCGTCGACTTTTGGGGGCCCAAAAGTGCCCCAGAACTGATGTGGGCCCCGGTGGCCATCGGCGAATAAAACAAATCCGCCCGGCACCTGCTGGCAGGCTGATTTCTTATGTGCCTACTGCACCCCCTCCCGTACAAATCAAATGCCCCGACTCTATTGGACTGTGAAGGGCGGGCACTGGCGGTGGAGGGGCGGTGCACTGGCGTCATCCCTGAAGCACCAGGCAGAAGCGGAAGACAAGGGCTCAGCAGGAGTAAGGTCTTAGCATGCGCAACGGCCTGGGCTTATCCACAATTCATATCACGTGGGCAGTGAAATGTCGGCTTCATCACCTGACCCGCGTCGCGCCAAATCTACAACCTTCGACCCCGTCATTGGCACACTCTCCTCATCCTTTTCCTACCCCGTCCCTCTTCTCACGTCCAATACAGAGCCCCGGATCCCTCCAAGGGCATCTGTGGGAGTCTGCGGGAGTGCGCGCCAAGAAGCCCCCTCGCATGCACTGCAGTAGTGTCGTTTAGCTCCTTCTGGGGGTCTGCGGCAGGTTTTCCGAAGAGATGTGGTTGATTAACACATGCAGAATAAGAAGGGTGCATGTGTTCTCTCCCCCCTCCTCCGCTCCCCCTCCCCCTTCCCTCCCACCAACCTTCTCCCTGATCCTCCTCCTCCTCCTCCTCCTCCTCCTCCTCCTCCTCCTTCTCTTTCTCCTCCTGCTCCTCTCTAGCTGGCTCTCTCTCTGTCTCTTTGTCTCTCTGTCTCTCTGTCTCTCTCAGTCTCTCTCAGTCTCCCTTTCTCTCTCTGTCTGTCTCTGGATCTCTCTCTCTCTCTCTCTCTTTTCTCTCTTTTTCTCTCTCTCTCTCTCTCTCTATTTCTCTTTCCCTTTCTCTCTCTCTCTCTCTCTCTCTCTATCTTAGAATCTCTATTGCTCCCTCTATATATACATATATATATATATTATTTTTATAGATATGTGTGTATCTCTTATTTGCTCTCTCTCTCTCTCTGTCTTTCTTTTTGTGCTGTACCTCTCTCTCTCTCTCTCTCTCTCTCTCTCCCTGTCAATATACATATAGTTCTCGAAAGAATGTGCAGGGGCCGGTAACTCGCGAGGTGCCCGGGACACCCTCGTGTTTCACCCAATGGGGGGTCTGCAATCTGCGGGGAGCAGGCGGGACATCCACGAGAGCGTCCGCGCAGCCACCCGTCTTCCTTGTCCACTGGAGTTCGGGCGGATTGGTAGGGGGAGTCGCCTGGATTCGCCCGGTGCGCGCGAGCGTGTAGAGAGCATACTCAATTGCTCTCACCGCTGCTGGCATCGCACATGCCTCAGCGCTCATTATAGAAGGAGGGCAAAAAGGAGGAAAAGGAGGAGGAGGAGGAGGAGGGGGAGGGGAGGAGGGGGAGGAAGAGGAGGAGAAAAGAAGGAGGAGGAGGTAGGAGGAGAGGAAGAGAAGTGAGAGGAGAAGGAAGAGGAGAGGAGAAGGAGGAGAGGAAAAGGAGGAGGAGGAGGAGGACGAGGAGGGGGGAGGAGGAGGAAAAAGGAAAAGGAGGAGGAGGTTAGGGAGGGAGAGGGGAGGAGGAGGAGGAGGAGGGGGAGGAGGAGGAGGAGGAGGAGGAGGAGGAGGAGGAGGAGGAGCAGGAGGAGGAGGAGGCGTGGATGGGCCATCAAAGAAGCCATGGCGGCGGTCTGCACGCAGACGACCGCCAGGGCCCCAGATGTCATGCGGTCTCCTACGCGGCCGCACTCCCCGCGCGCGGCCGCGGCGCACTCGTCGGCGGCGCCCGGGGCGCATCCGCCCGCTCCTCGCCACCGCGCGCGGCCTGGGGGGGGGGGGGGGCTGCAGGGCCTCCCAGGCGCGGCGGCGGCCCCGCGGGGCGCTGCTCTGGCGGCAAGTCCCCGCCAGCTGGCCGCCGAGGCCTCGGCGGCCCGCCCCTTGCCCCTGCGCGCCGACTGGCGGGGGCTGCAGGTGCCTCCAGTGGCGGCAGGGGCCCCGCGGGGCGCCGCACCGGCGGCGCTGCCCCGTGCTCTGGGCGGGGGGGCCCCCGCCTGCTGCGCGCCACCCCGCCGTCTGCAGGCAAGCGGCGCCTCGCCCCGAGCGGGCGCCGCAGCCGCGCGCCGCGCCAGGGCGCCGGACGACGAGGAGGCCCTCAGACCGAAGCCCGGACAGGCTTCCACCCAGACCTTGCCCCTCCACCGAGGGAGCAAGGCCGGGCGGGGACCACCCCCGCGGGGACAAAAACGGGCACCACGGCAGCGGCCAGCGGCCGCCCCAACCCCAACGGGGATGCGGGTTCGCGCTCTAGTGCGAGCCCGATCCCAGGCGGCGGCCCCCAAACCCACGCCGAGGAGCGCCGCGCCAGAAAACCAGGCGGGCCCAGCAGGTCGCGCGAGCCGCCGTCGCCGCAGCTCGCTGGCGCCCGGCCTCCAGCCTGAGCTTGGCGACGAGGCCGTCCCTGCGCGCCTGAGCTCCAGGATCAGCGCCTGGTGCTCCGCCTCGCGCTCCTGGGCCCAGACCTCGAACGGCTTGCCCCCGAACGGCTCCGTGGCCGCCGTCTGGAAGGAGTGGCGCTGGAGGACCAAGGGCCGTCGGCGCCCACCCGCGACGCCCCTCTCGTCGAACGGGTCGGAGAGGCCGTCGCCGCGGGCCAACGCGGCGATGGGGGCGGCGCCGTCGTCGAGGAGGAACTGCACGTCCGCCTCGTGCGCCTCTGGAGGGGCGTCTGCGCGTCCACGACGCAGGGGAGGAAGATGCGGCCTCTCGCGACCTGGTCGCACAGCGGC
>CAUYUJ010003276.1:0-52500 GCA_963575745.1 Prorocentrum cordatum
GACGAGCGTCCAATGGGCATGTGATTTGGCATTCCTCCTCCTCCTCCTCCTCCTCCTCCTCCTCCTCCTCCTCATCCTCCTCCTCCTCCTCCTCCTCCTCCTCCTCCTCCTCCTCACCCTCCTCCTGCGATATGACATGCGCGATCAAACGCGATGTATAGCAGTCATCCTCCTCCTCCTCCTCCTCATCCTCCTCCTCTCTCCTCCTCCTCATGCTCCTCCGCCTCCTCATCCTTCTCCTCATCCTCCTCTATCCCCCCCCCCACGTCATCCTTCTCCGCCTCCTCCTTCTCATCCTCTTCCTCCTCCTCCTCCTCCTCCTCCCTCCTCCTCCTCCCACCCCTCATTCCTCCGCCTCCTCCCCTCCTCACCTCCCTAAACATCCCTCCACAAACCCACATGAATTCCGCTCCACCTCCTCCTCCCTCCTCCTCCCTCCTCCCTCCCCACCTCCTCTCTCCAACACCACTCCCCTCCAACGCTGCTCTCACCTCCACCTTCTCCCCCCCGCTCCCTTACCTCCACTGCTCTCTTCCTCGCTCTCTTCCTCGATGAATAATGATAGGAATGCGCAAGAGGCAGCAGGAGGGAGCAGTGCGGAGCAAGGACGCGGGCGAGCCAGCGCTCGCGAGGCGCCTATAGGTATCTTGCTCCTCCTCCTCATCATCATCGTCATCATCATCATCATCATCGTCCTCTCTCCTCCTCCTCCTCCTCCTCATCCTCCTCCTCATCCTCCTCCTCCTCCTCCTCCTCCTCCTCATCATCATCATCATCATCGCCCTCCTCCTCAGCCTCCTCCTCTTTCTCCTCTCTCCTCATCCTCCTATCTCCTACCCCTCCTCCTCCGCCTCCACGTCCGTATAGAGATAGGAAGCAGGAGGCAGCAGGAGGAAGCATGGCGGAGCTAGGAAGAGGCATGCATTATCTCGCACGCAACGCGGGCCGCCAGCGTGCGGCCGCTGGTCACCGTCGCGGCGCGGGCCAGCCAGCGCGCGGCCGCGCGCCCTTTGCACTGTCAGCGCCTTCAGCGCTGCTTTCAGCGCCCTTTGCACTGCTTTCAGCGCCCTTTGCACTGCTTTCAGCGCCCTTTGCACTGCTTTCAGCGCCCTTTGCACTGCTCAGCGCCCTTTGCACTGCTCAGCGGCCGAGCGCCCTTTGCACTGCTCAGCGCCCTTTGCACTGCTCAGTGCCTTTGCTGCGCCGCGCCTTCAGCGCCGTGCTGCTTTGCTGCTTGAGCTGCTGGGTTGATTGTAAAGCGCCTGCTGCCTCCTGATCTCGTCAACGATGGGTTCTGGCAATGGTATTGGAGCTCTCGTGATCCACTCGTTCTTCTCAATCCAATTCTGAATCTCGTCCGCAAAGCCGATACTCATGTCGAGAAGACTCTTCACCCATTTTTCCTTGAGCTTGACCCCCAGACAAAGCCTCTTCGCGAGCCATGTATGCTGCTCTTTCGTGAACTTTACCAAACGCCTTTTTTCGGGCTGCCTTTGTGAAAACGGCGAAAACGCTGAGGTCAGCCAGTCAGGAGCATCTTGAGGCAGAAGCTCGGCCTTCTTCAATGCTTCAAGGTTTCGCCTCGCTGCGTCGGCAAATCCCTCCTTGGGCAGCTCGCGAGAAGGAGGCGGTGGAGGCGGCGGCGGCGGTGGCGGAGGAGGGTTCTTCGTCTGAGAAGGGCTCTCCTCCTCGGTCGGGCTTCCAGGAGGAGTAGGAGAGCGTTCGTCGGGCGACCAACGCACGCCAGCGCGTCTCTCCTCAGAGCGTCTCGCCTTTTCATACTGTGCAAGCCAGTACTCCTTAGATCCCTCGGTGTACTTCGTCTCACCACCTGCCAACCCCCCTTCGGAACTGCCTTTACCAGCCCGATCTTCAATCTCAGCTTCAGCCTCCTGTCGGGGCCTACTGCGAGACCTATTCTTTCCATTGCAAGCCCACTGCAAAGAAGGCAATGCTATGGCCCAGCGAACTCTCGCGGCCCTCTTTCTCGAGATGCTTCGGCTCTTGAGGACAATTGTGGGCTCTTTCCGGACCTCTTTCGGATCACTGGCTTTCTTGATATCTTTGTCGCCCCGTTGTCTTGACTTCTTTCGGGCCTCTTTCGGCTCTCGGACCTCTTTCGGCTCTTTCGGCTCTTTCGGACCTTTGGCTCTCGGACCTCTTTCGGCCTCTCGGATCTCTTTCGGCCTCGGACCTCTTTCGGCCTCTTTCGGCTCTCGGACCTCTTTCGGCTCTCGGACCTCTTTCAGCTCTTTCGAACCGCTTCGGACCTCTTTCGGCTCTTTCGGCTCTCTTCGGCTTTCTTTCGACTCGCTTTGCTTCGGCTTTTCGTCGCCGCCTCGGCCCCTGTTGGACCTGCTTCGGCTTCTTGTCTGCAGCTCCCTGATGTCAGGCCACCGTTGGCCCCTGCTTTTCTTCTTTGGCATCGGCCAGGGCCGACCAGGGTCCAAACGGGGGCCCCCCCAGCTTGCATGGCGGCGGGGCGGCGGAGGCAATTGCACCTCCCACTGCGACATCTCCCCCACTCCACATGGTCCCACCCCGCGTTTCCACTCCTCCTCCTTCTCCTTCTTTGCCTCTTCGCCCTCGCCTCGCCATGGCCCCCCATGTACCACTCCCGCCCTCCCCGAACAAAGTTGATGCCCTCCCAACATGCCCACGGGGCCAAATCGAGCCAATGAAATCCCAATGAAATCCCAATGACACCCAATGAGCTCGAACTCCAGAGCAGCATGAAATCAAGCCAATGAAATCCAAATGACGACCCAATGACACCCACTGAGCTCGAACTCCACAGCCACATGAAATCAAAATCATCATTTTCCCGCGGCAGACACATGCATCGAGACGTTCAGAGAGCGCGCAGGGAGAGAATCATGAAAAAACGAATGTCAGTCTGGCTCTTTGCATCTTTCCACGCCAAGTAAACAGCTTTACCGAACATCTTCGGATAGTGTTCAGTTGCTTTCAAATCCTGCAGCGCGCAGACGAGGGAAAGAGAGAGTGAGAGGGAGCGAGAGGAAGAGAGAGAGAGAGAGAGAGAGAGAGAGAGAGAGAGAGAGAGAGAGAGAGAAAGGGGGGGAGGGAAAGATAACGTGAGAGAGAGGGAAACAGAGAATGAGGGGGATACACAGATAATGAGCAAGCGAGCGGCGTCCTTGCCACCCACAATCCAGCCACCGTTGGTCACGTAATGAATGCTTTCTGCTTTCTTTTTAATTACAGGCTTTGTTTTGATGAGCGGCTTCCATGTCGATGCAGGTAAAGTTGTAGCTATATTAATGCATTTTGCAATTGTTGGGTCGTCTGTAAAGCCCCCAAGGTAGGTGTGAAACGTCATCGCAGAACATAAGTCGAAGGCAACCTTGATAGCAGGGAAATCGTACATGCAAGATTCCTGCGGCTTTTCCACAACCCAGTACACTTTGCGGATATGTGCCAGGTGAAGCAACCAGCTTAAAGCTTCTACTGCAACATTAGCTTCGTGGACTTGCGGGATATCCTGCCCGTCACGGCGTTCAAACATTGCGCTATATCACCCCAATGCACCCCCTCGACTGCACTCATGCCGTCATTGCCGACATGCCGCTCGCAACGCACGCTGCACTTGCTTCGACCACCCCTGGCCCCGTCCTCGTCATTGCCAAATAATCGGCACGGCGAACGCCCGTGCCACCCCGCAGATATAAACCGCAGCCAAGTCGAACACTCAGGCTGAGCACGGGGAGGGGGATGGCGACATCACTACAGGTGAGTAGGGGGCAACGTGGATGACGGCATCACTAATGGCTATAAAGGGAGTCAAATGGGGATGGAGTGGGGGGGGGAGGCAAAGAGCGAGCGAGAGAGAGAGAGAGAGAGAGGAGAGAGAGAGAGAGAGAGAGAGAGAGAGAGAGAGAGAGAGAGAGAAATATACGGGGAATTTATTATATAAACAGAGGGAGAGAAATATACTCAGGAAGCCTGGTTTATATTGGTAGAGAGAGGAAGATAAACGAGGTGGATTAGGAGAGGGGAAAGATACGGTGGGCGGCATGCAACAAACAAAACATCGCAAAATAAAGAGGGCTCACCGCCGCCGTGAGTATACCGTACTCTTTGACGCGAAGAACTGTCAGCCCCGCGTGCACAATGCCAGCTACAGTAGACAAGTCTTCTGATTCGCAGCGCGTGAGTCGATCAAATTCTCGAGTCTGACACCCCATGTCCCTGAATGTCTCGGACATGCTTCCGCAGCCGCTGAAAATCTCGAACATGTCGATGTCACGGTGGACCGTGGCCATATCTCTGCCGACAAGCTTCGCGATCATTGCCAGCTTGCCCCGTACTGAAACTCCAGGGCTTGCAATGTCAATCATGTCTGCGATGTGCTTTGCTTTTTCGGTAATCCCGACATGGCCACCTCACCCCCCCTCCCCCTCTCTGTGATCAAGTAAACTCCACCCGCTCCTGTCCCCTATCTCTCTCTCTCTCTCTCTCTCTCTCTCTCTCTCTCTCTCTCTCTCTCTCTATATATATATATATATAACTCCCGCCTCTTCTTCTATCCCGCTATCCCCTTTGCTTGCGCTCCCCCGTTGCCCCCAAGCCGCCTTGACGGTACAATTTGGGGCGCGGGCCCTTCACCATCACCACGATAAATCCCGCGTTCCTGGCGGATTGAGTTTCGAGCCACGCTGGCAATGGCGGCACGGGGCAAGCATAATTCAACCAGGCAATCACGGTTGCACAATGCAAAAGCAATCATCTCAGTCGCGCTAAGGCGGAGGCAACACAACGCGACAAACACTGAATTCTCATCGCTCCTTCTCCCGCTGCGTATTTTCATTGCCACTGCCCTCATTCCCAGTGCGCAACATCATGGCCATCGACCCTCCCTCCGCCCCAAGCTCGCGTCCTCTACTTACCAAGAGGCCGAACTTGCGAAACGCCATCCTTTCGAAGCGAGCGCGGTGGGTAGTCGAAGCGATCTTTGAAATCTTTCCGTTCAGGGATTCGTCCAAGTAGACGTGATAATATTTTGGGTTTCCTTTTCGTTTGATCATGTCCGCCATGTGCCTGAACATGTGGTGCTTGGGCATCATCTGAACGCCCGCGGCACTGGCCAGGGAGCAGTGCATCATGCATAAGTTGTTAAGCTCACCGGCCACCTCGTCCGACACTTTTCTGGGTTCATGTTCTAAGATTCGGTGGTATCGTAAAAGTGCTTTCCCTGCTAAGAATAAACCTTGCGCGTTGCTTTCTGGCGGCAACGCCCCTGCATGCCTTTCAAACACTTCGACCACGCAGAAGAACAACCATTTTGTTTCTGCCGCCTTTGTGGTCATTGCGGGGCTTCCTCGTTTACCGATCATGCCTGGCGTAAGGTCTCCGATCCGTGTAATCTTGCGTTCGGGGATGCCCTTCGCCCGTTGGTCCGAGTACCACCCGTCCAGAATAAGTTTGAAATGTTTGAGCCCCAGGCGCACTCTATCGTCCTGAAGTGTGCAGCCTGTTTTGAAAACATCCACCTCGATGAGCATCCAAATCACCGTGGCCACCCACACCTGAAATACACCTAAATGTAAGGTGTGCATCTCATCGATGGAGAAACTATTGAGCCCAGTGCCCAACGCAGGGTCCATGAGAGGGTTCCTGTGGTAGACCCTCATGTCGTCGGTGGGCCGCCACATTGTGATCGTGAATGGGAGGAATGGGTTGGTGGCAACAACATCGAAGTCTGCCGTGTCAAGCAGGTGGCGCGTCGGCTCGATCCGATCACCCTTGACAACCCCAAGTTCGGGAATGTCCCTGACAGCTGCTCGACCGCGCGAGGTTGACTTAAACTCTGTTCTGAAGCGCAATTTTCGATATTGTTCAACGTTTGCTAGGTGCACTGTGAACTCGTGTCGGTCGCACTCCCTCGTGTAGTAGCCAGCGTCGTGATATGGAAGCGGCAAGGGAGGATTGTGTTTTCTGATGTCGTTTTGGTCAAGCTTGCAGAACATGCAAGGCGCATGCTTGCTAGAATGCGAAGGCAGCCCCATCCCTGTTGATAACTCGGGCCAGTCCGCCTTGAGGTCGATTAGCACTGCTTTGAAACCAAGCGCCTCCCAGCATCCCCTCCCACCCTTGTCATTGCTCTGCTCTGCTCTGGTGGTCGGGTTCCCTCTGACCCCCCTTGCTGCACCAAACTACCCTCATCCATCTTGCTAGGCCACGCATGCCGTAGGGCCAAACATTTCTCGAGAGAGCATTGCGCGAGACGCCTCGCTTGCAATCTATGTACTTGCGAGCCACGCACGAGCTAGCATCGCAGCCATGCTAGGCACGATGGCGCGTGGAAGCCACGTGACACTTCAATGACACCCTGAGAACACAATTACAACCCAATGACAACTCAATGATTCCAAATGACACTCAGCAACACATTCACAGAACAAGCGCTATCCCCAACCCCCACCTTGCCAGCATTTGCTGCCCGATCTTTGTCACCGTCCTTCCACGCATTGCCATCGTGCCTAGCTTCTGGGTAAACTCCCGACAGCAGAGATCTGAAGCTCCACGCTATGAATGAATATACTGGGTATAACGAGCACCAGTGGGAACACCCGCACGAGCATAGATCTGCCTGCCTGAGGCAAGCTATCATATGTCTACGGCCTGTCTTCAATAAATTAACGTAGATGGCGAGGAACCCGTCTTTGTTGGTGTACGGCGTTTTGTCTAAATAAAGAGCAATTGGCAATATCCGTTCTCTCTCCTTGGCGCTCGCGCCTTGAACTACAGGGAATGTCTCATGCTCCTCTATCCATCTCCCCGCGTTGACCTCCTCACCCCATTCAGATATAATTTCAGGATGTCCGTCTAGCTCAGACTTTAATGCTTCGTGCGGCGGAGTTAGGTGAACAATCTGAGGTTCTCGGTCTAGGTCGTTCCTGCTGGTTCCTGGTATAGTCATTTGATACAACATATCGTCAAATTGACGCAACTCTAGTACGCGATCCAGCTTCTTCTGATAATTGCCAGTGCTTTCACAGGGCTTCAGCGCATACTGTGCCACTTCTGCAACGCCAGCTTCAGACGCGAAGTGGCACAATACGCACAATGTTTTTGCTGTCATGCGGCTGCCGACTAAATACATGTCTACCAACTCTTCTGCCAACGCCTTTCCTGCCAGAGACCTTGCAACGTGGTCAATGCCAGCGCCAAGGTCTTCGCCCCATGGCCGTGGGGGCGAGGGGGGGCGCCGCCGCTTTCTACTGGCGCCGTCCATGTTCATTTGAGCATCCCAGAACCCTGCCAGGAGGAGAGCGAGCGCGCGCGTCACGCCTCTGACCCCGTGTCCTGCAGACCTTCCCCGCAGCCACCACGAGCCAACTTAAAAAGCAAGCCGCGGCCCTGATGCCGAAGCTCGTGGCGGCAGCAGGGAAAGGGCCCTTGACCCTCTCCGCCCTCCAGGCACCGTCGAGACCTCCGAGAGCCCTCCTACCCTCATCCACCCCGTCCTGTTTCTGACCCGTGCCCTCGAGACTTCCCTGACCTTTCCCGCCCTCCACTGACCTTCCTGCTCCACTCTCAAACGCCATCCTGCCAAACAACCCTCCCGCCAGCCGCCCTCTCCATTCTCCTGCGCGGCTCGCGAGCAGCACCTACCACGAGGCACTCTTCCCTTGGAAGCGCGCGAGTTCCACAACGAGACCCCGCGGCTCCAGGGGGCCTTAAATCTAAATAAGCGAACCGCTGAACTCGCGTTATTCTGGCGAGCAGCCTGCCAGGGCTCGAGAGGCGGAGCGGGCGATTGTAGGGGGCGACGGCGGCGTGGGCCCATCGGCGCGGGGATGATTATTGTTTTTTACAGAAAAACCAATATTTTGATTAAGCGCGTTCGGGTGTCATCGGGTGTCATCGGGTGTCATCGGGTGTCATCGGGTGTCATCGGGTGTCATCGGGTTGTAACATGGGGTTTCATTGGGTGTCATTGGGTTGCGCGATCCCTGTAACAACACAGGGTTTGGCGACAGGAATCATCGGGTGTCATCGGGTTTCATTGGGTGTTCATTGGGTAAGGGTGTCATCGGGTGTCATCGGGTGTCATCGGGTCGTCGTCGGGTCGGTTTTCATCGAAATCGTATAGAAATCAATGGAAATCGTAAGAAAAAATCAGTTTTTCATCGAAAACCATGGAAATCGTGAAGAAAATCATATTTTTCATGTTTCCGAATGCGATTTCGGCTAAATCCTTACGTTTTGATGTCCAGGCCTTCCCCACGGGCGATTTCTATTGCCGATCCCCCCCGAAAGCGACATCGACTGCCAATCCTCTTGGTATGAGCGAGAGAGGTTGCATGGCTACTCGCGTCGGCGGCAACTCAGCTGGCCGCGGCGCTGCTCGCACCAGAGGTGCTGCTTTTCTTTTGCGCCTTTTGCGCTATCTTCAACGCGTGGGCTCCCTGGATCAGCTGGAGCTGGCACTGGATGGTGTTGATCGCGTCTGGGATCTTGGCGATGATGCCTTTGTACTCCTTAATCAGTGCGTCAGCTGTCATGCCTTTCTTAATGGTCTTGGGCTCCTCCACAATCATGCGAGTGAAATACTCTGGGAGAGAGGCTTTCACTTCAGACACCTTGGCAACGAGATCCTTCAGGTCGGAGTGTTCCCCCCCTCCCATTGGGATTCGCGGGGGCCAGGGCGGCGGGGGCGCGGGGGAGAGCGAACGGGGCAGGGGGCGAGGGAAAGGCCGTGGATCAACAGGAGACGAGGGAGAGGTGGGGCGCCACATGGAACGGGAAATGCGCAGAGATATGAGCCGCCCTTGCTAGACAACCCAATCCCTCCCCATGCCCCTCCTTCAGCCAGAACCAATCGTCGTTCTTTGACATTGCTTCCTCTGCTGACGATGTAGTGGTTGTGACGGCGCTGATCGTGGCGTTGTATCTGCTGACCAATTTCTTAGCCTCCTGCTCGAGTCTGGCACACTCTTTCCTCTGCTCCTTGGCTTTCTCCTCCTCCACTTCCTTTGCCAGCCTCGCTGCTTTCTCTTCCTCGGTTTCGTCGGGGGGGGGCTCGGCTTTCGCTTTCTTGTCCTTTCCTTTCTTACTCTTGCCCTTGCCCTTGCTTTTGCCTTTGCCATTTGACTCCCCTTTGGGCTCGTCCTTGGGCTCCTCATGCACACCATTTCCATCAGCTGAAGAAGAGGCCGCCCCGATCTTTGGCCTCGCCGTCTTTGTTGGCTGTGCTTCTGCGGGCCCCTGGATTACAAAAGGCGAAGTCACTCTGATATACTCACGTGCTGCCCAAACTTTCTCCCTGTCGCTGAGCCTGTTCCGCTCCATCCTCTCTGCCAAATCGTCTATTGATGACTCATCTGAATCTTCATCTGAATCTCCATCATCTTCCGAATCATATTCTGACTCGCATTCTGAATCGTGCTCACAATCGTGCTCCCCCCCCCCCCCCCGCGGCCTGCCTCTTTTCCGTAAAAAGCTCGCTTCGACCTTTTCTTCTCGAAGATTTCCCGATGCCCTTCCTCCAAGTATAGAAATTTCATCCGCTTCGACATCGTGTCGAACTTGATCATGGGGGGGCCGATCTCGATGCAGGTTTGCACGTAGTTGCGGGCTGCCTCCACGTTGCTGTCGTCGCTATTGCCGCCCTCTTCCTGGCGGCGAATGCAGGGCGCAATCAGGGTGGAAGGGAGGGGAAGCAACGGGGGAGAACAACCTGCGCGTCGACGGAAGCAGAACCAACATATTCGCCATGAACCCTCCGACCAATCCCCACCGCCCCGCTGTCCTGTACGATGCGTGAGAATGACCGATACTTTCCCTCTTTGACGTCCTGCTCGAGTGTGCTTTCCTCTTCCAGCCACTCCTTCTCTTTTTCCTGGAGCTTCTCTTCTGCCCATTGCTGGCGGAACTTCGCTTTGGCATCATCGCTCTTCTCGCGGTACTCCTGTCGCGAGCGGGGGGGGTCACGCAAATACAGATGCAACCGCAGGGCAATACGAGAAAATACATGAGGTGATGTAGGAGGCCGGGAGGAGGCAGCATATGAGGGGGGGAGGGTGAGTGCGCCATCCCGCCCCCCACGTCAGCGCGCCAAACACATGCCCAATGAAATTCCAATGAAATTCCAATGACATGCAATGACATCAACGAGCCACGAATCTACATAGACGCATATGTGATCACAAGAGGCCAGCAAGTGCAATCGCAATCCTGCTGGTACTTCTTATCGCACCACTTCAGCCAGCGCTCGAAAGCCTGGTAACTCTTCGACCGCGACTTCACTCCGTTCTGCACAGCTTCGCGAAGATTCTCAATCTCTTCTTTCGCAGCTTTCGGTATCTCGTCCAAGCTTTTCATTTTCATCGTCATCCCTTTTTGTATTAGCTGCAGCGCATCCTTTGCTTTCTGCTCCCACTCTTTATCTTCAACCGCGAAACCCTTAATGGGGTCGACTTGTTCGGGGGTGATGACTGGCTTGTATACCGCGCCTGGGCCCAAGCCGCTTACCGGGGGCGGCCAACTCATGGCCTGGCGGTCTGCCCACGTGAGCTCCTCGCTCGGGGGCTCGATCGACGCCCTTTTGGCGACGTTGGTCGGCGGATCGGCACACTGCCGTTTCCCCGGCTCCTTCGCGTGAGTCTTCGCGTCTGCATCGTCCGCTGGTTGCGTCTCGGGCTCCTGTTGGCTCTGGCTCTGGCTTCCGAAGAGTTCGAGCTCCCTGCAGTAGTCCTCCAGACACTCCTCCACCTGCCCAGTGTCCCCCGCCCATTCTTCTCCTTCCTCCGCCAGCTCGTAAGCGCCGCTTTTCACACGCATCAGCTTTTTCGCTCGCTCCCTTTCGATGATCGCGGCAGGCGTGGCGGCCATGTTGATGTAAAGCACGCCACACATGCCGCAGCGCTCGTCGCGACTATCCCCCATGACCTTGCAGCTCTCGCACCGCGGGAGCACGTCGAGGTGGCACGCCGCCGCCTGCGGGGTCGCCGCCTCCTCGCCCGTCTTCGCTGATGACGGCAAGGGGGCTGAGTCGGGCAAGGTGGACTCTTCCGCCGCCGTCGCCACCTCGCCCTGCTTCGCTGATGACGGCAAGGGGGCTGAGTCGGGCAGGGTGGAACCTTGCGTCTCCTTTTGGGTCTCATCCTGGCGCGGCCCCGCTGGGGCAAGAGAGGCGTTCGGCAAACATGCGCGCACACTTGGGGGTGGGGTTATCATCAAAATGTGCGTTCGCCTGTCGGTCCTCGACGTCAATCACTGGCGCCTCTGCCGCCATCTGCGTGGCCGATCCGCTTGCCGACGACGCGTTCCCCTCGAGCGCCATCTGGCTGGCTGCGAGGCGCCGCATTATTTCGGGCGAGGAAACGTCGTCAGGCAAGTAGTCGCCTTCGTCAAACTTCTTCTGGCGAATTGGCGACCCGACGAGTGTCCCCGCAGACTTGTCATCCCCTAGACGCCCGAACGCCCCCGTGTAAGGTTTGCATTCCCCCATGTTTGATAAGGACCTAGGCGCTCCCGCGCGAACGCCCTCGAGCCGTCCGCGAGTGAGCGATAGCGCCCCAGCTGATCAGGGGGATAACGAGATTGGATACAGAAGGGTGGATGGGGAGGGCAAGAGTGAACGACAATCGAAATGATAACCATGCGAGCAAACATTCCACTGCTGGCAAGCAAACATCCCACTGCTGAACATTCCACTGCTGAAACATTCGCGCAAAATCATCCTTTCTGCTGCCGCCAGTCGCGCGGCCGTCGGGCGCCCACGCGCACGCGCAAGCGCGCGCGCGCGCAAGCACCTCTCAAACAATAGTGTCGCCGACGTACTTCGGTCGACCTGCAGTCGCATTTTTGGAGGGGACGTGCAGTCGACGTTGTTCTGTCGACCTTTTTGTCGCCTGACCTTCAGTCGGCTATCTTTTGTCGCCTGACCTTCCATCGGCTATCATTTGTCGCCTGACCTTCAGTCGGCGACCTTTCGTGGCTTGACCATCAGTCAGACTCACTTTGTTTCTTATCGCCTCGCTGTCTCTCCCCAACCCCCCATCTGATCTGCCCTCATATCATCGCCCCACAGCTTCTCTGTCCTCACATCCTCCTCCTCCTCATCATCATCGTCCTCCTGCTCTTCCCCCTGTCATATCCTCATGATCCTTCTTTCTCACCATATCCTCCTCCTCCTCCTCATCCTCCTCATCCTCCTCCTCCTCCTCCTCCTCCTCCTCCCCCTCCTCCTCCGCCTCCTCCTCCGCCTCCTCCTCCTCCTCCTCCTCATCCTCCCCCTCACCCTCCTCCCATCATTATGTATATATGCATGCGCTCCGCCCCCTGCTCAATTCCCGATCTCTCATCCTTCGTCGCATTGCAACTGGCATCAAGCAGCCTGCTTCGCTGGCCATCAACTCGTCCCGCGTCGGGTACAGGTCCTCCTTCTCGATATCGCCTCCCGCCCCTGCCCATTCTTCCCAGTGCGTTAGGTGGGCGACAGTGGGTCGAGGAGGATTGGGCAACAGGATTGTGGGCGAAATGGGGACATGAGAACGACCACTCCCCCTCCCGCCACGCGCGTACTTCTCGGCGACTGCGATCATTATCGCCTTGGCCTTCTCAAGTGGCCAGTCGTCGTTCACCGTGATTTGGCACATCTGTTTGCCACCTTGCTCGATCAGCGCGACGAGACCCAGCGGCGCCCTGTCCTTCGGCGGACATGCATCCTCCTCCTTCACCTCCTCCTCTTTTTCGCCCTCCTTCGGTGCGCTCGTCTTCTCTTCCTTCTCCTCTTCTTTTGCCTCATTCGGTGCGATCGTCTTCTCTTCATCCCCCTCTTCTTCGTCCTCATTCGGTGCGCTCGCATTCGCTTCCAGATCCTCTTCTTCGCCCTCCTTCGGTGCGCTCGTTTTCTCTTCCTTCTCTTCTTCGCCCTCCTTCGGCACGCTCGTCTTCTCTTCCTTCCCATCGCCATTCTCTCCCCCCTCATCCTCCTCATCGGTCGTCAAGAGCTCGTCCACCCACTTCGAATGCCTCCGACTCCAGCGGCCGTACTCTGCCTCCTTCAACCTTGCCTGGTATGCTTTAGCGAACTCCTCAGCCTCCTTTGCCTGCCTCCGTGACCTCTCCTCCAACCTCGTCAGCCTCTGAATCTCCCCCTCCCACAACCTCTTCAGCCTCCGCCTCTCCATGCGAGCTTGTGTCTGCAATGCGTCGGGGTCGTCGTCGTCCTGGGTTGACGAATCGTCATCTTCGGAACCCTTAAGGCCAAGGAGGGGAGGAGAGGGGTAATATGATGATGAGGTGGCGGAGTGCGAGGGGCGGGGAGGGGGCGAAGAGTCCAGAGGAGGAGGATGACGAGGAAGATGAGGAGGACGAGGAGGAGGAGGAGGAGGAGGAGGACGGTGAGGAGGAGGAGGAGGAGGAGGAGGGCGGGCAGGAGGAGGCGGAGTAAAAGGGAAAGGGGGAGGGGTGAGAATCGCACGAGGGAGGGGGCGAGCACGGCGGCTGTCCTTCTTGGGAACCACCCGCAAGGCCACGTCGTCGCGCGTCCCCGCCCAGAACGTGACCTTTTTTGCTTTGCCTCCCCTTTCTTTTTCCTCGAGGTTCGCTTTCATCAGCTCCAGGAGGTCGTCCTTTGTTAAACCTGGCACGGGGAAACTTTCAGCCCCGAAGTGCGCCATCACCACGCCTGCGTCGCTCTCGGGCAGCAGGTTTGAAGTGTACTCTGGCGGCCCCCACTTTCTACCCTGCTTCCTCCTAAGCGCTGCCTTTTTGCGTTTGGGATCGAAGGTTACCCTGTGCAACTCATCGTCATTTGGCGCTTCGGGCTCGGGCTCGGGCGAGGGCGAGGGCTTTGGATCCTCATCACGCGCCGACGAGATCGAGGGTTCCTCCATCGCCGCGAAGCCAACGCCGCGATGCGGTGCCGAGGAGGAGGATTGGGCTGAACTTATCTCAAGCGCTCTCTTCGCTACGCTCTCTAACATGCTTAACCCCTTCTCGTCACTCTCGAACGGCTTCTGATGCCAGCGTGCTGCTGTCTCCTCCCAATCAGCTGCAAACACTTCCTCTTCCGTCATGCTTTCGCGAGGCTTCACCGCAACAGCTGCTGCTGCCTCCGCCGACGGCTTTACCGGTGGCGCGGCTTGCTCTGCAACTGTTGCTGCTGCCCCCGCCGACTGCTCAGCCGCTGACGCTGCTGGCCTTGTTGATTGCCCTGTTACTGCTGCTGCTGCTGCTGCCTCCGCCGACGGCTTTACCGCTGGCGCGGCTTCTTGCTTTTGCTTCTTCGGTGGCGGCTCCGCCGACGCTGCTGCTGCCTCCGCCGACGGCTGCACCGCTGCCGCTGGCCTTTTCATGACTGGCTCTACGTCGTCGTCTTCTTCTTCGTCCTCCCCGTCCTGCTGTGCTGCCGACGGCTTTCGCATCACTAGCTTGTCGTCGTCGCTGTCGACCTCCCCGTCCTGCTGCGCTGCCGCTGGCTTCCTCATCCCAGCGGGCCGCTTCATCACTGGCTCTAAGTCGTCGTCGTCTTCTTCGACGTCTTCTTCGACGCCGACGTCGCCCGATGCCGTTGGCCGTTTCCTCACTTGCTCTAAGTCGTCGTCGTCGTCTTCTTCTTCTTCTTCTTTTTCTTCTTCTTTCTCTTGTTCTTTTTCTTCGCCATCTTTTGGCAGTAGCTCTTGAAGCCATTTTGTTTCTGGCCGTTTTGATCCTGGCGCGGCCACGGGGGCAGGAGGAGGTCGGGCAAGGGGGGCAACATGGGCAGGAGGAGATAGAGGTAACAGGGGCAGGAGGAGATAGAGGCGAGGAAATATGGGAGGGTAAACAGAACGGGAAGCATATGCACAACGGAGGGCAGCAGTCCTGTGTCCCGAATGTGTCTCACCGCCGTCCGAAGCCTCTTCGCCATCTTCTCGATCCACTTCTCGCGAGCCTCCCGTTCTCTTCCCTCCTGCCTCCTCCTCCTCCTCCTCCTCGCCCTCCTCCTCCCCTCCTCCTCCTCCTCCTGCCCCTCCTCGTCCTCCTTCTTCTCCTTATCCTCCTCCTCCTCCTCCTCCTCCTTCTCCTCCTCCTCCTCCTCCTCCTCATCCTCCTCCTCATCCATTTCCCGCCCATCCCCTCCACGTTCGGAAGGTTGAACTCTTGCAGCTCGTGCACCGCCTTGAGCGCGCTCTCCGCGCACTGTTTGGTGAATTTGCGGCCGTCGAGGGCAGTCAGCAGGGCGTGGAGCATCTTCTTGTGCTCCCGACCCAACCCAATGAATATCCAATGAAATCCCAATGACCCCCAATGATCCTCCTCCTGATCCCACTTCCCTCCCATCATCTCCCCCCCCCTCGTCCTATCCCTTCATCCTCCGCCCTCGTGCATGCGTGCCAATATCCCCCATCGCCCCGCCTTGACCAAAATATCTGAATCGACCGGGCTTTTCCTCATGTTCTCTGGGTACATGAAGAAGTTCGAATCCACTCTCATGTGGAAGAGGAGGGCCTGGCGGGCGGGTGGATGGGGCGGCGCGGCAGCGGCCGATGAGGAGGAGGAGGCGGGGGAGGAGGATGAGGGCGAGGAGGAGGAGGAGGAGGAGGAGGAGGAGGAGGAGGAGGAGGAGGAGGAGGAGGAGGAGGAGGGGGGGGGGAGGACGAGGTAAGGGAGGAGGGGGGGGGGAGGACGAGACGAGGGGGGCGGGGGATGAGGAGGGAGGATTAGGAAGAAAATGGGGAGGAGGCGGGAGGAGGAGGAGGAGGAGGAGGAGGAGAGGAGGAAAGAGGAGAGAGGGGATGGAGGAGGGGGGGAGAGGAGGCAGGAATGAGACAGGAGGACGGCGCTATAGAAGAAAACCAAAGAAAAAAAAAAAAGGAAGGAGGAGGGGGCGGCATCTGTTAGCTCGTCCTTCCCCCGCGGGCCCCCCCATCCCCCTCCAGCTCCTCATCCCTATAGGTCTCGTCCAGCCCCTTCTTCCACATTTCCCCCATACCCCATCCCCTTACCCCCTTCCCCTCCCCTCCTCTCCCCCGCCGCAACCCTCTCCCGCCCCTGGCCTGGGCCACCACCGCTGGGCCAGGCTCCCACGCGGATTCGTCGTCGGGCTCGTCGCTGCCTTCGAGGTAGCTCGCCGTCTCGTGTGCTGGCTTCTTTTGGGGGGCGCCGCCTCCTTTTGAGGCGGCGCCCCCCTCTTCAGCGCCGTCGCTCTTTGGCGCCATCGCCGCGCGGCCCCTGGGAGGAGAGGGTTCAGGGATGAAGGAGGAGGAGCGCGACCACATGAGGATGGGGAGGAGAGCCGATCGGCGCGGGGGCGGGGGGAGGGCGGGCCGCCCCCAAGGGGCCCCCTCTCGGGGGCCCTTGGGCCAGAATGGCAATCGGATCCTCCTCCTCGTTTTCCTCCCCCCTCCTCGTGTGTGTGTGTGTGTGTGTTTGTTTTTTTTTCTCCCCCCGAAGCTTGCCAGGGCTCCATGGCGCGCTATACAACTATCGTGGGCGTCGCGTATAAGAAATCGTACACCACAAAACTAGAATCTAGCCACCCAGCACACCTGCCAACCGAACGAGATCGGATGGATAAACCCCTCTGGCCTAAGAGTGGTGCCGTGCACGGCCCACCCGATCCCGCCAAGAGTCAACGCTTCCAGATGGAGGGCTAACGGGGCCCACGGGGGCCTCGGGTGCACGGCGGCTTCGAAATGCAATTCAAACGTCGCGAACCAGGCGGCGTAAAACGCGGAGTTTGCCGAAAGTAACTCTGTGCCATATTGGGCCAAACGGCTGCGTGGCGAACGTTGCACGTGAGATATGTGCTACACGTTCTGCGCGCATTACATGTATTACTACATATGTTTCATGTGCTACATGCGATATGTGCAGCACATGTGTTGCATGCTACATGTGCCACAACACGTGTTACAGGCTATACATATAATGTACGTAAAATAACGTTGTCCTCAATTTTGTTGATTGTTAACCTTGTCTTCACTTTTGTTGTTTTTAAGTTTGTCTTCACTTTTGCTGCTTGTCTTCACTTTTGCTGCTTGTCTTCATCTTTGTGCGTTTTCATCATCATAAAAGTTGTCTTCATGTTTTTGGTTCCATTCACCCTCTGGGCAGGCCTCCAGAGGCACGCGGGGAGACGCGACGGTGCCACCAGAGGGCTCAAAGACGCCGAAAGATCGCTCCCAAGATGGCCCCTGGACGGCCCAAGATGCCTCCAAGACGCCCCAAGAGGCCTGCAAGAGGCCTCCCAAGAGGGCCCGAAGAGGCAAAATTTTTAGCTTTTCTATAAGTTGTGTCAAAATCTTTAAGGTTTTCGCGTTTTCGGCTTCCCGACGCTCCAAGACGGCCCAAGAGGCCCGAAGATCGCCCCAAGACGGCCCAGGAGGCCCCCAAGACGGGCCCAAGACGGCCCAAGAGGGCCCCAGAGGCCTCCAACACGGCCCAAGAAGCCCCCAAGACGGCTCCAAGAGGGGGCCCAGACGGGGGACCCGAACGGAAATTTCGAGCCCTCGGCCTCCAGGATACCCCGAGTCGGTAGAGGGAAACAATTAGTGAACACCCCCCCTGCCCCCAAAACTCAAAGTTGGCACGCGGGGGGGAGACTGCGGTCGAGGTGCAACTCATCAGGCCCACCGCCAACTTTGAACATTGGGGGAAGGGGGAGGCGTTCACAGATGAATGTGGCATGAGTGTTCGCTAATTTTTTTCCGAGGCCTGGAGGCCTCCGAAAGGCTCCAAGAAGCCCAAGGAGTCCCCAAGAGGCCCCCAAGCGGCCCGAGACAGGCCCCAAGAGGCCCCAAAACGGTCCCCAAGAGGCCTCAAAAGTGCTTCCAAGAGGCCCCCGAGAAGCCTACCACGAGATCCCAAACGAACACTCAACACCTTTAACCCAGAACCCAGGCACGGTGGCGGGATGGGCCGAAGGCCACTCGATCCGCCGTCCCCTGTTGATTCATCACAGGGGTGCCTGGCGTGCTAGATCCTTTCGGATTTGGTTTTGGGTTCCTTTTCCCCTCTAAAAAAAACTCCCCCTGGGGCTCTGGCCCAGCCCGCCGGCCACCCGGAAGGGCCCACACGAGGTGGTCGCAAAGGTTTTTCCTGCTCCCGACGGCTCCAAGATGGCCTAAGATCGTTTCCAAGAGGGCCAAGATGGCCCTCAAGTTCGCAGGAAATGGTCCAAGATGCCCTCCCATACGGCCCAAGAGGGTCCAAGATATCTCCAAGTTCGCCCAAGAAGCCTCCAAGACGGTCCAAGACGGCCCAAGAGGCCCCCAAGAGGCCTCCAAGACGGCCCAAGAGGCCTCCAAGAGGCCCTCCAGGAGAGCCCGAGGAGATCAAAATCAGTGATTTCCCGATTGTTTTTCAAATTTTTGAGAGAGCGCGCCCGCAGGGCCCGAGCAAAGGGGAGGGGGGGCTAGGCTTAAGCTACACCCCCCTCCCTTGAGCCGCCCTTGTTGGAAGCACCCCCCCCTCCCCCCTTTTTTTTGCAAGGGGCGGGGGGCTTACAGCTACCCCCCCCCTCCCCCCTTGGGCCCTCCCCGGAAGCTACCCCCCCCTCCCCCCCTTTCCAAAGGGGGGGGGTGCTTAAGCTACCCCCCTCCTCCCTTGGCGCTGCCCTGCTGGAAGCTACCCCCCCCCTCCCCCCCTTTCGTGCAAAGGGGGGGGTGCTTGGAAGCTGCCCACCTCCCCCCCCCTTTTGGCCGCCCGGAAGCTACCCCCATCCTACCCCTAACCCCCCCCCTTTTCAAAGGGGGAAGGGGGGTGCTTAAGCTACCACCCCCCTCCCTTGGAAGCCCCGAAGCCCCGCGCCCGGCTGGAAGCTTCCCGCCCCCCCTCCCCCCCTTTGTGCCAAAGGGGGGGGGAGGGGGCTTGGAAGCCCCCCCCCCTTCCCCCCTTTGGCCGCCCAGCCCCCGGAGCCTCCGCCCTCCCTTTCGCCGACGATCCAAAATGAACAATCCACGATCGAGGCTGGACGATCGACGATCAACGATCGACGATCGAAAATCCCAATCGAATCGCTTGCAATCGATTGCACTCCATTCCACTGCAATCCCCCTCCCCACCTTCCTCCGCTCCCTCCCCTCCCTCCACACCCTTCGTTCCATCTCCTCCCTCCCCTCCCTCTCCTCCCCTCCCTCCCTTCCGTCCTGTCCCTTCCCTGCAATCCAATCGATTGAATCGATTGCAATTCAACCGATTGCAATCCAATCGATTGCAATCCAATGGATTGCAATCGAATCGTTTGCAATCCAATGGATTGCAATCGATTGCAACGCAAGTGTATCATTCAACTCGTCCCGTGCCAACGCCCGGGAACGAAAAATTACCCTGGCGACGTACCCAACCCCTGCGCAAACGCGGGGCGCAAATAGTTTAGGACACTTTATAAGGGGGGCGATGACGGAGCGAGGGTTTATAAGGGAGACTCGCAGGAAACTGGCTTCAGGACAAGGACTAGATAAAACTGATTAGTTGCAATCCCTGAGCAACCCTAGCCACTTCGAAAGCGGGGATCTCAGATCGCAGCCCCCCAGGGATGGCGAGGTCTAATTTGGGTCCGCGCGTGGAGTCACTGTGCTGGGCCCCCCAGCAGGCCTCGAAAGTGGCGACGGTTTCACAGATCGCAGCCCCCCAGGGATGGCGAGGTCTAATTTGGGTCCGCGCGTGGCGTCACTGTGCTGGGCCCCCCAGCAGGCCTCGAAAGTGGCGTCAGTTTCACAGATCGCAGCCCCCCAGGGATGGCGATGTCTAATTTGGGTCCGCGCGTGGCGTCACTGTGCTGGGCCCCCCAGCAGGCCTCGAAAGTGGCGACAGTTTCACAGATCGCAGCCCCCCAGGGATGGCGAGGTCTAATTTGGGTCCGCGCGTGGCGTCACTGTGCTGGCCCCCCCTTGCAGGCCTCGAAAGTGGCGACAGTTTCACAGATCGCAGCTCCCCAGGGATGGCGAGGTCTAATTTGGGTCCGCCCGTGGCGTCACTGTGCTGGGCCCCCCAGCAGGCCTCGAAAGTGGCGACAGTTTCACAGATCGCAGCCCCCCAGGGATGGTGAGGTCTAATTTGGGTCCGCCCGTGGCGTCACTGTGCTGGCCCCCCCCAGCAGGCCTCGAGAGTGGCGACAGTTTCACAGATCGCAGCCCCCCAGGGATGGCGAGGTCTAATTTGGGTCCGCCCGTGGCGTCACTGCGCTGGGCCCCCCAGCAGGCCTCGAAAGTGGCGACAGTTTCATAGATCGCAGCCCCCCGCAAGCAAGACAGGAGGAGGCAAGAGGGAGACGGGACAGGAAGGAGGAAGTGGAGACCACACTGCTCTATTCAAAACGAATACCCAACCAAGGAGGGTTGGGAAAAATACGATCCCCCCCGAAAGTTGCACGAAGTGTAATTCGGAAAACGCCAGCCCGTCGGATTTGGCAGTGTTCGTGTAAGACGGCGGCCAGCTGGGGGAGGAGGAGGCGGAGGATGGGGGAGGCCAAGGGGGAGGGAGAATTGAGAGGAGGCGAAAGGAGAGAGGAAGGAGGAGGAGGAGGAAGGAGGAGGAAGGAGGAGGAAAAGGAAGGATGGGGGAGGAGGAGGATGGAAGGAGGAGGGGGGAGGGCAGGGAGAAGGAGGAGGATCGGGGGAACAAAAAAACGGAGGAGGCGGAGGAGTGAGGATCACGAGGAGGAGGAGGAAGAGGGAGGAGGAGGAGGATGAGGATGAGGAGGATGAAGAGGGAAAAATGGAGGAGGAGGAGAAAACCGAGGAGGAGGATGAGGAGGAGGAACGGAACGGAAGGACCCGCGGGGGAGTACGATGATGATGATGATGCTGATGATGATGATGATGACGATGATGATGACGATGATGACGATGATGACTATGAGGAGGATGAGCAGGACGAGGAAAAGGAGGAGTCAAAAGGAAGAAGAGGAGGGAGAGGGGCAGGAGTAAATGGAAGCGAAAGGGAGGGCGATGGCTCCGGGAGCTGGGCGGCCAAAGGGGGGAAGGGGGGGGGGCTTCAAGCCCCCCCCCTTTTGCGCCAAGGGAGGGGGGAGTTCTGGGGTTTCAAAACGGCCCCCCCCCCTCCTTTCAAAGGGGGGGGGTGGCTCACCCCAGCTCCATTAAAAGGAGGGACGGGGGGGGTAGCTTGGAAGCCCCCCCCCCTTTCCGGCCACGAAAAAGGAGGGAGGGGGGTAGCTTCCGAAGCCCCCCCCCCGCCCTTTCAAAGGGGGGGGGGGCTCACCCCGGCTTAAATTAAAGGGAGGGAGGGGGGGGGGTAGCTTGGAAGCCCCCCCCCTCCCCTTTCCGGACCACGAAAAGAGGGGGGGGGGCTCCGAAGCCCCCCCCCCTTTAGCAAGGAAGGGGGGAGGGGGGTAGCTTCAAGATGGGCCCCCCCTTTTAGTCTATCGGGCCCCACGCGCGCGCTCTATCAAATCTTTTGACAGTTGCTTCTTTTTGGCATTCCGACGGCTCAAGACGGCCCAAGAGGTCCCCAAGATCGCCCCAAGATCGCCCACGAGGCCTCCAGGAGGGCCCTATGACGGCCCAAGAAGCCCCCAAGACGGTCCCAAGAGGGCCCCAAGAGACCTCAAAGACGGCCAAGATGGCCTCCAAGACGGCTACGATAGCCCAAAAGTGCCTCCAAGACGGCCCAAGATGCACCCAAAACGGCCCGGGATGGCTTCAAGATGGCCCAAGACGGCCCTAGAAATGAGCCAGCCCTGGGCAAATTGTGTATGCAGTGGGCGAACATACCAGGGTTCCTCGTAGAAACACGCCAGCCCTTCGCAAAACTCCGTGCAAGGGGTGAGCATGTCCAGGGCCAGCCCCATGTGGGAGAACGCGCAAGCGTCTGGGGAAAGCCGCGCTGACACGAACCAGGGGGCATCCAGCAAAACATGAGGGAACGACGGTTCCTCCTAGAAACAAGCGACCCCTGCGCGAAAGAACATGGAGAAACGTAAAGAAAAACAGACAAGCAAAAAGCTGGGTAGCCGGGGTGGGCCAGCATGGAAGGAGGAGGAGGAGGAGGAGGAAAAGGAGGAGGAGGAGGAGGAAGAGGAGGAGGGGGAGGAGGAGGAGTGGGGAGGGGGAACTCAAGTTGTGCCGAGAAACGAACCAACCCTCGGTAACTTGTGTATGCAGGAGACGAGCACACCAGGGTTCCTCCTAGAAGCACGCCAGCCCTTCGCAAAAGTCCATGCAAGGAGCGAGCATGTCCAGGGCCAGCCCCATGTGGGAGAAAGCGCAAGCTTCTAGGAAAAGCCGCGCCGTCACGAACCAGGGGGCATCCAGCAACACATGAGGGAACGACGGTTCCTCGTAGGAACAAGCCGGCCCTGTGCGAAAGAACACGAAGAAACGTAAGCAAAAACGGACAGGGCAAAAGGCTGGGAAGCCGGGGCGGGCGAACATTGAAGGAGGAGGAAAAAGACGGGGGAGAGGAAGCCCAGGTTGTGTTTGGAAACGAACCAACCCTGGGCAAATCGTGTATGCAGGGGGCCAACAAACCAGGGTTCCCCCCAGAAACACGCCAGCCCTTCGCAAAAGTCCATGCAGGGGGCGAGCATGGCCAGGGCCAGCTCCATGTGGGAGAAACGCAAGCATTTGGAAGAAGCCGCACCGTCAGAATCCAGGGAACATCCAACAAAACATGGGGGAACGACGGTTCCTTCTAGAAACAAGCCGGCCCTGTGCGAAGGAGGGGATGGGCGAACACGGGAGGAGGAGAGGGGAAGGGGAGGGGAAACCCAGGTTGTGCCTAGAAACGAGCCAGCCCACGGCAAATTGTGTATGCAGGGGGCGAGCATACCAGGGTTTTTCCTAGAAACACGCCAGCCCTTCGCAAAACTCCGTGCAGGGGGTGAGCATGGCCAGGGCCAGCCCCATGTGGGAGAACGCGCAAGCCTCTGGGAGACGCACTGTCACGAACCAGGGGGCATCCAACAAAAAACATGAGGGAACGACGGTTCCTTCTAGAAACAAGCCGGCCCCTGTGCGGAAGAGCATGAAGAAACGTAGACAAAAAAGGGCAGGGCAAAAGGCTGGGTAGCCGGAAAAGGCGAACACGGAAGCAGGAGGAGGAGGAGGAGGAGGAGGAGGAGGAGGAGGAGAAGGAGGAGGAGGAGGAGGAGGAGAAGGGAAGGGGGGGGAGGCCAGGGTGTGCCAAGAAGCGAGCCACCCCTTGGCAAATTGTGTATGCAGGGGACGGCGAACCAGGGTTTCTCCTTGAAACACGCCAGCCATTCGTAGAAATCCAAGCAGGGGGCGAGCATACCTAGGGCCAGCCCCGTGTGGGAGAAAGCCCAAGCCTGTGAGCAGCGTGCGGCCTCTGTGGGCAGCCTGCTGGGGCCTCTGTGGGCAATGTGGTGGGGCCTCAGTGAGCGCGCTTGGGGCCTCTGTGGGCAGCGTGGGGCCTTTGCGGGCGCGCTTGGGGCCTCTGTGGGCTGCGTCTGAGGCCTCTGTGGGCAACGTGCTGGGGCCTTTGTGGGCGCGCTTGGGGCCTCTGTGGGCAATGTCTGGGGCCTCTGTGGGCAGCGTGCTGGGGCCTCTGTGGGCAGAGTGCTGGGGCCTCTGTGCGCGCTTGCGGCCTCTGTGGGCAATGTCTGGGGCCTCTGTGGGCAGCGTGCTGGGGCCTCTGTGGGCGACGTGCTGGGGCCTCTGTGCGCGCTGGGGGCCTCTGTGGGCAGTGTCTGGGGCCTCTGTGGGCAGCGTGCTGGGGCCTCTGTGGGCGGCGTGCTGGGGCTTCTGTGCGCGCTTGGGGCCTCTGTGGGCAATGTCCGGGGCCTCTGTGGGCAGCGTGCTGGGGCCTCTGTGGGCAGCGTGCTGGGGCCTCTGTGGGCGAGCTGGGGGCCTCTGTGGGCTGTGTCCGGGGCCTCTGTGGGCAGCGTGCTGTCGCCTTTGCGGGCGCGCTTGGGGCCTCTGTGGGCGCGCATGGGGAGGCCCGCCGCCTGCCTTGATTTTTGCGAAGGGTAAGCGTATTTCTAGGAGGGGTTGGCAATATCGGGTAGGGGGCCATGGCTTTTCTCAGAACAGGCCAGCCCGACGCAAAATCTCACGCCATTGGGGAGTCCACGCGAAACTGGCTTCCATTGGGAGCAACGTGAACCCAAGGTTCCTCCTAGAAACCAGCCAACCCTCCGCAAAGCCGCACGGACTACGAGGAAGAAGTGCGCGCGAAACCACTGTCCCAGAGGGAACAACATCGGGGGGGGCCGTACGTCCTCCTAGAAACAGACCAGCCCTGTGCAAAACAGCACGTAATGGGAACGACAGGCCCACGCTAAACCCGGCACCCGCAAGGAGCAACGTGAACCCGGGGTTCCTCATTAAAAACCAGCCAGCCCTTCGCGAAAACGAGCGGAATCCGAGGAAGAACTCTGCGCGGAACCGCCCTTCCAGAGGGAAACACGTCGGGGGAGGGGGGGGGCCATAGTTCCTCTGGATAACAAACCGACCCAGCGTAAAACATCACGTAATTGAGGGGGGCCCACAGGAAAACACATGGACCCAAGGTTCCTCCTAGAACATGGCAGTCCCACGTGGAGCCGCACGGATTCCGAGGAAGAAATCCATGCGAGACCGTCCTCCCTGAGGGAGCAACGTCGGGGGGAGGAGCGCCCTGGCTCATCTGAGAAACAGCCGGCCCTTCGCAAAACCTCATGTAATTGGACCCATAGGTCCACGCGAAGGCGGCTCCCACAAGGAGCAAAGTGACCCAGGTAGCTCCGAGCAAGGATGTAGAAGGCCCCTCAGTGGGGGGCCGCGCTCGAACACCCGCCTTGGGTGAGCGATGCTCTCCAAGATCCCCCAAGAGGCTTTCCAGAGACTCCGAGGGCCAGTCAAAAGTACCCCACGGCCGAAGACACTGAAAACAGCCCCATAGGAACCCAACACCTCAACAGAAAAGAAGGGCGCCCCAAAGAGCCCCGAGGGAGCCCCAGCACAGGCACAATATATATATATATATATATATATATATATATATATGTGTGGAGGGGACGATTGTGGTATCATGCGCGATCCTCCTCCTCCTCCTCCTCCTCCTCCTCCTCCTCCTCCTCCTCCACATCATCATCATCATCATCATCATCATCATCATCATCAGCAGCAGCAGCATCATCATCATCAAACTCTCCTCCTCCTCCTCCTCCTCCTCCTCATCATCATCGTCGTCATCGTCGTCATCAGCATCATCATCATCATCATCTCCTCCTCCTCATCATAATCTTCATCCTCATCCTCATCCTCATCCTCATCCTCATCCTCATCCTCATCCTCATCCTCATCATCATCATCATCATCATCATCATCATCATCATCATCATCATCATCATCATCATCGCCATCGTCATCATCATCGTCATCATCATCATACTCATCATCATACTCATCATCATACTCATCATCATCATCATCATCGCCATCGTCATCATCATCGTCATCATCATCATACTCATCATCATACTCATCATCATCATCATCAGCATCATCATCATCATCAGCATCTTCATCGTCATCGTCATCGTCATCGTCGTTGTCATCATCATCGCTCTCATCATTATAAGCACCACCTTCATCATCAGCATTCACATCGACCACATCCTCACATCCTCCTTGTCGTGGTCATCATCCCTCTGGCTCATCATCGACATCATCACCATCATCGTCGTCGTCATCATCAAAATTACCGGACTCGCAGACCGGCACTGAACCGTTGACCCGTTGACCGGTTGATCAGCTGACCAACTGACGGGCTGACCGGTTGACCAGCTGACCGGTTGACCGGCACGCGGAACAATTGACGGGATGACCGGGTGACCGGGTGACCAACCCAGGGCTTCTTTGTCGCAACTTTTTTGAGGAATAATTTTTTGATGTTACAGAACAAAGCAAAACTGAGGAATTGAAGCAAAACTGCATCAATGATGTTTAACACGACGGATCAACCAAATCTGCGACATCGCACATTGTTCAATAAACATCAAACAAAACTGCGACATGTGACTGTCATATCAAACATACGCATGTACCCATGTGTCTAAGCTTGCATGCATGTGATATATATATATATGTATATATACATATATATATATATGTAAATGTATATGTATATATATGTGTATATGTATATGTATGTTTAACACGACGGATCAACCAAATCTGCGACATCGCACATTGATCAATAAACATCAAACACAACTGCGACATGTGACTGTCATATCAAACATACGCGTACCCATGTGTATAAAGCTTGCATGCATGTGCTATATATATGTATATATACATATATATATATAAATATATGTAAATATGTATAGGTATGTATATATATGTGTTTATGTATGTATATGTATGTTTAACACGACGGATCAACCAAATCTGCGACATGGCACAATGTGCAATAAACATCAAACAAAACTGCGACATGTTACCGTCATCTCAAACATACGCATGTATCATGTGTATGAGACTGCATATAAGTGCTATGTATATGTAAACATTTTTTATATATATACATAGTAAATATTTTATATATATATACATATAAAAATATATGTATATATGTATATGTATATGTATATATGTGTATATGTATGTATATGTATGTTTAACACGACGGATCGACCAAATCTGCGACATCGCACATTGTTCAATAAACATCAAACAAAACTGCGACATGTTACTGTCATCTCAAACATACGCATGTATCATGTGTATAAGCCTGCACAGTTGTGCTCTATATATGTATATATGTATATATACATATATAAATATATGTACATATGTATATGTATATGTATATTTGTGTATATGGATGTAAATGTATATGTATATATATATATATGCATATATACATATGTATATATATGATATATATATATATATATATATATACAAACTATAACATCGGCATGAGCAGGTACCACGTGGTGTGTTGTGTGTGCCGCATGCGCATGCACGCATGGTACGTTTATGTGTTTGTTTGTAAGGCCCTCTCTCTCCTTCTCTCTGCTTCTGCCGATACTCGCCGCGCCGTTAACGCTCAGGGCCGCGAATCGCGGCCAAGGCCTGCCCTGGCCGAAGGATGGCCGACGCCAGCGATGATCATGAAGATGATCATGATGATGATGAGTTCCAGGATACGCCCCCCACATCTGTTGCTGCCATTGCCAAGGCGAGCGATGCATCAGGAGAGGAGGAAGACGAGGAGGAGGAGGATGGGAGGAGGAGGTGGCGGAGGCAGCGAAGGAGGAGGAGGAGCAGGAGCAGCAGCAACAGCAGACCTATGCATCGGAAGGCGATCATTCCGTATTTCAAGAACTCCACCGATTTTTTCCTTTACCCGCACCAGCAGCGGAGATCGAAGCCGAACCCCGAGATTCTCAATGAGGACACGGGGGATTCGGGCGATTGCAGAGGACGGCGATGGCAGGGAAGGGAGGATCGAGAACAGGGGGAAGAGAGAGAGAGAGAGAGGGAGAGTGAGAGAGAGAGAGAGGGTGGGGAATCCTCACCTTGGAAGGTATTATCCTCGTGCGACCCTTCATTTTCATCCTCGTCCGAGCCTTCGTCCTTCCTCCTCCTTTTGATCCTCCTCCACTCGTATTTTCCCCGTCCTCTTCAGTTCCTCCAGTGTTTCATTTTCTCCTTGCGCTTGCGTGGGTGGCTGGGAGAACGCCAAGATGATCAAAGGCTTGATGGATTCGGTCGACGACATGCGCCTCACGAAAAAAGTTGCGCTGGAGGTGATGCACCTGGTGCATGACATGAAGGGCTTCAGCGTGTCAAGCGCGGTGGGACGGGGACGCAGCTCGGGGGGTGGAGGAGGCTGATGATGAGGATGGGGAGGATGATGAGGATGAGGACGATGGGGTATGATGAGGAGGATAAGGAGGACGAGGAGGAGAGGGAGGATGGGTGTAAAAGGAACGGAGGATGGAGAGGACGAGGAGGAGAAAGAAAACGAGGAGGACGTAGGGAGGAAGGGGAGCGAAGGCAAAGCAGAAGTGGACAGCCATCTACGGCAAGAGGCTGAGGACGGCGATCGTCCACGTTCGCGACGCAGGATTTTGACAGGAGAAAGGAGGGTGAAGAGGAGGAGGAGAGGATGAGGAGGAGGAAGAGGAGGAGGAGAAGGAGGAGGAGGAAGAGGAGGAGGAGGAGAAGGAGGAGGAGGAGGAAGAGGAGGACGAGGAGGACGAAGGGAAGGAGGAGGAGGAGGAAGAGGAGGAGGAAAAGGAGGAGGAGGAGGAAAAGGAGGAAGAGGACCTCATTGGGGGCTCATTGGGGATGTCCGGTGCCTGGCCCCCATCTCCAGAGGACGGCGGGACCCGCCGCTCAAGTGGGCAGTCCCGTTCTTGAGCGGCAGCGCGGCACCAGCTGTGCTCAAACGACCTGCAGCATTCAGAAGGCCAGCTGCCGCAGAGGAGCTCAAGGCAAAAACACACGAGGAAGCAGAGGGCGAGGAGGCAGAAGACGAGGAGGCTGCGCCGCTGGCGAAGAAGCCCTCGGCGCTCGAAGAGGCAGAGCCCCAGGAGAAGTCGGGGGCGGAAGGAGAGGAGGAGGAGGAGGAGGAGGAGGAGAACGAACGGGATGAGGAAGAGGAAGAGGAAGAGGAAGAGGATGAGGCGAAGGTGGCTTCGAAGAAGCCTGCGGCGGCGGCGTCAGATGCATCGGCAAAGCTTGAGCAGGAGAAGAAGACGAATAAACGAGCTGCAGAGGACGTCGCCCGCGCCAAGAGGAGTAAGCTTAATGAGGAGCCGTGCGACGAAATTCCTGGTAGCATGTTTGATATGCCGTGCGACGAACCGATCCCAGTCAGCCCAGTAGAGCGGAAAGCCCCAGCAACGGCTACGAAAGCGCCGCCACCGACCCCAGTGAAAGCGAAGGGCAAGCCACCAGCCCCAGTAGAAGCGAAGGACTCGCCACCGACCCCCGTAGAAGCGAAGGACTCGCCACTGACCCCAGTGATCCCCGCCAAACCCAAAGGCAAAGGCAAAGCAAAAGCAAAAGCGGAGGCACCAGGGGATGGGCCGAAAGTCACGTGGGAACCACAACGGTTGCAAGCATGTTTGCGGTACCGCCGTTCGAAGACGAGATGGGGCCCCCCAGAGTATTCGGATATTTTTGAACCCGACGTAGATGCTGGCATAGTCAACGCAGTATTTACTACTGGAACCTTCAGAGTGCCATCCATCGTTCCCGACGACCTCCTGGAAATTCTCAAGGAGGGGCTGGGCCTTAGAGAAGGGTCGGAAGGAGGGGGAGGGAGCAGGGAAGATGGAGAAGGGAGGGGCGGAGGGAGGAGGGGTGTAGGGTGGAACGAGGGGGAGGAGGGAGGAGGAATGGACCCCCCCCCCAGTGAAGAGATGGAGCGCAGGCCAAACTGGACGATGCGGCTGCCAAGCGCTCAAGTAACACATTCTGGACGGGAACAGATTGTGATGGCAAGCGTGTGAAGGTTTTCAGAAAGCAGGACCTTCTTGTAAAAAAACACGCACCTTCCCCCTTTACGAAAACATGTTCGATCTGGTTAGGAATACGAATATAATTATAATGAGTTCCCTGGATGATGTTTTCGAGAACCCTGTCCCCTGGCCCATTCTCTCATCAGTCTTATCTCCTCTACATTGCACCGTATGCCGCGAGGATCGGAAAATCCTCGTGGCAATCAGAATTGGCGGGGCTGGCGGCAACGACGTCTTACACCAGACAACCAATGAGGCTGAGAAGATGACCTTGGAGGTTTCGAAAAAGATGATGATCGAGATTGCTACTATGTACTGCAATGGCGCGCTGGGAGAATTTATCCTCATGCCTGCCTTCATCCTTCCCCCCCCCCATCCTCCTCTAGATCCCCCATCCTCCTCCTTGCCGTGAGGTTGTTAGTCTCGGCCCGCCGTCTCGGCCAGCTGCGTGCCCCTTGTGTGCCTCGGATGCGGCGGCACACATTCAGTGGCTGAGACGGAAGGGCTGGGACTCCTCAGAAGGCGTCATCAGCAGGGAGGACTTGACGGCCGAGCGCGACAAGAGGGTCGCGCTGATCACGGCAGGCTGAGAGCAGCGCGAAGTGCATACGCCATTGACGTGCTGTTTCTGTCATGTTTGCAAAAATGTAAGGCATAGAAACGAAATAACGCCATGGCGCTATTTCGAATCCCCAATGAATCACAATGAATCCCAATGAATCCCAATGAAGCCCAACGAGGCCCAAGAACGCCCATTCAGAAATGATGCCCACGAGGAGCAAGAGGAGAAGCAGGAGGATGAGGAGCAGGAGGGGGATGCTTCTCATGCAATGTATACTCTATAGATGCTCCGCGTTGCTGTTTCGCCTCGAGCTGATTAGGAAGCAGTGGGGCCCTGCAGGGAGAGCAATGGCGGAGTTCACTCCGTACCAGGGGGCCTTCGGGAAGCTAGGAGGGGACGCAGTGGGGAGAACTCGGGGCGGACCATACACTTCGGCGGCCAGTTCAAGCGGCGGCGGTTGTGTTGCAACAATCCCTGTCGACGATTCGTGCGACGAGTTCGAGTGGGTTTGCCCTATCTGCAAACGCACCAACAAGGAGACAGACACCGATTGCCAGCAGTGCTCCACGGAGCGCTGGTTTGTGAGGAAGGGGCGGAGGAGCAGGAGAAGGAGGAGGAGGAGGAGGAGGAGGAGCAGGGTGATGAGGAGGGGCAGGAGGGGGAGGAGGCAGAGGAGGAGGAGGAGGAGAAGGAAAAGGTGGTTCTTAGGGCCCCCGCTGTAGCCGCAGGACTGGCAAGCCGCAATGGATGCTGCAGACGATCGGGATACGCAGGCAATCCGTGATGCCATCGTGAGGGGAGAGGAAGCAGAGCTCGCGGCGGCGGCGGCGCTGGCGGCCCCAACCGACGAGGCAGGAATGCAGGGAGGAGGGGGCGGAGGAGGAGGAGGAGGAGGAGACGGCAACGACGGCGATAAGACGGAGGAGGTCACAGCAGAAGCCGAGGGAGGAAGGGCAGGCAGCGGCGAGAACGCTGACGGCGGCGCGCAGCCGAGGCAGGAGAAGCAGGCAGCTGAGGGAGGAGGCGGCATCGGAGACGAAGGTACCGAAAAGAAAGAAGACGGCAACGATGCTGGCGATCCGCGGGCGGAAGGGAAGTGGTACCATAAGAAACAGAAGACTCACCATGAGACTGCAGGGGCTCTGCAGGACCTTACGAGAGACGAGGAGGCCGAGGATGCGAAACCTGAGGAGCCGCAAAGGATCTCGAGGAACTGGAAGCTGAGGGAACCAGACACGTTTGAGCGCCAGTATGACGAAGAAGTGGTGAAAGAAAAGGACAAGGAGATAGAGAGGATGAAACGGCAACTTGAGATGTTACAGCAGCAGGCAGATGAGGATCGAAGGATTGCCGAGGATCGTGTTAGGGCGGCTGAGTTGAAGGCCGATCGTGCGGAGGTGGCAGCACATCTTATGTCCGAGGTTGCGAAAGTTGCCAAGGATGTTGCAGATTTTTCCCAGGATGAGGAACGCCAGGCCGATAGGAAGAGTCAAGCACAAGCGAGCAATGATCGTGAGGGAAGCCAGGGGCTGGCTGATGATCCGATGAAAGCTGCGGAGATGCGGGGGGGGGAAGAGGCTGAGGTTGAGGAGGTGCGCGAGGAGGTAGAGGCTGAGGATGAGGAGAAGAAAGCCCTGCAGGACAAGGCTGCTGAGGAGCGCGTGAGGAAGCAAGCCGAGGAACTGGAGAGGCGTGCGAAGGCTGCCCTGGCCGCTGAGAAGAGGCAGGCGGATGCTGCTCGGGAAAGGGAGGCCGAGGAGAACGCCAGGCAGAGGGCTGTCGAGGAGCTCAGGGCAAAGCAAGCTGAGGAGATGCAGGCGAGGGAAGCTGAGAGGAAGAGGGCGAAGGCTGATAGAGAGCGCAAGGAGGCTGAGGAGCATGCCAAGGTTGTCGAGGAGCTCAGGGCAAAACAAGAAAAGGAGATGCAGGCGATGGAAGCTGAGAGGAAGAGGGCTGTCGAGGAGCTCAGGGCAAAGCAAGCTGAGGAGATGCAGGCGATGGAAGCCGAGAGGAAGAGGGCGAAGACTGCTAAAGATCTCGAGGCTGAGGAGAAAGCCAGGGAGGAGAAGGCTGCTGAGGAACGCAAGGCGAAGGCTGCTAAAGATCTCGAGGCTGAGGGGAAAGCCAGGGAGGAGACGGCTGCCAAAGATCTCGAGGCTGAGGAGAAAGCCAGGGAGGAGAAGGCTGCTAAAGATCTCGAGGCTGAGGAGAAGGCCAGGGGGGAGAAAGCTGCTGAGGAACGCAAGGCGAAGGCTGCTACAGATCTCGAGGCTGAGGAGAATGCCAGGAAGGAGAAGGCTGCTGAGGAACGCAAGGCGAAGGCTGCTAAAGATCTCGAGGCTGAGGAGAAAGCCAGGGCGGAGAAGGCTGCTAAAGATCCCGAGGCTGAGGAGAAAGCCAGGGAGGAGAAAGCTGCTGAGGAACGCAAGGCGGAGGCTGCTAAAGATCTCGAGGCTGAGGAGAAAGCAAGGGGGGAGAAGGCTGCTGAGGAACGCACGGCGAATGAGGACAAGGCTGTCGGGGAGCGCCAGGCGAGGCAGGCAGAGGCGGCGCTTCAGGATGATCTTGAAACCCAGCCCGCGACCGAGCTTATTCTGGTCAAAGCGAGGCAGCAAGCAACGCAGGCGGCGCGAGAGGCAGCGCGAACAAGGGCGGCGGGAGAGACAACTGCAATAACGAGTACTGGTAAGAACGGCCTTGGGAAACACGAGCTGGCGCGCCTGCTTATGGAGGTCACGAATAGCAGAGGCAAGCAAGAATACGAAGCAGACGAGGTTGCGAAAGATAACGTGCCCGAAGATGTCAAGGCGTTCATGCAAGTGCTGGTGGACGGTATCAAGACCGAGGTTGTAGCTCGAAGCCCTTGCTACCAGAAGTTCGAGCGTCAGAAGAAAGCGCTAGAGAAGAAAGATGCGAAGTGGAAGGAGGACTGGGCAAAAAAGAATTCGGAGGAGAGGAAGAAATACAGGGTCGAATGGGCCGAGCAAAAGCTGAAGGCGGAGGTTCGCAAGTGGACGAAAAAGAAGTCGTTCCAGCGCGTCGACGAGTCGAAGGGGACGTACTTCAGCTTCTCGCGGATTGTCCAGGATGGCAGCTTCCTTCTACCACCTCCAATTCTCCTCCTCAATATCGTCCGACTCGTCCTAGGAGCTTCATAAGTTGTTCATTGGGGTTTCATTGGGGTTGCATTGGGAGTTCATTGGGATTTCATTGGGGTGTTCATTGGGGTCCAGGGGTGCGGTGCCAGGGTGCCAGAGCTTCAATCAGTTCCACGGGCTTCAACCAGATGCTCATTAATTAAGGAGTCTGGTGCTCGGTAGGCTCCCCTTTTCCGCCTGGGCAGGAGGAGGGCGGTCACCACGACGAGGACAACTGGGAGGCCGCCTATCACTATTGCGAGGCGCTCACGGAATCCGTGGGAGGAGGAGGAGCAGCAGGACGGGAGGAGGAGGAGGAGGAGAAGGAGGAGGAGGAGGAGGAGGAGGAGGAGGGGGAGGAGCAGGGAGGAAGAGGAGGAGGAGAATAAGGGAGGGGGGAGGGATGAGGAGGAGGAGCAGGGAGGAAGAGGAGTGAGGAGGAAGAGGAGGAGAGAAGAGCCTAGGAGGAGTTAGGAGATCTCCTTCATCCGCCCCCCATCTCTCTGTGCTCAGGCATGCGTTCGAATGGGAGGCGAGTGGCTGATGTACGACACCATGACGAAGCGTACGAAATTCTTCTATGTTGTGCTTGAGAAAAGGGAAATCATGACAGAATCCTGGAATCAATTTACACAGTTTGGAGACCCAACAGAAGTCAATGGCCCCTTGCATCGTCTCACCGATCAGAAGAACAGCGCAGCCGCAGCGGGAGGGCAGGTCAAGGTAGAACAAGATCAGGAGGATGTCCCAGCGAGGAAGAGGGCGAGGAAAGGCAAGGCAGCGAGAGAGGAGGCAGCGGCCGCGGCAGCAGCTGCGGCAGCTGATGATGACAGCGACGACAATACGGGCATTGGAAAAACTCCAGATGAGACGGCGCAGAGGGAGGCAGAGGAAGCGGAGAAGTTAAAGCAGAAGCAGATAAGGAAGGACCTTACCGCTGCTGAGACCGAAGCCAAAAAATGGATTTCGAAGTTCTCTGGTGCCATGCAAAGTGTAGACACGATCAAATCAGCTGTCGAAAAGATGCCAGAGTGGGCATGGCTACGTGACCACGCTGTTAACATGTCTAATCTCGATAAGCTTACGAAAGCGGCCCAGGAAGCAACGACTCCATTCATGACTCGCTTGCTGACAGAGGATCACAAGGAGGTCAAGAAGGGCCACAGCGTCGAGAAACTGATATCTGAGTTCAAGGAGATCTCGGCCAGGACTGCCAGGAGGATGGAGGATGAGTATGAGGGATGAGGAGGATGTCGAGCCTGCCTCAGCCTCAGCCTCAGCCTGCCTCTGCCTCAGCCTCAGCCTGCTTAAGCCTCAGCCTCAATCTGCCTTCAGCCTCGGCCTCAGCCTCAGCCTGCCTCAGCCTCAGCCTGCATCCGCCTCAGCCTCAGCCTCAGCCTGCCTCAGCATCAGCGCGCCTCAGCCTCAGCCTCAGCCTGCCTCAGCCTCAGCCTCAGCCTAGGAGGATGAGGAGGAGTACTGAGGGAGGAAGACTGAGGACGGGGAAATGAGAGAAGAAGGACGCGGGGTCGGATCAGGATGCCTGCGCCCATCGAGAAGCTGAACAACTGGCATGGTAAGATCATGAGTTCGCACGCGCTGGAGAAGAAATATGCTGATTCCCTGGAGGAGAATTCGTGAGCCGCCGTGACCCCGTAGGTGAAGCTCCGAAATTTCAAATACCTGCGTCGGGTGGCTAAGTCATCTAAATCGGAACCACCCGAATGGAAAGGATCGACCGATCCCCCCCCCCCCCAGAGTTACAACTCTCCAGGTCCGAGGCGGGGAACCTTGCCGTGCGACCGCCTCAACTCTGAGATTTCCGAGGTTTCCAATCCCCTGGGTGGAATTCCCAAATTCTGAACAGAAAATCTGAAATCCCGACGGAAATTCCGAATTCCCGAGCCCCGGTGGGCCGGACCAGGGCGATGAGCCACCCGATGAGCCCCCCCCCGATGAGTACCCCGATGAGTGCCACCAAACCCTGTAAATTCACAGGGAAACCACCGATGAGCGACCCCCGATGAGCACCCCGATGAGCGATGAGTACCCCGATGAGCCCCCGATGAGCCCCTGCATGGCCCCCGAGGAGCAGGCTGGAGCTGTCTCGATCGGCGCATGGGCAATCCGCGCCGCCAATTTCAGCTCGCCGCTCTGCGCCGACGCCGCTCCGAGCTGGCCACGAGCCCAGGGTGGTCGATCGCGCAATCGTTCGTTTGTCGTGGGTGGACAGAACCCCCAACAGTGACACGTCGATTAGTGAATTGTCCGTTTTCGGTTCTCGAGAGGGCGCCGTGGCCGTTATTTTCCAGGCTTGCGCCCGCCAGGTTTGGGCCTCAGGTCGTTTTCACTAAACCACGTTTTACTAAAGGGGGTTCTGTCCATCCCCGAGTTTGCGTGTTTTCGTTCGAGAGATGGCGGCAACGCTGCTATGCCGTCACAGCACTTTTGTTGCTAGGTGCGACACTCAGCTGGAGGCGCAGGGGATTGAGCCGCCTGCAGAGCTGAGTGATGCGATATTTGTTGTCGATGTGATGCGCGGAAGCATGCGCTCGTATCGTCGGCAGCGCACTAGCAGAGGGATGGTGTGCTCGCTTTTGCTTCGGTAAAACCAATTAAGGGGGGGAGCATGTATACGCCACGGAACATATGTACGCAGTTTTGGGCCCAAGTTTGATGCGCGGTCGCGCTGAGACGGTGCGCTAGCCATGGCGTCCTCCAAAGAGACCAGGGGCCGAAAACGAACCCGCGATCCTGAACCACCCCCTCTGCCTTGGGACCAGGAATCTGACCCTTCCGACTGCGAGTGTGGCCCAGATCCAGGAGAGATGGATGCTGCTGCTGGAGAGTTCATACACGAATTGGTAGAACTATATTTATTGGGGAAGCCTATGAACGCGCGTCACTTTTGTGTGCTGTGCTACTATGCGAGCAAAGCTGGGATCAAGAAGGCTGGGCAGTTCGCTGTTAACCCCGTGGCGAAAGGACATAACTTCCAACGGAAGCTTGATCGAGAGTTACAGTTAGATCGTTATGATTCGACTCTGTACGAGCTGGATATCCCAGGCCACGGACGAAACGACCCTGACAGATCTTCGATTGGAGTCCACATCTCCCCACCACACGAATCGCTGTATAATGAGATACAAGCCCATCCCGAAATCCTTGAAGACTGGGGGGGGAAGATGGAAACTGAGGCGTGGATCAACGACTATGAAGACAATGCTATTGTACGGGCATCGCCCAGAGAAGACCGAAAGCGCATTTTGCCACTCGCTTTGTATATGGACAAAGTACCATACACAAAACGGGACGGGTTTACTGGGATATACGTCCACCTGCTGCCGACGGGCAGGAGGCATTTAGTCGCCGTCCTGCGCACCGCAGACTTGTGTAATTGCGGGTGTAGCCACTGGTGCAGCATGTATCCTATTTACATTGCAATTGCTTGGAGTTTGCGATCTTTGGTCGATGGGGTATTTCCAGACAAGCGCCACGATGCGATGCCGTGGAGGGACACCGACGCAGAGCGAGCCAGCAAAGCTGGCATGGTGGGGCAGAGGGGAGGGTGTCAATGTGCTTTCTGTGGGTAGGGGGGGGGGTTCGGTGTCTGATGTTGGGCCTCATGAGGCCTACCTAGTGATCAAACGACCTCATTGGTGCTCATGGGGCCTCGTTGGGCGACTTGCGGTGCGCATTAGGACCTCACGCGTGGCTCATTGAGACCCACCTGCTCCCTCCAACCATGTTTCCTACATCCGTCTCACGTTTCCTGCTTCCCTCCTCCCCTCCATCATTCGTCGCCCGTCCAGCTTTCATTTCCTCCTCCATGACCTCCTCCGACACCTCCAATTCTCCAGCTTTGAGGGAGGGTGGGCAGGCGCTGGGATTCCGAGTAGTCGTGGTGGACTTCAAGGCGGACTGGCCCGAGATGTCAACGGGCATGGGCTTTCCAGCCCACGCCTCACATCACGCCCCCTGCATAATGTGCAGGCAGAATCAAGAACAAATCCACAGTCACGACCTATCAGCACCAGTGGAGCAGGTTACCAATGAATCATACGACGACGAATGCACCTCACACGAGATTTGGTGCCTGATCACCGACCAGGAGATGCACCGCACGATACGCTTCCGTCTGTGCTGGAAAAAAACAAACAGGGGCCGCGCACTCTACGCCGACCTGCCCGAATACGGCCTACGCAAAGGCGACAGGGTGGAACCGTCGCCGACGTTGCTTGACTCCGCGGATTTCGATCACCTTTCGTTTGATAAAGGGCCAGTGCTTGTCAAGTTCTGGAGACCGACTCCAGGTGCCGAGCGGTGCTACCATCGAAATCCACTTCTGGATCCGGCCCTGGGCACAGGCATGCACACATTTTCTATTGACGAACTACATTGCCTCCACCTCGGCGTGTTCCAGTCGTGGGCGTCCACTGTTGTTTGGCTACTGATAGGCCACAATTTCTTCAAAATACAGGCGACACTACAAGGCGATCGGGTTCGCCTCAGCCTGAAGCGTTTACTTTTAGAGCTTGGGGAGTTCTACTCGAAACAACGCAGCATGGGTGTTCCAGAATCTGCAATCACCAGAGTCGGAGACCTGACTCCAGGCATGATAGGTACCCGCAATGCACCGAGCCTCGGTTTAAAGGCGCACGAAAGCAAGTGGTTTGTGAAATTCTTAGCAGAGTTCCTGCCGACGGTCGCTAGCAGGCTTCCGCCAGAGAGCAATGTGGACACCCTGGTTGCAGCTGGCAACGCACTTGTGAAGTTCACCAACATCATAGACAGCCAGCCCCGAAAGCTCTCTGATGCGGTCTGCTCCGAACTGCAAACGCTGGCTGAGTTACATGTGGGCCTGGCAGAAGCTGCTGGAATCCCAATGCTCCCCAAACATCACATGTTTAGACATCTTGCAGCTCAGTTGTACCGCAAGGGCAACCCGCGCTACTACAATACATATTGGGATGAATCAACAAATGCTGTGATAGCGAACGTGGCCGCAACGACTCATCGAGCACGGTTTGAACGAATGGTATTTCGAAAATATGGTTACCTCTCTACCGAAGGACCGCCGCACCACACCACGGGCGTTTGGTGAAGGGGATGGGTCAGGGATTAGTTGTTCAGTTTCCCTTCCTCCGTCCCCAGCCCCGGTTTCTCGCAGCGAATTTGAGGCTCCATAGCCTGGGAGGGGCGGAGTCGGCCCACACGGGCCGATACGTAGCAGCTTGCCTCCCGAGGACGCAAAGCTAAGGAGGGTTGCGACACTCTTGTCGCTAGCAAGTCCTGGTGATCGACATGCACCAGCAAGGCAAACTCCTCCCTCTCCTCCTCCTCCCTCCTGTCCTCCCTCCTCTCTCTCTCCCCCCCCCCCCCGCCCCGCACCCCTCAGTACCTCTGGACCGCCCAAGGCGGCCACCTCGGCGTGTCGGATGAGGCGGTGGACCTGGCGCGGTCGATCAAGGAGCGAATTCCTGATGCCAACAAATTCGCCCTATTGCAAGAGGGGATCCGCGTAGTGAACCAGAAGATGCATGAGGTGGTTCGCGACGTCGACCTCCTTGAGGTCGTGCTGGGTTCATCGTTCTTTATCCTCGTCTGTCCTACTCTATACTCCTCATCCCCGTTCATTCTCGCTGTTCCCCCCCACGACCTCCTTTTCACCTCATTCGGTCTGTTCTGGAGCTGGTTCACTATCGGCAGCTTTCAGGGGGCGCGGGTGCGAGACGAGAGAGTTCGACAGGGGCACCAGAGACAAGAGCGAGGACTCGCACCCCCACGCCCCTCTTTGTTCTCAATGCACCCTTCACCAGCCTGAATCTAGCTTGAATTCAGAGGACCTCGCAACCTTGGAGGGTCAGATCCACATCGGGCTGTTGCTCCTCCGCGTCAAACCCTTCGGCCTTCTCTGGATCGCGGTGGTGAGTGAGAACTGCAAGTATGAAAGGCCCACCTCCACACATCGATAATGCCCAACCTCATTCCGAGGAAGGCGGTGTGAGGAAGTGAGGGCCCCTCTGCTTTCAGTTATCACGTTACCATCCCAACAGTTGGATTGCAGCACGTGGCTTGGTTTTACGTCGTCGTACACCTACGGCAGGCTCCGCGAGAACATTTTCGGATATGGGGACAAGGAGAAGGTGGAGGAAGCAAACCTGAGCGCCCATCTGTCCTCGTATCTCATCGGCCTTGCCACGATTCGGAAAGTTTGGTTTGCGATGGAGAAGCCCGTGCAGTCGAGACTGTTTCAATACCCATCCCTTGACCAAGCTCTCGAGACCACGGGATCCAAGCAATTGCTGACCTACTTGGGCGCTTTCCCTGCGAACGCAAAAATCCCCAAAGGAATCCACCTGGCAACGACACTTCCGAAGACTACATGGAATGATATCGTGAGGCGGAAACCTGTGCTGACTGTTTCGGAAACTGAGAAACGCCAATACCACTACGAGACGAAAGATGGATGGGTTTGCTCTGGAAAGGACTGTAAGGATAAAACGGGTTCCTCGTTCTGTTATAAAGTGAGAGGGGTCTGATTTGGGGGTGGCTCTATTTCGGGCTATCTTGGAGGGCCGAGGGGGGGGTTGGAGAGGTTCTCCCACGGGGGATCAGAAAGTCTGGGAAAGTTCAGACCCCTATCTCTTTATTGCGGAATTCGGCAGGGAAGGCAGGGGTTTGTTGATCCTCTCGACAGAAACTCGCGTCGACTGAGCACTACCCTATCGAGTTCGGCTACGCAGTGCACGCGGCGTGGGCAGCAGCCAATGATGATAATGATATGCGGCGGCAGGCAATCGGCAACACCCCAACATACTTATACTATATGTGCGTCGCCCCCCCAGGGGCGACGCGCGCGCCGAGAAATCTTATAGTATATGCGTCGTGGCGGGCGCTTTCTGGCCACACCGCTCGGGAAACGATATACTACAAGATGGGTGTACTATATGTTCGGGTCGGACGCGCGCCTCCAAGGAGGACATATAGTACTAGTATGTCCACGTGCGTCCCAGGCAAATGGGAAGAAGAGGAGGATCACCAGGAAAAGCCGGAAGGACAGCTACGGCGGCGTCACCCTGCTGCGCTGGGCGAAACCTGTTTGCTAGGACTGGTGAGAGTGAGGCCGAGCAATTGATAATTCAACTTGAGCGCCTCCTCCTCATCTTCCTCATCCTTCCTGTTTTCTCCTGGAATGTGGCTCATTGGGTGGGTCTGGTGGCTCATTGGACGAGTCCGGTGGCTCATTGGGGGGTCGGGTCTGGTGGCCAATTCTTTGGGGGGCGAGGTGTAGCTCTGACCTCGGTCAGCCATCACCCAGGAGAAATCACGAAGGAAATAAGGAGGAAGCGCGCTTCGTTCGAAGCTACGCGTGTAAGACGCGTGCGCAGAAAGCGGGCGAAGAATGACCTCCGCCCCGCAGTCGTCTCCCCCCAGCCGCCCTCCCTCTCTTCCAAGGGTCCTCCAGGGAGAGGGGCATCCAGGGGCCCTCCAGGGAGAGGGGCTTCCAAGGGTCCTCCAGGGAGAGGGGCTTCCAGAAGAGGAGGAGGAGGAGAAGGAGGCGGAAGGAGGAGGAGGAGGAGGAGGGCAAGGAGGAGGAGGAGGGGGAGGGAGGAGGAGGGAGGAGGCGGAGGAGGAGGGAGGAGGCGGAGGAGGAGGAGGAGGAGGAGGAGGAGGAGGAGGAGGGAGGGAGGAGGTGGTGATGGCGAGGCTGTCGTCCGTGGAGGAACCCCCCCTACGCCCAGCGTCATTATGGCTCGGATGAAGCATTCAGCGACGCGCGGGGGGCAATGTCTTCGTGGCCCCTGCGGCGCGCGGTCATCTTGCTGAACCACTCTGAAGCTGTGAGAGGTCCCAACTCATTCAATTGCTCGATCCCCTCTCTCCCTCCTCCTGCAAAGAGGTCGGCGGACGAGCGCGAGGAGAGAAGGAAGCGGAGCTCAGAGGCGGCATGCAGGCAGTGAGGCAGCGAGGAACTCAGGAGAACAGGATCAAGATCTGGGCAAACGAATATACGCTTTGGCGAAACGTATCGTAGAGGACGGAAAGGAAGAGAGCGAGCTCAAGGAAGAGGAAGCTGAAGACCGATATGTTTTGGCGAGAAAGATGTTAGAGAAGCGAGAAAGAGAGAGAGAGAAAGAGGAAGCTGAAGATCAAAACTGCAGACTGATCAGAGAGCGCACGGCGATGATGAAGGAGGAGCTGGCATCGGAACACATGGAAGCAGTCGGTCGCAAGGTTCCCTCAAGCTCAACATCTATGCCATGCGAAGTCTCAGTTCCAACTCCAGTTCCAAATTCAGCTCCAACGCAATTACTTTCACCGACTTCGCCCGCCTGTAGGACTGTGCAGGAGAGCCCGACAGGAGAACCCAGGACAGAGGAGAGCTGCGGGCCTCCGCCGCAGAGCCCGATAGAGATCCCCTTGGAGGAGGAAGCCGAGATCCCGAGCGATGACGCGATCGTGACAGTCTATAAAGAAGGCGGGGAAAGGAAGATCTTACTTGACAGGATGAGCAAGTTGAGGGAGAGGGAATATCGTCAAAGCCAGAGGAGACCTGGAGCGCGAGGAGAGGGAGAGGCGCGAGGAGAGGCAGCGGCGCGAGGAGAGGCAGACGAGGCGACAGGAGAAGAACGACACAGCAGACCTGAAAAGAGCCGACGCCCGAGGAGACCTGAAGACAAAAAAGAGCTCGAGGAGAAAGAGCCCAAGGAGAAAGAGCTCGAGGAGAGAAGCACGATCTCGAGGAGAGAAGAACGAGCTCGAGAAGAACGCGCCCGAGGACAGAGGGAAGATCGTCAAAGCCAGAGGAGACCTGGAGCGCGAGGAGAGGGAGAGGCGCGAGGAGAGGCAGCGGCGCGAGGAGAGGCAGACGAGGCGACAGGAGAAGAACGACAACGCAGACCTGAAAAGAGCCGACGCCCGAGGAGACCTGAAGACAAAAAGGAGCTCCAGGAGGAAGAGCTGAAGGAGAAAGAGCTCGAGGAGAGAAGAAAGATCAGGAGGTATTTCCAAAGAGCTCGAGAAGAAAGCGCTCGAGGACAGAGGAAAGAGCTCGAGGGGAAAGAGCCCGAGGAGAAAAGCCCGAGGAGAGAAGCAAGATCTCGAGGAGAGAAGAAAGAGTTCGAGAAGAAAGCGCTCGAGGACAGAAGGGAGAGCTCGAGGAGAAAGAAAAAAACACGAGGAGAGAAGAAAGAGCTCGAGGAAACAGAGCTCGCGGAGAGAAGAAAGAGCTCGAGAAGAACACGCTCGAGAAGAAAGAACAAAGAGCACGAGGAGAGAAGAAAAAGCTCGGGGAGAAAGAGCTCAAGGAGAGAAGAAAGAGCTCGAGAAGAAATGGCGCGAGGAGAGAAGAAAGAGCTCGAGGAGACAAGGAGGCCCACGGAGAGACACGGCAAAGAGACGCCCCTTGCCGACGAGATCGATGGGGGCACCCAGGACAGGACAGGAGAACCCAGGACAAAGGATGAGAGCTGTGGGGTTCCGCCACAGAGCCCGACATCTATGCCTAAGCCAGGGCCAGGCGAACGTTCTCAGGAACCACTTCCAGTTCCATTTCCAGTCCCAACTTCTCCTCTGTCAGCTCCAACGCAAATACCTACACCGACTTCGCCCGCGAGCCCGTTAGAATTCCCCTTGGATCCCGAGGAGGAAGCCGAGGTCGCCAGCAGCGATGACGTGGTCATGACAGTAAGGAAACTCTTAATTGACAAGATGAGCAAGTTGAGGGAGAGTGAATACCGTCAAAGCCAGAGGAGACCTGGAGCGCGAGGAGAGGGAGAGGCGCGAGGAGAGGCAGCGGCGCGAGGAGAGGCAGACGAGGCGACAGGAGAAGAACGACACAGCAGACCTGAAAAGAGCCGACGCCCGAGGAGACCTGAAGACAAAAAAGAGCTCGAGGAGAAAGAGCCCAAGGAGAAAGAGCTCGAGGAGAGAAGCACGATCTCGAGGAGAGAAGAACGAGCTCGAGAAGAAAGCGCCCGAGGACAGAAGGAAGAGCTCGAGGAGAAAGAAAAAAGAGCACGAGGAGAGAAGAAAGGGCTCGAGGAAAAAGAGCTCGAGGAGAGAAAACAGAGCTCGAGAAGAAAGCGCTCGAGAAGAAAGAACAAAGAGCACGAGGAGAGAAGAAAGAGCTCGAGGAGAAAGAGCACGAGGAGAGAAGAAAGAGCTCGAGAAGAAATGGCGCGAGGAGAGAAGAAAGAGCTCGAAGGCGGCAGAGGAAGGATCGACGATGGGAGCACGACGGAGTGCGACCAAAGCACTGAGCCCGCAAGGAGCGCAGGCGGCTGCGCGCGCGGAGACGGTGAGCGCGCTGCCGCGTGATAGATCATCATCCGTTTCATTGTCTGGGGAGGTTGGGAAGCAGGGGGAGGATGAGGAGGAGGAGGGGGAGGGTGAGGAGGAGGAAGAGGATGAGGAGGAGAAGGAGGATGAGGAGGAGGAGGACGAGGAGGAGGAGGAGGATGAGGAGGAGGATGCGGAGGAGGGGGATGAGGAGGAGGATGCGGAGGAGGAGGAGGAGTAGGAGGAGAATGAGGATGGGGAGGAAGAGGAGGAGAAGGACGAGCAGGAAGGAACACGTTTGGGCACTTCAGTTTTGTGATTTTGAGTTGTGCACACATGCGCATCCCGAAAATACTGGGTCTCGCATCGCACAACATGTTCTGTGATGTACATACAACATATGACGCATTATTTGCATATGTATATACATATATGGCACGTATCAGTGTATTGGACGCATGCAACACACGTTACAGGAGGAGGGGGACGAGAAGGAGGAGGAGGAGGACGACGACGAGAGGGAGGAGGAGGAGGAGGATGAGGAGGAGGAGGAGGAGGATGAGGAGGAGGAGGAGGAGGATGAGGAGGAGGAGGAGGAGTAGGAGGAGGAGTAGGAGGAAGAGGAGGAGAAGGACGAGCAGGAAAGAACATGTTTGGGCACTTCAGTTTTGTGATTTTGAGTTGTGCACGCATGCGCATCCCGAAAAGTCTCGCATCGCACAACATGTTCTGTGTGATGTACATACAACATATGACGCATTATTTGTATATGTATATACATTTGGTACGTATCAGTGTAATGGCCGCATGCAACACACGTTACAGGCATTACATGGTACATACATGCATGCAAAACCATACTTGAGCACATGACAACGCAAATTTGCGACAACACGTTTTGCAAACAATAGATCAAGCAAAACTGCGACATCGAGCTTTTCGATCATGATTACAACAAATCTGCGTAACCATGTTAAAACTGCGACGGGAGTTTTTTCCTCAATTTGAGTGAGGAATTGAAGCCCTGGGAAGAGACCGGGTGACCGGTTGACCGACTGACCGGTTGACCGGCTGACCGGGTGACGGGGTGACCGGGTGACCGGGTGACCGGGTGACCGGGTGACCTGTTGACCGGCTGACCGGTTGACCAGGTGACCGGATGACCGGGTGACCGGGTGACCGGGTGACAGGGTGACCGGGTCACCGGGTGACCGGCTGACCGGCTGACCGGCTGACCGGTTGACCGGTTGACCGGCTGACCGGTTGACCGGCTGACCGGTTGACCGGCTGACCGGGTGAGCTGACCGGCTGACCGGCTGACCGGTTGACCGGCTGACCGGCTGACCGGCTGACCGGCTGACCGGCTGACCGGTTGACCGGCTGACCGGCTGACCGGGGCATGTATTCCACCATAATGGGAGGAGGAGGAGGACGGAGGAGGAGGACGGAGGAGGAGGAGGAGGAGGAGGAGGACGGAGGAGGACGGAGGAGGAGGAGGGAGGAGGAGGAGGAGGAGGACGGAGGAGGAGGACGGAGGAGGAGGAGGAGGAGGACGGAGGAGGAGGAGCCGACCCCGAATGCGGCGCAGGCGGCGCGGCCTCCCACCCCAGAGGGGGCCGCAACCTGCGGCGGCCCGCGGCCGCCTCGCCCCCCGCGGCCCCCGCCCCTCAGCGGCCAGGGCGCGGCGTGTGCCTGGCGCCCCGGCGCCTGCCGTGGCCCTGTGGGGGGGGGGGAGGCAGAGGGAGATGCCGATGCCGCGCTCCTCCTCCCTCCTCCTGCCTCCCCCCCTCCCGCCTCCCTCCTCCCAACGCCCTCCTCCCCCCTCCCTCCTCCTCCTCCTCCTCCTCCTCCTCCTCCTCCTGCTCCTATGATTATTCTGCTTATTATTGTTACCACTATTATTATCATTATTACTCTTATTATTATGATTATTATTATTATTATTATTCGGCTTCTTCTTATAATTCGTAGCATTCGTATTCTTATTATCATTATTATTATTATTATCCGTCTTCGTCTTCGTCTTCGTCTTCGTCTTCGTCTTCGTTTTCTTATTCTTCTCCTCCTTCTACTCCTCATCTTCCTCCCTCCTCCCTCCTCCCTCCTCCTTCCTCTCTCCTCCCTCCCTCCTCCCTCTTTCCTGCTCCCTCCTTCCTCCTCCATCCCTTTTCCTTGCAACAAATATTCCCTGTCGCACCCCGAGGCGAGTAGGTACGGCGGGCCGGGCGTTTCGCCAGTCTTCCTCACTTGCCAGGAGTTTCACTGATGGATGGCGGGCTGATTTCAAAATGCAATTCTCGCCACAATGCCGAGCACCTTTCGTCTATACCATTCGTAAGAGCTTCACGGATGGAGGGCGTGCCGTTTACACAATGTGGCTCTCGCCACAACGCCGCGCACATTCGGCGTAAACCAAGTGCAAGAACTTCACAGATGGAGGGAGGCTCTTTTTCAAGATGTGGTTCCCGCCACAACTCCGCGCAGTTTCGTCTCAAACAAATGCAAAAGCTTCACGGATGGATGGCGGTTCCTTTTTATATGTGGCTCTCGCCTCAGCGCTGCGCATAATCGTTTTAAGAGCTGACAGCATGTTCAAGGATTCTCATGGTTAGTGCTCCAGAATCTGTGTTTTGGCACGATGTCGACCGTCAGAACGCAACCAATACATTGATTCGCGGTGTTGAAGTCCCTGGAGCGGTGTTCTGGCACGATTCAGGGTCGTCAAGAAGCAACTGTAACGGTGATTCGCTGCGCTGAAGTCCCAAGAACTGTGTTCTGATACAGTTCAGGATTTACACAGACGGTTGTCTTCAATCGGGGCACCTCCCTTAATGAAAATGAAGCCTTTGTAGGGGTCTATGAAGAGCGAACTTGGAGGGAGGGTTGATTGCAATATTGATGATGGGTCTTGGGCTTGCCCTGGTCTTTCTCCTCCTCCTCCTCCTCCTCCTACTCCTCGTCCTCCTCCCTCCTCGCTTCCTCCTTCCTCCTCCCTCCCAACTCCTCCCTCTCCCCCCTCCTCTTCCATCCTCCCGCCTCCCCCCTCCCTCCTCTCTCCTCCCTCCTCCCTCGTCCTTCTCCCTCCTGCCTCCTCCCTCCTCCCTCCCGTCTCCTCCTCCTCCCTCCTCCCTCCTCCTCACTAGTTTTGGCTCGAGGGGTTGCTTGGGGTGTCAGCTAGGCTGACGAGCGACCCATCTCGCGCTGAGACCACGCGTGCCCGCGATTCGCGACGGCGGCCCGCGAGGCTGCCCACCACCATCGGGCGCGCAACCGCCGAGCAGCGGCCCGCGCTCTGCTTCACGCCTGGGCTGGGCGCTCGTCGCCGGCCCTCCACGCGCGCCTGCAGCAGGCGGCAGTGCAGTTGGACGCCCACCACGGCTCCTCCGCCGGCCGGATGGCGCCAGGCGGCCAGCGCAGGGATGCCGCCACGGCGTGGACGTGCCGCTCCTGTACGGGGCGGGACGGCAAGCCCTACGTCAACAAGTCCTTCCGCACCATGTGCAACTCCTGCGGCCTCAGCAAGGGCAGCTGCTTCCTCAGCAAGGTGCTGCCGAAGGAGCCCTCCGTGCGCCCGGCAGCCCCGGGGGGCCTCACGCAGCGTGAGCGGGAGCTCAAGGCCAAGGAGGCGGAGCTGCGCAAGCGCGAGGCGGCAGTGGTCAAGGCTGAGAAGGACGCCGCATCCGGCGCAGCAGGGGCGCCTTGCGGCCCTGCGGATTCGCAAGCCGCTGTGGACCAGGCCAAAGCGGACAAGCTCCGTGCCGACCTCGAGGCATTGGACGGCATGGAGGGCACAGGCATCGAGCAGCTGCGCGCGGAGAAACGGGAGCAGCTCCGCGCCCTGCAGGCTCCGGCTCCCAAGAAAACCGACTGGCAGCTGCTCGCGGCCGCGCAGCACGCCAACACCCGCAAACAGAACGCCCTCTACAAGGCGCAGGAGGAGGTCGCCCGCGTGGAGAAGTTGCAGTCTGAGGCGGTGCAGCGCCGGGAGAAGGCGTTGGCCGAGGCCCTGGAAGCCAAGCTTGCCATGGAGGCGGCGTCCAAGCGGTACTACCAGGGGGTCGCCAAGACGGAGCCGCAGGCCGAGGGGCCGACCGTCTCGGTCCTGGACTTCGAGTGCTCGGAGGACCTCCAGGGCGACCTCGACGAGTACGAGGATGGGTCGGTCAAGGACGAGATCCTCCGCTTCCGCCAGGTGTTGGCCGACACCCAGAAGGCAGGGCGCGCGGCCAAGGCGGCCCACGAGGCAGCCCAGGCCCAGCACAAGCTGGAGGCGGAGAGGCTGTTCCGCCAGGCTGAGGAGCACCAGACTGAGCTTCTGGCGAAGGTCGCGCAGATGCGCTCCAGCCTCACCCAGCTGCAGAAGAAACGGAAGGTCGGTGAAGGGGGTGCGGCAGCTGGAGCACGGCCAGCACAGAAGGACCCAGCTGGGGCAGCTGCAGGGGCTCCCGCTGCCGAACCTGCAGCAGGCGCGGCCCCGCCGCCGCCCAGCGAGGCGGAGCAGCGGCGCCGGGAAGAGCTGCTCGCCGAAATGCGCTCGCAGGTGGCGGCCGACATGGCCAAGGGCACTGGCAAAGGCACTGCTGGGTGTTCTGCTGCTCAGCCCGCTGCTGCGGCCGCCGCTGCTGCCGGCGGCTCCGCCGAGGGCAAACCGCGGGGGTGACCCCGCGCCGGGCGCGTGGGCCGCCCCCGAGACCTACCCCACGGAGAACCTGACCATCATGGGCGCCAACGTCAACGCCTGGAGCAGTGTGTCGGAGCTGCTGCAGTGGGTCGACACCGAGTGCGCGGCAGGCAGGCTGGAGAATGCAGGGCTTCACGGGGAGGCTCGGCGGCCCCTAGCTTTTTGCTTGCAGGAGACACGTATGAAGGGTGAGGCCAAGCTGATCGCCGCTCACAGCCTGGCCCAGAGGGAGCATTTGCGCGCCACGCATGGCAAGGCGCGCTCCACTGGTGACGGAGCCTTGAACAGCTCTGGCGGCGTCTCGGTGATGGTGCAGCGCGAGCTGGCCTCGGCTGCAGTGCAGGTCGAGAGCTCCGAGTTCACCCACAGGGTGTGCGGCAGGCGTCTCGGTGTGGCGCTGCCTAGTGGGATCGCCCTGCTGTCGGTCTACTGCGAGACCAGCGTCGGGGCCAAAGGCAATGCCGACCTGCTCAGCTTCCTGGCGAAGCTCGTGCTGAGCCTCGACGTGATGTGGGTCGTCCAGTCGTCCAGGCTGACTGGAGCATGACGCCCGACGAACTGGAGGAGTCTGGCTTCCTGTCCCTGGTGCGCGGGGCCATGGTGGCCCCCGAAGGTGCCACTTGCTGGAGTGGCAGCGTCGAGGAGCGACGTCGGCAAGATGGCCATGACGCCGCAGGGGGCATTGAGGCAGCTCGCACCATCGACTACTTTGTGGTCTCCAAGGCGCTGGCGAGCTGTGTAGTTGGGGTCCGCGCCCACCCCAGCGCACCGCTGCATCCACATGCGCCCGTCTCTCTGCAGCTGGCTGGCCTGCAGAGCCAGAAGATGGTCCAGGTGCCAGTCCGCTTCAAGCCCTTCGACGTTCACCCGCTGATCGGCCCCAAGCTGGAGGACCGGCCGCCCTTCGACTGGAGTTGGCCTGCGGGGACGCGCGAGGCGTGCCCGATCGAGCAGATGGTGCAGGAGTGGTTCACACTCGCGGAGCAGAAGTTGCTTCGGGACCAGGGCGTCGACCAGGACGAAGCCCGCAAGTACACTGGCAGGAGCCGTGGGCCGCAGACCAAGGAGGTCCCCCTCGGCGATCTCTTTGCCCGAGAGGACCGCACCAGGTTCACGGCGGTCACCACGACGTGGCTCAGCGTGCACGGCTTGCTGGAGAAGGCCGCCGTGGCTGCGTCCGCCCACCCGGGTGCTCGCGGCAAGGCGAAGCTGGCGCAGTGGAAAAGGCAGCTCCAGGGCATGATTGCGGCCCTGGACGTCGACCGGCAGACGCTCGTCTCGCAGCAGGAACTGCTCGACCTCGTGGAGACGGCGACGGCTCCCGGCGGCTGGAAAGCTGCGGGCTTCGAGTTGGTGGAGACGGCGACTGCACCCACCCCGCGCGGGAAAACCAATTCGGGGCGAGGTCCTCCGGTCTCCTGGCCCCGATGCACGTCAATTTCCCACGCTTCGGGCTCGTCTCGGGCCCAATTCGGGGCGAGGTCCTCCGGAAACGGCGGTGGCCTCACTGGCGTTGCTGAGGCGCCTCCAAGGTCACCGAGCACTGGCGCGCTGCGTGGCGCTGGCGAGGAGGCTCTGGGGGCCGGTGACCTTCTCGGCGGGGCTGAGGAGCTTCCGAGGTCACCGAGCGGCGGCGTGCCTGGCGCTGCCGAGGAGGAGGTGCTTCCTCTCGCGAAGCTGCGCCAGGAGCTCGACAGGCGCAGGGCCTGCGACGCGGCGGGCCAAGGCAGGAGAGTGGCGAGCTTGGGTTGTCCAGGCGGCTCAGAGGGGTGGGCGGCAGGCGCACAGGTATGCTCGGAAGAAGCTGGAGGACGTCGGCGACCTCATGGCGGAGGACGTGTCCCGGGCCTCGCGCCCAGTGAATGGGCAGCAGGCTGTGCAGCGCATCCTCGACGACTGGCAGCACCTATGGACTCGCAGGCGTGCGGGCGATGCTCACCCCTCCGAGTGGGACGTCGGCGACGAGGAGCTCCCGCCGCTCACGGTGGAGCAGCTGAAAGACGTATGCGGCAGGTACACCGAGTCCGCTGGGCTGGGCTGGGACGGGCTCAACCCGAGGGTGCTGCTGCAGCTGGGGGACGAGGCGCTTCAAAGGTTCCTCGATATCATTGTGACGTTCGAGGAGCAACCAGTGCGCCTTCCTGGCCTTCCAGACGCAGATGATCTTCATCGCGAAGGCGGGAGGGGGAGTCCGACCAATTGGGCTCCTGGCACTGTTCCCGCGCCTGTGGTCCCGGCTTCGGCGGCCGCTGTGCGCGGCCTGGGAGCGGGCCCATGATGATGCCTTCTTCTGGGGTGGGTCGACTCTCACCAGCTGTGACTGGGCTGGCTACACCCACAATCTGATGGCGGGGTTCGGGCGCGAGGTCGGCTTCTCGTCCACGACGGTGGGCCTGGACCTGCAGCGATTCTACGAGAACGTGAGGCTCAGCCACCTGCTTGAGGCGGCCAAGATGCACCACTTCCCGCTCAAGGTGGTGCGAGGGCTGTGCTGCATCTATGCCGGCTGGCGGGCGGTCCTCTTCGAAGGGTGCATCTCCAGTAGCTTCGAGGCGTCGGCAGCTATCGTGGCGGGCTGCAGTGGCGCCACGTCGATGGCCCGTCTCCTGCTCCTTAGCCCCTTGAGGAGGGCGAGTGCAGCGGGCCCATGTGTCTCCCTCCGCAACGTGGTAGACGACGTCCTGGTGAACGTGACGGGCACCCGCCGCCTGGTGGTGAAGCAGGCCACCGCCTGCCTGGACAGCCTGCTGCGCGACTTTGCGGAGCTGGAGCTGCCGCTTGCCCCAGGCAAGAACAAGTACCTCGCCTCCGACGCGGCCTTGGACAAGGAGCTCCAGGGGTCGTGGGCCCTGCCTGCGTCGGCGAAGGCTGCCACCATGAAAGCGTTGGGCACCAACCACACCCTCTGCGCCCAGCGTTCGGTCTCCGCGCAGGCGGCCCGGGGAGTGGAGGCCCGCCGACGCGGGGGCCGTTACGCGCACTTGCGGCGCGGAGGCCTTGGCGACGCAGGCATGCTGCAGCGGATGGGGGCCACGTCCTCGGCCCTGTGGGGCGCTGCCACTGCAGGCCTGGCTGACGGGCCGCTGCACGGCCTCAGGGTCCAGGCGGCAGCGGCGGCGGGGCGGCTGCCCAAGGGCTGCTCGCTGGGTCTGCGGCTGCACGCCCACCAGCAGGGCGTCATGCTCGACCCGCTGGTGCTGCATTCCATGGATGTGCTGTTCATGTGGGCGATGGCAGTCTGGGAGCAGCAGGTGCAGGGCCGCGTGCTGGAGGTCACCTTGACCGCTGCTGTCCAGCGCGCCAGCCTCAGCCAGCACCCCTGGCGCGCTGCGTGCACGCCCGCGGACGCTGCCCTTCTGACGGCCCGCAGGCTGGGCTGGGCCCCTCGCGCTGCGCAGTGATGAGAATGTGGTCTTCGACCTTCTGCGTCTGGGGCCCCGCCAGTTGAAGGAGGAGGTCAAGCGCGCCGCGGTGCGGGCCTCCGACAGGCTAGCGCTCAGGGCCACTGGCAAGACCCTGGCTCGTGGCGTGGAGGCCCTTCCCAGCTGGCCGATCTTCTGGGCGCCGCTGCGCAGGCTCCTCAGGCGCAAGACGGACGTCTGGGGCAAGAGGCAGCAGGGGGCCCTCCGCGCCCTGGCCACCAACGTGCACCGGCCCCAGGCGCGACTCTTTGTCCATGGCCTGGCGGGCTCCTCGACTTGCAGGCTCTGCGGCGGCGGCCTGGGGAGCCTCTACCACCGCCACTACGAGTGCCCCGCCCCATGCCGGGCTGCGCCGCGACCAGGCATCGCTCCGCCTCCGCCAACGCGCGGCGAGGGTCAGGCACTGGAGCGTGGAAGCGGGAGAGCGGTTCTGCAGAGGCTTGTGGCCAGACCCCCGCTGCCTGTTCCAGCGAATCGGTGCTGAGGGTGACATCTCCTGGATCAACAAGCCCAGTTCCGGGAGGCTGTCCGGTTGCCTCTTCCTGGATGGCAGCTCGTTTATGGGCCGCCTACCTGGGCTGGAACACGCTGGATGGGCAGTGGTCCAGGTCGACCGCTTCGGGCGCCTGGAGGCGGCAGCGTTCGGGCCCGTGCCCACCTCTGCGGCGCCTGGCCAGACAGCCCCCGACGCCGAGGACTACGCGGCGTTCATGCTCACGATGGTGGCCATGGCACCTTTCCAGCTCTACCTGGACTGCGCCAACACGCTGCGGGTGCTGGCGGGCGGCCCAGGGGCGGGGGCCCGCGGCTCGGACATGAGGCCTCACCTGTGGGGGCCCTTCTGGGCGGCGTTCGGCGAGGCCGATTTCGAGGCCCACAAGACGCTCGGGCACGCGACCACTGCCGACGTGGACGCCGGCCGCAGCACGCACTGGGAGAGGCGGGCCAACGACCATGCGGACGAGCTGGCAAAGCGGGGAGCGGCCAGGCACGGCATCGGCGAGTCC
>CAUYUJ010003276.1:57500-80669 GCA_963575745.1 Prorocentrum cordatum
GGGGGGAGGGAGGGGAGGGGAGGGGAGGGGAGGGAGGGAGAGAGGGAGGAGGAGGAGGAGGAGGAGGAGGAGGAGGAGGAGGAGGAGGAGGAGGAGGAGGAGGAGGAGGAGGAGGAGGAGGAGGGAGGAGGAGGAGGAGGAGTTGTGGAGTTCTGGGTATGGCGGCAGTGTCGGTTACATTCGTAGCAGCTTATCCCTGCTGCCTTTTCCTGGCCAGTTCGGCTTTACTACGAACTTTAGGCCAGAGACCGCGGTTGATTCTATCAAGACACACTCTACGATTACCATTGACGACATCACTACACACTGCTCCGAGCTGTGTCAACTGTTCGGAAGCGAAACAGCCACATGCAGTGCAAAACCAAATGCCCAACCCCGAATGGAATCTGAGTGTGTGTGATGTGTGAGCGTAGCCCCCCGATATGTGCACACGCGCGCCAGAGGGGGGTCGCCAGACAACACCGTCCACATCAATTAAGGAAAAACAAGGTGAACTCATCCACTCAGTTTTGCGAGCATGATACGCAAAACCCTGACACCTGGAACAGCTTTTGGAGTTTTCCTTGAGGCAATGCTGGGTCATGAACAAGGCACAAACACTGGCCGCAGGCGGCCTTACAACAGAAGAAACGTGTTGTTGACGCCTACGCCTACGCTGGCCCCCCTCGGCGACCTCGAGGTTTTCCTCAGCAAGGATGGCCTCAAGGGTGCTCTGAAGGATACGCATGCGGACTGCGAAAGCTTGCTGTTCAACTAAATGTATGCGTGCACGTTCTGACTCTGGCAATCTGCCTTTAGCGGCTCCTGCCGCTGCGAAGTTATCAGTATATATATATATACATATATATATATATATATATATATACATTACCTAGCACGAGATTACGGGGGGCGACTCCTTTAACAATGTGCTCACCCTCTAAGTGGGAATGAACGAAAAGCACGGTGCAGGATATCGCCTCCCCTCTCTGCTGCAAAATCTGACCTATCTGCCACCAGAGGTCTGCGTCAGGCCCAGAGGGGTGCGACCAGCGTCTCAGGTGTCAGCCTTCGTTCACGGTATCGTTGTCCGTGACATATACGACCGAGCCTGAAGCCTGACGGATACAAAACATGAGGCAGTAGAGCTCGCCCCTCACCACAATTTGCCTGCTGCCAGGGAGGGGGCCCCACAAGCCGAGGTTAAATCCATGCTGGAAGCATCTTGGAAAACCGCAATTCCCAGGCCTACGCGGCGAAGGAGGGGATGATGATTATCCTTCCCCCCGCTCGCGTCTCCGAACACAAAAACAGGCCTGCCTGGGGAACTCTGAGCAACGATTTCAAACTCGAGGTTGTTGGATGATACCCACTGTTCGGCCTCGGGGGGAACAGAAACTTGCATCCAGGCCCTGGGGATCAAACCTCGGGCCCAAAAACATTCCTCGGCTTCTGCCTGAGTGCACGGCTTGGCTACTAGATCTTCACTAAGTTTATGCACGGGGTGCTGAGATCTGCAGCTACACCCCCAGACACGATGAAAACTAGTCCCTGGGACGATCTTACACCTTGGGCACTTTAAATCCAGCGTCTGTCGACATCGAGTCTGGCGACGACTGCGGGGCCAAGCCGCGCCCGCTGCCGCCGCCGAAAGGAGCCCAGCGAGGCGTCGGCCGCCTGGCGCCTGCTCCAGGTCCTTGAGCAGGCGTCGGTAGGAGTAGTTGCACACTCCTGTCTCCGTGCCCGCGCCGCCGAAGTGCTGCGCCGCGGCAGACCGAATGTTTGCCTCGATGGTGCTCCGAAGCTCGTCGAAGAACGCTTCGGGCATGTCTAATACTGGGTGTCCTATGATGCTGATGGTGTTGAACTGCCACTCTGAGCTGCCGTCGGGAGTTGTCCGCGCTGACGGTGAGTGGGGCTTCCACCCTGCGTCGAGGAGGTACGCGATGGTGGCACTCTATGGTCCACGTATGTGTCGGCAACGTCTTGTGGCAGGCATAGCGGTAAGATCTGCAACCGCTGCAGACCATGTGCGCGCGATGCCTGCTCGTAGGGACTGCTGGGAACTCCACATGGCGAGCCACATGCGCAAGGTGTCGCACGGTAGCTTATATTGTGGGTCGCGATCAGGAGCACGTAGGTCCAGCAGCGTTGTGATGCACCTTCCTGTGAACCGTGGTCCGACCGAGTTGGCGAGCTTGCGTCTGATCTGTTTCATCTGCGCTCCCCATGCACCGTGCAGCTGATGGCCATGCAGCCCTGCAGGTTGAGCTCCTTGAAGCTCGAGGCGAGCAGGTGCACGATGGCGTCGCAGTGCTCGTGCAACGCCCATGATCTTCTTGGACATGGCTGTGTGCTTCTTCGCCCGAGCTCGTCTGGTGGCACGACCATGCCGCCTGCCGCCTGAGAGGTCTGCGCCCAGGTAGGCGGCCTGGGTGGCGACCTTGAGCTGGAAGCCTCTGGCGGCTACCCGTCGCACCACCACCCTTGCATCGGCCACGCACGTGCAGACGACGACCGACTTGGGAGATACCTTCAGCCCGTGGTCCTGCAGTTGATGGCAGGCATCCACCAAGCAATCAACAAGTTGATTGCGAACTGCAACTCGTGACCCACGGACTGTTTGACTGAAGCTATCCACCCATAGCCGACGAGACATATTGACATGGCATGTTGTGATGTGTTGAAGGATGTGAGAAGTAGCGCACTTGCCGAAACACGTGCCAGATCTCAATCCTTGCACAATGGAACGCGTTGGAGCGAACGGCGACCCATACGCTCCAGCTTGTCTCACACATCTTGCTGCCATGCACTGATGAAGCTCGAGGCCTAGTACTTCAGGTGGGAACTCCAATCGTAATGCTGATTTACCCATGCGGTACCAGCCTACAGTATCATAAAAACTTGCAATATAAATCGTACCATTGCCTATGAATGCCCCAAGGCGGGTCGATAATTCTTCGTCAACTGACCGAAGGAAAACTTCTCGTAGGGCCGCATTGCCCTCCACTGCTGCGTCCCAGTGCGCCTCGCACTGGTCCGTCCATGTGCGAACGTGCTCCTCTCTCGCCTGGGACCACGTGCGGCCTAGATGCGACAAAAGGCCGATCACACGGTCCCCAGCGGACTTCTTGGGTAGAAGCGCGCCCAGCGTGAGGAGCACTTGGTGGGGCCACACCTGGTGAACCTCGCACAAGGTGAGGATGCCCGCCAGCTCGGCGATGGCTGCATCAGGCAACCTGTCGTAATCCAGACTACATACCCTGTCGACGCCCTATGGCTGATGACGGCTTCATCCTTCTGAGCGCGGCGCGGATATCTGCAACCTCCAACGGTGCTAGAGATTCGCCTCGTACTCGTTCACGTAACAGCTCCACTAATAAGTCGTAGTCGTGGACTGCGAGATCAGGGCACCATGACTTCTCAAACTGCTTGCTCTTGGCGTCAAGAATGTCACGCGGGTGTACCAGTGTGGTTGGGCCTACCTCGAGCGTCTCAGAGGGGATCGGGATGTCCTTGATTGCTCGATGTAGAGCGCCAACCGCTGGTGCCGACCCCGACCGTTCACGAAATTCTCCAGAGAGAATTCCACAAGGGCCGGCGACCCGGCGGCGACCCGGCGACCCGGCGGCGACCCGGCCACCCGGCGACCCGGCGACCCGGCGACCCGGCGACCCGGCGACCCGGCGACCCGGCGACCCGGCGACCCGGCGACCCGGCGACCCGGCGACCCGGCGACCCGAGGACCCGGCGACCCGGCGACCCGGCGACCCGGCGACCCGGCGACCCGGCGACCGGCGACCGGCGACCACGGCGACCCGGCGACCCGGCGACCCGGCGACCCGGCGACACGGCGACCCGGCGACCGGCGATCCCGGCGACGGCGACCCCCGCGGACCCGGCGGACCCCGCGACCCGGCGGACCGGCGCGCCGGCGACCCGGGCGACCCCGGCGAACCCGGCGACCGGCGACCTCGGCGACCCGGCGCCGGGACCCGGCGACCACCCGACCCGGCGGACCCTGGCGGGATCGCGACCCCGCGTCCCGGCGTCCCGGCGTCCCGGCGACCCTGCGACCCGGCGACCCGGCGACCCGGCGACCCGGCGATCCGGCGACCAGGCGACCCGGCGACACGGCGACCCGGCGACGCGGCGACGCGGCGACCCGGCGACCCGGCGACCCGGCGACCCGGCGACCCGGCGACCCGGCGACCCGGCGACCCGGCGACCCGGCGACCCGGCGACCCGGCGACCCGGCGTCCCGCCGACCCCGCGACCCGGCGACCCGGCGACCCGGCGACCCGGCGACCCGGCGACCGGCGACCCACCGGGGGGGGCGACCCGGCGAACCCCGGCGTTTGGCGACCCGGCGATACCCGGCGTTCGGGGCCCGGCGACCCGGCGACCCGGCGGACCGGCGACCGGAGAACCCGGGCGACACGACGGACCCGGCGGACCGGCGACCCGGCGACCGGCGACCCCCGGGGACCCTGGCGACCCGGCGACCGCGACCCGGCCGGACACGGCGACCCGGCGACCCGGCGACCCGGCGACCCGGCGACCCGGCGACCCGGCGTCCCGCCGACCCCGCGACCCGGCGACCCGGCGACCCGGCGACCCGGCGACCCGACGACCCGGCGACCCGGCGATCTTGTGAATCGGCGACCCGACGATCCGGTGACTCGGCGACCCGACGATCACGATGGTGATGTCGATGATGATGTTGGTGGTGATCATGATGACGTCAATGTTGATGACGCAAACGACGACGATGATGATGATGGTGATGATGATGATGATGACCCTGGTGATGATGATGATGGCGATGGTGGTGGTAATGATTATGATGGCGATGTTGATGACGATGACGATGATGATGGTGACGAAGACGATGATGATGACAAATGGTAGTATAGTGATTATCGCTGCCAATATCACGGTCGTGACTACGATGGCGATGGTGAGTATGACGATGACGATGGCAATGCTGAGGATGCCGACGACTGTAATACCGACGACCGCACTGGTGATGATGATAACGGTGATGGTCAGCTCGGCGATGATGATGTTGATGGCGACGACGCGAATCAAGACGATGACGCCGACGACGACGACGACGGACGGTGGAGAAGATGATGACGACGAGAAGAATGAACACCGTGACGGTGATGTCGTTCATGATAATCATGTCGACGACGATAAGGATAGCACTGGTGCTGATGCTGCTAGTGATAACCAAATTTGTCGGCGATCGTGGCCGCGATGATAGCTGCGAGGGCTGCGAGGGCGATGGCGAGGCGGCGATGACGACGATGGCGATTATTTTGCCTGGAAGCACGGAGCACCAGAGAACGAGGCCTCGGCAGGACGCCTCGTTGCCTGGACCAGGCAGTGACAATTTGAAGGGAAGTTGGGGGAAGGGGCGGAGGATCGCTCCCGCCGATAATCACAAGCTCGGCCTTGCACGTGGCAGCTAACCTAGCAGAGAGAGCGGCGGGCCCTCCACCCACAGCGTTCTTCGAAGTTTCGGAGGAAGAGACAAGGGATCAGGAAAATGAGGAAAGGTGACCCCCTGCTGTAAATCAGCGCTTTGCGTCGCAGAGCACGCGGATCTCTGCGCGCACTGCTCCTGGAGCGCCGCGCTCTGCTCCACCGCCCCTGCGAGCGCTCACGCTTCTTTCAGGCTGTCGCCCAGCAGCGCGCTCACGCGCTTGAACTCGTCCACGTTGAAGTCGCCCTCCGTGGCTTTCGCGACCAAGCTCTCCTGCAGCTTGCTCTTGGCACGGGCTTGCAACCCGAGCTTCTCCGCGATCTCATTGCACACTGCCTCGGCGTGCACTTGGGGCGGGCCCCGCACGGAGACGCCGCTGTTGCTCTTACCCTGGCTCCACACAGCCAGCCCAGCAGCCGCCAGGAAGCGGAACACCACGCGGAGCGCCGCTTCGACGGTGTCAGCGTTGCCCCTGAAGGAGCTCGCATTCTTGCTCAAGGTGTACGGATCTTGCGACGACTGCAGCACCGACAGCAACATCCTCTTCTTCAGTCCGGCATCTGTCTTGAACTCCTCCGCCTGCAGGGGCGGCTCCATGCGCAACTTCTTCAACGGCCGCGACCCCGATCCCTCAGTCTCATCGACCCCGGACGCAGCTTGGGTTAGTCCCGCCACTCCCTTCGCCTGTTCACCAGGCACCGCCGCCCCCGTTGCCTCTGGAGGCGTCGCCGGGACTACTTGGGATGCGGGGATGGGCTCAAGCGGTACATTATCGGCGTGGGGCGCTTCGATCGACTGCAAGCTCGCGAAGTCCACCGCCTTGCCCTCCAACAGGTCCTTCACGCCACGGCAGAGCCTACGGATGCCAATCCTGCACGTCTTCTTGAATGCTATATGTTCTGTTTCGGTTGTGTTGGGCAACGTTGTCCAGCGTGTTCTATGTTGTTGATCGGTCTATGGACGCGTTGCATTGCGCTAGTCGCTCTTCAAAGATACTCGCACTGCGGTGATTCAAACAACAGGTTGCCATCTATGAGAACCTCATTGTCTGGATCAAACTAAAGGGCAGGATTGGCATTCGAAGCAGGGCCTGTCGGCAACAGAATGGTCACCCGCCACCGAGTCCTCGTCGGCTTCTGGCGCAATCTGCCGCAATTCCTCCATGGATACGTCCGGGTCCCAATCCAGCATCCTGTTGCACGCCTTGACGAAGCTCTCGCTGTCCCGCCTGTACGCTGCGAGGGTCGCGCGGCCTGGGCCCACTGCGAGGAAGCCCATCATGCTCAAGAGGATGAGGTCCACGTGTGCGGCGTGGATCTGGACCTCTGTCGTGCATGGATTCTGCGCGAAAGCCTTCATGTCCCAGTTCTGGGCGACCTTGCGCAGGGTCGTCATGGGGTTTACCCGCGCGCAAACGGCTGGGCTAACAATTTTCTCGATGGACGACAACTTGGCAGGAGGCATGGCTGCTTGCTTGGCTCGGTCCTGCATGAACGTTCGCGCCGTCTCCCTCGCATTGATCGTCATCCGAAAATTGCGCGAGAACCATTCCCCCACGGCTACAGCAACGTCCACAGAGGAGCGTTGAATCCGCCTCCCCCTTCGGGCACAGTGACGCGAGATGCCCTCGGTACCGCGCTCGTCACAGAGGGCCCTCGCAGGCCCGCCAAACTCTCCCGGTGCTTTCTTGCGCTTAATGCATTGTGCTCGCCCTGCCCTTGCAGCGCAGAGTTGCCAACGCGGCCAGGATACCTGCCACTAGCAAAAAGAACGCAACGCCCGGACATCCCCTGATAGATCCCAGGAGACCCCGCGCGTCCGAAGCGGCTGCCAGGCTCTCCAACAATCAATCATTAAATCACTCATTCCCCCTCCCCCCCCCCCCTTCCCCTTGCTCCACCCTTGTACCTCGGCGCGCCCTTCCCTCCACCTTCCATCCGTCCACCATGCCCTTCCTCCTCGCCCCTCTTACTTCCTCGTCCTCGTTAATGCCTTCCCCCCCCTTCTCATTGCCTCATTGACGCCTGCGCGGGCTGGCCCTGGGACCCAGAGGACAAAGGGTTCCGGAAATGCGGCGCTGGCCCCTGAATCTCCGGGGCGACGGCGACCCGGTCCACGGAGTCCACGAAGTCAAGAGGCACCTCGCCCTCCCCGAGGCAGTTCACGATCTCCTCGCCGGTCATCTCCCTGATCATGTCCGGCGTCTTGCCAGCCTTCTGCAGCAAGTAGTCGATGACCTTCTCGCCTATGTCCAAAGGCGGGATGAACTGGAGCGTCCTCGTCATGTCCTTCCGCGCAGTGGCATATCCACTGTCTTCGTCCGCGCCCTTCGACGCGCGCGCCTCCTCCCGCACGTAGTCCGCAGCCGAGTTGAATTGCTTGCGGAAGTGCTCCATCACGTCCTCAGCCCACGGCAGAAAATGCGTCCCACGCACCTTGGAGTACCTGTTCTTCTTGTTCTTCTCGTCCGGGCGCTCCTCTCCCCGTACGTACAGCGCCGAGGCCGTCAGCATAACCTTCCCGATAGCGGTCACTACATGGTCGTATTCCAAGTCGTTGAAGTAATCTGGATCGTCCTCCAGGAGGCGCGCCACCTGAGGTGCTGGTACATCGGGTAGGATCTTGTTCACGACGGCGGTGAAGTGGCCGATCAGGAATCTCATCATGCCTGCTGTTGTGTCGGGCTTCTGTGCTTGCTCGTACACTTCCTCAATGTGCATCATGACCGCACCGCACAAGTGCGGGTTCCGCACCAAGAAACGGTTCTGCGTGTTCCCAGGGTGGTTCTTGTACAGATCATGATCGTGAATCTGGTTCAGATCATCGATGCCGCCGCCTGGCCCGTTGTCGAAGGTCTGCGGTAGCCACGTCTTCCCCTCGTGCAGCGCGAGAAACGCCGTTTCCCCTTGCGCCTGCATGAAGTTCCCGAGACCGATGAAGGTACCCTTGTTGAAGATCGTGTCTTTGGCGTGTTCTTTTGCTGGCTCTGGGTTATTGTCTGGGTCGTCCTTGTGCTTCTGGGCGGCATCCTCGTACTTCTTCTTGGAGCGCCTCTCCCGTATCATGTCGTAGAATCCTAACACCTGCACGTCCAGCCAGAGGGCGACCGATTTTCCGTCGCCAGGTTCGCCATGCTGTAGCATGAGCAAGTTGCAGTGTCGGGATAGTATGCCACCGTACCTGAGTTGAACTGCCCCAAGCGTTGTGGCTACCAGAATCATGAGGTGGACGTAGACACACGAAGCGCGCAGAGATGTCGCCTTGCCCAGCGCCGAGGCCACCTTCCACATGAGTGGCGTCGCCCGGCGCGCAGCTTCTTCGGGGAACGGGTTCTGGTTCTCCAGGATGCGGTACAAGGTCCGGATTTCTCCTTTCGTCATTGCTGGCAACTGTTGGCTTGCGTCTGCGCCGCGACCCGGGCGGCGACCTTTTGGAGCTGCTGCGACATGGTTCGCGGTGAGGGCGACGACGAACAACGCGATGAGCGCGATCCGCTGCATGGTAGCTGTTCCCGTTGAGACTGGGCGATATTTGGACTGAGGCGCAGTGCAGCGATCTCCCGGCGATCCGAGAGAGCCTGATGCTGATGTGGCTGTCGGGACCCCTGGCGGCGGCGATGCGAATGCATGGGTCGATGTTGGTAAGCGCTGATATCGGACCTGATGCGCGCACTCCTCGCGCAACTGATAATATCTGATGATGTTAGAGATGGTGATGATGCGGGCGCCAACGCTGACGGCACGAGCGCGAACGCGGTGGAAACTTGGCAACACAAGTAAGCACGTTCATGTGCAAGAACTGTTTGGGGGGCGAGTTTCCCTTGAGCACTGGAGATGCCACCACATTCTCGGAAGCTCCTGGCGCATCCGACTCCTCTTCCTCCAGACTTCCCTGCCGATTCGGCAAGCGAGACTGCCCTACGAGCACTTGTCAATAATGAGCGTCTCCATCTCAACGCACCATGGACGATGATGATTGCGATGCTGAGTGAACGGGCGCACGCGCAGTAACAGCGATGCCAATCCGGATGTTTTTTGTTGCTCTCGACGCACCTCCAACGCCGCAGTTCCAGTCCGGACCGCAACGCGCTCCAAAGGGGTCGAAGGTAAAACCAGCTGGCATGCACAAAATCTACGCAATGCAATATGCCACGCCGTGTCAGCGCGGGCCTAGACGCCTACTTACTAGCAGTCCCCGCACGTTGAGGTGCCCCACTCTCCCGGCGCTGCATGGGCCCCGCCTCGCAACGCCTGCGCTCGCATGCCGCTTCTCGCTCGAGCCATTGGTTGTGGGCGTCAAAAAGGATCCACCAGTGCATCTGGAAGTGCCCCCGCGTCATCTCGAGGCCACTCCGTGTCCTCCCGCTGATCCAAGAGTTCAACTGCTCACATGCCTCCGTGTTTTTCTTGTCCAACAACTTGGCATTATCTGGCCTCAGGGGGTCCACTTCTGGCATGTTGTTCAAACACCAAGTGTGGTTGTCCCGGTGGAACCTGTCCAACACCATCCGCACTTCCTCCACGAAAGACTTCGTCCATGGTAGGAACTGCGTTTCCTTCGCCCGGGCAAGTGACAGAAGCTTGCACGCATTGTCGTACCCCAGGGCCGCAATGACGAAGCCCAGCTCGCGGCCATCCTGCCCGATCGATGCCAGCGCCAGCGCGCTCTGCTCAGCCCGAGCCCCGCCCATTCCCGAAAAGAGATGCATCCATGCGTGCATGTCTTCATTCCTTCATCTCTCCCCCCTTTTTCCTCATCTCGCCCCTCCCCCCCCCGCCCCCCATCCCCTCCTTTCCCTCCTTCCCCTTCCCTCCATTTCCGCCTCTACATCCCCCTATTGCGCCCTTTCACTATCCCTCGACCCTTCGACCCCCCCCCCCCTCCACGCTGGCCGAAGTGGGGGGGGCTCGTGACATGAGCAGAACCTCGGGCGTCGCCATCCGTCCTTGTGAAGCCGCAGCGCGAACGCATATAGCAGCTCGATGGACTCGCCCCGGAAGAGCTCCATCCAGTCCACCAGCATGCCGCACGATGTTACTGCTGTCACGATGCCTCCAGTGCAGCGTCTGACTTTGTTGCTCCCGTGGAGTTTGTCAACGCCGCACGCCTGGATAGCTTCCTCCTGCTTGCTGTCCAGAGCAAGCCATCCCTTGCAGCGGCTCCTCAATGAGTGGGCACTGCTTGCGCTGCTGCTCACATCGGCCGCCGCCGGCCGCTTCTTCGACTTGGCTGGAGCTGACCGCTTCGGTGCCGTGGCCAAGGCCCCGCTGGCACTCCCTCTTCCTGATCGGCGGGAAATGCCCGCGGCCTTGCCCTTGCCACCCCTGACCGCCTGGGCAGCCTTCCGGGCAGGCGCCCGAGAAGCAGAGCCACGCCGAGCCTTCTTTGCCCCGCCCCGGGCGCCTGCGCCATTGCTCGCCGCGACCGAGCTGGCCGGCTCACAAGCCGGCGCCTGTTTCCTCAGCCAGCGCGCAAATTGCCGGCTTCCCTTGATCCACGCCGGGCGCGACTTCTTGTTGCCGTGATCGCCCCGGCTCCGAAGCAGCGACTTCTCGAACTTCGCCAACAAGTCCTTCTCCACCTCGGCTCGCGGCAAGTGCACCTCGAAGGGGCGTTCTGGCAAATCGGGGTCGTAGCAGCTCACCACGTACCGCAGCGCGGAGTCGCCGTCAGCGGCCGGTCCTGGAGGAGCGACGCCCAAGATCTCCTTCTGGGGTATCAAGTGCGCTTGCTCTATCTTGGACGGGCGGCAGAACTTGCAAAAGAATTGTTTCGTGGGGGCATTCCGTTGGCAGCCAGTGTACAACTCCAACTCCAGGCCCTCCATGGGTTCATAGCCCTCCAAGCCGCCGCAGATGAATCGGCGGGCGCCGTGCTTGCCATCAAGCAACACCACGAGCTTGTCAACGCATTTCGGGCACGTCCGCACGTGCTCCGCGATGCGCGCCAGGTGCGCCCTTCGCACGCATGCCGCAATATTCGTAAGGGCGCGCTCTATTCCGCTCTCCGTGAAAGACCACTCAATACTCTCAGCGTTGGCTCCTGCCAGACGAATTGCATTGTGCATGTACCAGGCGTCCTCCAGACGCACGCGCGTGTTGTCTGTCTGCGTCATGAAGTCGCCCAGGATGAGGTTTTGCTGCTCGCGCCCTGGGTGCTGCTTGGCCCACACGTGGATGGCAGATGTGAACGTGCCTCCGCTGTGTTGCAAATCATCAGTTATGAACTGCAACAGCTGCAGGTCCACCGCGTACCACGCTTTCTCCCGGGCCACCACGACGTACGGCAAGGCCGCCTTCGTGGACACGGCGGTGATGCCAGACATCTTGCCGAAGTTTGCGCGACCGCCGATGCCCGCATTCTTCTTGTACATCCAATTGCCGACGAAGTAGCACTTGCAGGATGGACAATACTCCTCACGGAATCTACAATACTGGACCCCTGCGCCGAGAGTGTAGATTCGGAAACGGAAGTCCTGCGAAGCAGAAGCCGCGCCCCGTTCTTCCCATTTGTTCCCAATGCGGCCTCTGCTTTTGTCTGGCTGGATCACCAGATCACTATTTTCGCATTTCGGGCATTGGCCGTGTGTTGACGAGAGAAGTACAGTCTCCGACTCGGGGCACAACTCCTGCATCTCCTTCAATGCTGGATGATTTAAGTCGTGCTCCCTGGTATTCCCAAATCCCACGTACGACTGCAGCTTCCACAATGCATTCTTGATTGCGTTATCTGCAGCCTCGACCTTCAGTTCTTTGCGTAGCAGCGCTCGCACAAAAGGCGGAGCCAATTCGTTTGGCATGCATGATTGCACGCGTGCCACGACCCTAAAGGCAGCTGCAGGTAACGGATGCATTAGTGTACTGAATGAGAAATCTTTACCCGCCTCCCCAGCCATCTTCGCCAGTCCCCGCTCCGCGTTGGAAAGGGAGCGACAGCGCAGCGCGCGCGTGCGCGCGGGCGCAACCTTGACACGTAAAGTGGCTCCCTAGTGACAGGGGCGATGATCATGATGGCGGCGCGGGCAACGATGCTGGCCCTGGTGACGACGACAACGGCGACAGACGCGACAATGGAAATGACGATGGTTACAACGATGATGGTGTTGACGATGGTCACGAGAATGCTGAACCTCATTCTTATCATGATGATGGTAATGATGGTGATGATGGTGGTGGTGGTGCCGACGATGGCTTTCGCTCTGGTTCTGGATTTGGGTTCTGACTTCTTTGTGCCTCTGCAAACGGTATGGGTACAACTCTGGCTGTTGGTCGGGCTCTGCTTTTGCCTGTCGCCCCGGTTCTACCTGCGGCTCTGTTTCTGGATTTCGGTACGGACCCCTCGCTGGCACTGCTTCTGTCTCTTGTTCTGCTCATGGTATTGGTCCTGGTTCGGGTTCGCCGTTGGATCGCGGTACTGGTTCTGGTTAATTTTTCCTTTGGTTCTGGCTCTGCTTCTAGCTCTGGTCCTGGCTTTGGAACTTGCTCTAGCTCTGGCTGTCGTGATCATTCTCTGCTTTTGGTTCTGGTTCCGGCTCTGGTTCTGGTTCTGGCTCTGGTTCTGGTTCTGGTTTTGGCTCTGGTTTTGGTTCTGGCTCTGGCTCTGGTTCTGGTTCTGATTTTGGCTCTGGCTCTGGTTCTGGTTCTGGTTCTGGTTCTGGCTCTGGCTCTGGTTCTCGCTCTGGCTCTGGTTCTGGTTCTGGTTCTGGCTCTGGTTCTGGTTCTGGTTCTGGCTCTGGTTCTGGTTTTGGCTCTGGCTCTGACTTTGGTTCTCGTTCTGGCTCTGGTTCTGGTTCTGGCTCAGGTTCTGGTTCCGGTTCTTGCTCTGGTTTTGGTTCTGGCATTGTCTCTGGTTCTGGTTCTGGTTCTGTTTCTGGCACTGGCTCTGGTTCTGGTTCTGGTTCTGGCGCTTGTTCTGGCTCTGGCTCTGGTTCTGGTTCTGGTTCTGGCTCTGGTTTTGGTTCTGGCTCCGGTTCTGGTTCTAGTTCTGGCTCTGGCTTGGGCTCTGGTTCTGGTTTTGGTTGTGGCTCTGGTTCTGGTCCCGGCCCTGTCTCTGGCACTGGCTCTGGTTCTGGTTCTGGCTCTGGCTCTCGCCCTGGTTCTGTTCCTGCCTCTGGTTCTGGCTCTGGTTGGCTTTAACAGTGGTCCTGGTTATGGTCCAAGGTCCTGCCTCTGGCTCTGCTTTTGTTGTATATATTCTCAGCTCTGGCTCAGGCTCTGGTTCTGGCTCTGGTTCTGGCTCTGGTTCTGCCTCTGGCTCTGGCTTTGGTTATAAGTTTGGCTCCGGCTCTGGTCCTGCCTCTGGCTCTGGTTCTGGTTCTGGCTCTGGCTCTGCTTCTGGCTCTGGCTCTGGTTCTGGTTCTGGCTCTGGCTCTGGCTCTGGTTCTGACTCTGGTTCTGGTTCTGGCTCTGGCTCTGGCTCTGGTTCTGGCTCTGGGTCTGGTTCTGGCCCTGCTTCTGGTCATGGCTCTGGCTCTGATTCTGGCTCTTGCTGTGGTTGTGCCTCTGGCTCTGGTTTGGGTTCTGACTGTGGCTCTGGATTTGATTTTGGTTCTGGCTCTGGTTTTGGTTCTGGCTCTGGCTGTGGTTCTGCTTCTGGTTCTAGTTTTGGCTCTGGCTTGGGCTCTGGCTCTGGCTCTGGTTCTGGTTGTGGTTCTGGTTCTGGCTCTGGCTCTAGTTCTGGCTCTTGCTATGGCTATGGTTCTGGTTGTGGTTCTGGTTCTGGTTCTCGCTCTGGTTCTGTTTCTGCCTCTGGTTCTGGCTCGGGTTCTGGCTTTAACGGTGGTTCTGGTTATGGTTCTTGTTATGGGTCAAGGTTCTGCTTCAGGCTCTGCTTTTTGTTAAATCTGTTTTGTCTCTGGCTCTGGCTGTGGCTCTTGTTCTGGCTATGGTTCCAGTTCTGGCTCTGGCTGTGTCAATGGTTATTCTGTGGATCTGGCTCTCGTCCTGGCTCTGGCTCTGGTTCCAGTTCCAGCTCTGGCTCTGGTTCTGGCTCTGGCTCTGGCTCTGGTTCTGGCTCTGGCTCTGGTTCTGGCCCTGCTTCTGGTCATGGCTCTGGTTCTGATTCTGGCTCTGGGTGTGGTTGTGCCTCTAGCTCTTGCTCTGGGTCTCGTTCCGGCCCTTGTTCTCGATCTGTTTTTGATTCCGATTCTGGCTCTGGCTCGGGTTCTGTCTCTTGCTCCGGCTCTGGCTCAAAAGCCCGAGGACGACGGAAACCTCCAGACCCTTGTCCTTCGGGGCCGTTTTCCTTCCGGAGGAGGCAGGGCGCCGTCCGCCGGCTGGCGCTCGCCAATTTGCGCGGCTGCTGGCCGCAGCGAAAAGTCCCGGAGATGACCCCCAGCGGCGGCGCGCACCCGCGACCGGCCTGGAAAAAATAACTGCTCAAAAACCTCGTGCACCAGCCATCCTCGCAGCCGCCCTGTCGCGGTGCTCGTCTCCCCCCTCATCCTCTGCGTTCTCTTCCTCCTCCTCTTCCTCCTCCTCCTCCTCCTCCTCCTCCTCGTCCTCCTCCTCCTCCCTCCCCCCCCATCTGCCTCCTCCCCCCTCTCCCCCACCTCCCCTTGCCACCCCCCGCCGACAGCCCGCGCTTCCGCGGCCTCTTTGGCTGCTTGCGGGGGTTCCTCAGACAGCGGCGCGGTTCAGCTTCTCGCGGAGCAGCTTCTCGCGGCGATGGTTCCCGCGCGCTTCCCTGCGCTGCTGCGCCGCCTCCACGGCGGCGCAGCGGTCCTTCGCCTCCTGGACGCCCATGCCCAGGCGCCCCGCCAGGGCAGTGCCCTGCGCCAAGTGGCCGGCACGGAGCACCCGCACCGCCTTCATCACGAGGACATCTGTCTTCTTCTGGTCCGCGACATCCGCCGGCGCGGGCTTCGTCCACGCGGACTCCAACGTGTCGGCGTTATACCACACGAGGTGGCCGTTCGCCACCGTCGCCTTCTGCGACCACGCCGTCTCGTCCAGCCACGCCTCCAAGTCGGCTTCGAAAGCGACCTCCTGCTCCGTCTGCTGCAGAGCATCGCCTGACACGACGCGAAACGCGGGCGGCACGCGAGGGGGGCGCGCGCTCGGACCAATCCAAGGCGAACCAAGCATAAGTCTGAGCGCGCTACTCCCCCTGCTGACAGCCGCTCGTTTCGCGCCGTGCGGCCTGTCAAGTGCTCGTACGGATCCCGCTGGGGGCCCTGTTTCTCCGCGTCCTCCTGCTGGCCCTTGTTATTCTCCGTCTCTTCCGCGTCCGGCTTGGGGTCGCAGGTCTTCTTCTCGCGTTCCTGCTCTGCGTCCGTTGCGTTGCTCTGCGGCTTCCGCTTGCTGTCGTCCTTTTGCTGGCGCTGCTCCTGCTCCCCATTCCTCTTCTGCCCCCGCTCCGTCAAGTTGTCCCGCGGCTTCTGGTCGCGGCTGCGCTCCTCCTTCTTCGACCCCTCGCCCGAGTGCTTCTGCCGCTTCCAGTCCGCGCCCTCTTCCCCCTCCCTGTCCTCCCTCCGCCGGGTTTTGTCGCTGCTCCAAGAGGTTCCCGCGTGCGTCTGCCAGTTCTCCTGCGGCTGCTCCGAGGCGCGCGACGCGCGCGACCACCCCTGCGTCGGACTGTGGGGCCCCGCGGGGAAAATGCACATTCAAGAAACACGCCAGGCACTGCGACGGATTCTTTACTTCGTTTACTGCCCGTCACGGGCGTGCTCACGGGGGGCCCACGACCGCGAACGCGAACGCGACCGCGACCGCGACCGCGACGACGACGACAACGACGACGACGACGACAACGACCACGACGACGACGACGCCGACGACGACGACGACGCGACGACGCCGGACGTACGACGACGACGACGACGACCACGACGACGACGACGACGACGACGACGACGACGACGACGGACGACGACGACGACCGACGGACGACGACGACGACCTGCGACGCCAGAGACGACGCGACGACGACGACGACGACGACGCGGGCGGCCCCCGGAATATGCCGGAGGCTTCCGAAGACTCTGGCCGAGAGGGGGGCGATCACGAGCATGATGGCCCCGCTCTGTCTCTTCTGCCTCCGCCCATCGCGGCCCCTGGCGCGCTCCAGAAAGTGCGATCAAGCACCTTCCTCCCCGGGACGCCCGCCCGCCGACACCTCGCCCCAGTTGGCCCTCGACCACGACGTGCTCGTCCACGACGCACTCGACCACCGCGCGCCCGACCACGAGGCCCAACCGCCGCCGCGCGGCCAGGTGTGGCCGTGCCACTCCTCACTCTTGTTTTTCCCCAGCTCGTCCTCCGGCGCCCGCTTCCCCGCGCCCCAGTTGTCCGGCGCGTTCCTGTCTTTGCCGACCCAGCTCCCGCCCTTGCTCTGCCGGCCCCCCTTGTTGTCCTGCGCGGGCCCCTTGGACCGCTCCTCCCTCTTCTCCCGGGGCCCCCTCTCCTTCGCGTCCGCCGGGCCCACGGCAGCGCGCGCCGCGACGCCCATCTCTGGACCAGCTCGAACGTACCACATCTCCTCGTCGTCGCCGTCGTCGTCGTCGTCGGCTGTCTTTCGTCGTTCGTCGGTCGCTGGTCGTCGGTCGTCGTTCGTCGTCGTCGGTCGTCGTTCGTCCTTCGTCCTTCGTCTTTCGTCGTCGTCTTTCGTCGTCGTCGTCGTCGCCGTCGTCGTCGTCGTCGGCGTCGTCGTCGGCGTCGTCGTGGTCGTGGTTGTGGTCGTGGTCGTCTTCACAGCTTCGGTTCTCGTTCTGGTTCGGCACAAGGGGCCGCCCATGCCCCGGGTCCTGCGTGCGGAGCGGGAGGGCCCGCATCAGCCTCACGAAGGGAGCGCGTGCCTTGCCCTCTGCGGGCAATGCGCCACTCATCAGCGTCTGGCATAGCAAGCATAATCGGGCCGCTGTCTGCGAGGCGCCGCCGTCCTTGCCCCAACAACACCCTTCACCTTTGCAGTCGCCCACCATGACACCGGAGACTCTGGCGGATTGCCGGGCAAGCAGCCCTCGTTTGTGCTGGTTGGAGTAGCCTGGAGCCACACCGGCTCCGGACATTCAACAGTGCTCTGGTCAGCCTGTTGACTGCAGCCGAAAACGCGCTCGAAGCTGGGTTCCCCCTCCTCCTCCTCCTCCTCCTCCTTCCCCTCCTCCCTCTCCTCCTCCCCCTCCCCCTCCCCCTCCTCCTCCTCCTCCTCCTTCTCCTCCTCCTCCTCCTCCTCCTCCTCCTCCTCCTCCTCCTCCTCCTATCCATCATCGTCCTCATCGTCGTCATCCTCCTCCCCCTCCTCCTTCTCCTCCTCCTGCTCTTCGGTTTCACCGTCCTCCATTCCTCCATGTCCTTCTCCTCCTCCACCTCCTCCTCCACCTTCTCCGCCTCCTCCTCCTCATCCTCCTCATCCCAATCCTCTTCCCACTCCTCCTCGTCATCATCCTCCTCCTCCACCTCCTCCTCGTACTGCTCCTCCCCCGCCTCCTCGTCCTCGTCCTCCTCCTCTTCCTCCTCCTCTTCCTCCTCCTCCTCCTCCTCCTCTTCTCCTCCTCCTCCTCTTGTCCTGCTCCTCATACTCTATACCCCATCCGCCTCCCATTGCCCGGGGATCCCGCCTAGTGTTCCGGGTCTGGACAGGAGTGGTGGCGACCGATTGGGGCGTCCAAGATGACCCAAGATAGCCTCCAAGACCCAGGAGGCCTCAGAACACCCAAGATGACCTCCAATATAGCTACATATATCTCCAAATAGCTGCAGATCCGCCACCGCGCCCCCTACGTTCAGGCGCGGTAAAATGTCGATCGCCCCCTCTTCCTGAGGATCTGTCGACCCCAGGGCAAGCCCGCAAGGTCACCACGACCAACACCATCATCATCACCATCATCACTCCATACTAATCAACATCGTCATCCCATAGTAATCATCATCACCACCGTCATCATCATCTTCATCGCCATCGTAATCGTCCTCGTCATCATCGTCATCATCGTCATCATCTCCACCATTGTCATCGTCATCGTCGTCGTCATCATCATCATCATCATCATCATCACCACCATCATCATCATCATCACCATCTCTCGCTACCGCCACATTCCTCCTCCTCCTCCTCCTCCTGCTCCCCTCCTCCTATACATCCTACTTCCTCCTCCATCATCCTCCAAATGTAAAGGTCTAACGTCCTCCCCCCTCCCATCCTCCGCGCAGGTTTGATCACGCCTACTGCACGGGCTACCATTTCCCCCCATTCATCCAATTCTCCGCACTGCCGCAACCTCCTCCTCCTACGCGACAAACGCCTCCGAAGGAATACTAAGGTTAACTGATCACACTCTCCGCAGACTCCGAAGCATGCTTCGGCACTCCGTGCCCTACTACTCCTCCTTCCTCCTTATCTCCCACCCCGACGCCTAAAATCATCATACACACCTCTAGAGTGACTGCATCCTCCCCACCTCCTCTCAGTCCTCGTCTCCTTCCTCTTTCCTTCTATTTCATCCTCCTCCTCCTCCTCCTCCACCTCCTCCTCCTCCTCCCCCTCCTTTCCTCCTGCTCCTCATACTCTATACCCCATCCGCCTCCTATTGCCTGGGGATCCCGCCTAGTCCGCCGGGTCCGGACAGGAGTGGCGGCGACCGATTGGAGCGTCCAAGATGACCCAAGATAGCCTCCAAGACCCAGGAGGCCTCAGAACACCCAAGATGACCTCCAATATAGCTACATAATATATCTCCAAATAGCTGCAGATCCGCCACCGTGCCCCCTGGGACGTTGAGGCGCTGTAAAATGTCAATCGCCCCCTCTTCCTGAGGATCTGTCGACCCACGCAAGCCCGCAAGGTCACCATCACCAACACCGTCGTCATCGCAATAATCACGCCATCGTAATCATCATCACTATCACCATCATCACATAATATACATCATCATCATCACCGTCATCATCATATTCATCGCCATCGTAATCGTCGTCGTCATCATCATCACCGCCATCATCATCGTATCGTCGTCGACGTCGTCGTCGTCAACGTCGTCATCATCACCACCACCATGGTCATCATCTCTCGCAATCGCCACATTCCAGCAACACCTCTTCTCCTCCTCTGCCCACCCGGCGACCCGGCGACCCGGCGACCTGGCGACCCGGCGACCCGGCGACCCGGCGACCCGGCGACCGAGCGACCCGGCGACCCGGCGACCCGGCGACCCGGCGACCCGAGGACCCGGCGACCCGGCGACCCGGCGACCCGGCGACCCGGCGACCCGGCGACCCGGCGACCCCCCGGCGAGCGGCGGAACCCCGAGAGCGACCCGGCGACCCGGCCACCGACGACCCGGCGACCCGGGCGACCCGGCGACACGGCGCCGGAGACCCGGAGCGAGCGACCCGGCGACCCGGCGACCCGGCGACCCGGCGACCCGGCGACCGAGCGACCCGGCGACCCGGCGACCCGGCGACCCGGCGACCCGGCGACCCGGCGACCCGGCGACCCGGCGACCCGAGGACCCGGCGACCCGGCGACCCGGCGACCCGGCGACCCGGCGATCCCGACGACCCGGCGACCCGGCGAGCGACCCGGCGACCCGGCGACCCGGCGACCCGGCGACCCGGCGACCTGGCGGAACCCGGCGACACGGCGACCCGGCGACCGGCGACCCCCGAGACCCGGGACCCGGCGGACCCGCGACCGTGCGACCCGGCGAGCGACCCGGGCGAGCGACCCGGCGACCCGGCGACCCGGCCCAGGCGCCCCGGCGAACCTGGCGACCCGGCGACACGGCGACCCGAGGGACCCGGCGACCGGCGACCCGGCGACCCGGCGAACCGGGCGACCCGGCGAGCGACCCGGCGAGCGACCCGGCGCCCACACGGCGAACCCCCCGACCGGCGACCCGGCGACCCGGCGACCCCGGCGACCGGCGACCCGGCGACCCGGCGACCCGGCGAGCGACCCGGCGAGCGACCCGGCGACCCGGCGACCCGGCGACCCGGCGACCCGGCGACCCGGCGACCCGGCGACCCGAGGACCCGGCGACCCGGCGACCCGGCGACCCGGCGACCCGGCGACCCGGCGACCCGGCGACCCGGCGACCCGGCGACCCGGCGACCCGGCGATTCGCGGCCCCCCCCCCGCCCTTGTCCAAATCGCCCTCAAATTCTCTGAGCGACTTCCGTATCGCTCTCTGCTGGCTTCGTCGTGCAAGACGCGTGGCAAACTCCACCAGCCCGTCGAGGTCGGTGTCGGTCTGGTCGGCGATACTCTGAAGATACTTTTCCACTGTGCCCACTTGAAAGGATCACTTCGTCGAATGACCCTGTGGCTCCCGTCCGGGCACTGTAGACACAAGCTCTTGAGGGCTTGAGTCAGTATCTGTACTTGTCTGTCACCGTTTTGCCGCCAACGATGGCTGTGAATGCTGTCGAGGACATTCGAAACTCCGGCCCACCAGCCTGCAACTCGGTCGCGGAGAGGGGTTACTCGCTGCGGCTTGGACTGGTGGACTTCGCACACATGAAATTGAAATGCCCGACCACGGCTGACCAACGGCTCGGGCTGCCCATGGTGCTCGTGGATAGCACACTCAACTGATCTGATCCAGCTACAAGATAAGGAACTGATGTGTGGAGAGGCGGCCGAAAGAAAACCCAGCCGCTAAGCTACGGAGGAAGCAACAGCAGCCGCAGGGGGATTGGACGAGCTCGGGGAGAACCCGATTTTTCTCCTGGGCTGGACCCATTCCACGCGCGAGATATCAAAACTAACGGAGCCTGGGGTGTCAGGGGGCTCAGAGCTCACCGAGTCAGGTGGGACCTGGTCCTCCTGGCTATCCTTAGGCTGCGCGGGGCACAGGGGTCGCTCACACGGGGTTGAATTAACGCAGGCTGGGCTACTCGACTGAGTGCTGATTCGCAAAGAGAGGCTGGGCGGCGGGGTTGGCGGGGCCGAAGTTGGGCTCGTCGGCCCAGGGGTCGTAATCGAAGTCATCGCCCATGCAGCCGCCCTCGTCGAGCGATCTGCGAGACGCAACCTCCTCTTCAGGCCCAGCCTCGCCCTCGCTCAGGCCCTCGACCTTTTCATTCGTAAGCGCTTCACCGAACCACTCCTGAATTCGGGCATTGCGCTTCTCGAGCGCCATTGTCCTGGTGGCTTCGCGCTCGGCTTTCCGAATGCTAGACTTGGAACCGTCGATGGCTTGTTGCCCAGGCCTGGCCACTTTGGGGAACCTGGGCGCAAGTTCTAAAATCCTGGTGAGTAGCTGGCTAGCTTCCCCTACGAGGTCAGTGTGAAGGCCTATGTGGGGACGCCGAGGCACATCGCACACAGCGCGCACGGCGCGCGCATGCGGTCGCGCGGCTGCACTGACAACTAAATAATCTAAGTGTGACGCTTTGTTATCCCCCCCAGGGGTGCACGTGAAATCAACATCGCAACAGAGGACCTGGCCCCCTACCCTCTCGAGAAAACCAGTCCGAGCTAACGATGCGGGTGTGAAATTCCAACCGGCAGCGACGATCCACGGGAGTTGGGTAGAGGCGAGGAGGGAAGCAAGCTTCCGAAACCTGGGAACGTTCTGATCACGCATGCCAATGGAAGAGTGGCCGTAAAATGCGAGCACAACGATGGCATATCCTTTCAGCCCGAGCAGAACTAACTGGACAGAAGCCGTCGAAACCACTGCCACGTTCAGCTCTCAGGCCTTGGGTCGCACTTGCTTCGTCCAGCAGCTGTGCTGGCCGATGTCGTGCACGCAAAAAGGACTACCCTCCTTCGTTTGAGGATGGGTCTGCTTTAGTGAACCACTTGCTCTTGGGTCTGGCTGGATTGGAAAAAAAGCTTGAGAGCTGCCTCACGTGCCTTCTTCTTTCAGCGCGTGATGTGCGTAACGCCAACGCGCGTCTCGCACGCCGCAATGTACTCGCACTGCTGCATCAGCGTGCCGACGATGCGCCCCCAGGCCTTATCGCCCATGCACGTGATGTTGGAAAAGAACAATGAAGATGTGCTGCTCGAAGTTGACGTGCAACTTGTGGCAGCACCCGAAGAAATGGTCGGACTGGCAGGACATGGAGTGGACGAGGAGGTGGAGGTAGAAGAAGAGCTGGTACCAGTAGACACACTGGTGGCCCCAGAGGCAGAGGTGGAAGTACACGCCCCTGCTGTAGTAGTGCCTAGTCAACTCGAACCCGCGCCTGATGGCGGCTGCAGCTGCCCGCCCTTGCCTGTGGCTGCGCTGCTGCCGCCTTTGCCCGAGCCTGTGCCGCTGCTGGCCGCCGCGGCGCCGTCCACGGTGGCGGCGGCCTTGAAGCGTGCCTGCGAGATGCGCTCCGCCTCCTGCTTGATGGCCTCCTCCTGCTGCTGCTGCTGCTGCTGAGATGCGCCTTCGGCGCCTTCGGCGCCAGCACTATCGCCAGGAGGCGAGGCTGGGCCCGCGGCTGTGGCGGCTGCAGCGGGGCCGTCAGCAGCGGCAGAGGGAGCTGACTGACCATCAGCTCCCTTCCTATTCCCAGTCTTCGAAACTGCTGAAGACGTCCATATTCATCTGTATGCCAAAGACGGACGGCTTGGCCTCATCAGCCTGTGATGCTTGGCTCTGATGCTGCACACCTTCGGCCTGCGCCAGTGCCGCTGTCGCCGCCGTCTTGACTGCCGCCGCGCGAGCGAGCTCGAGTGCAGCCTCGTGCTCCTTGCACTCAGCGGTGGCCAAGTGTTTACGTAATCGCACTACTTGGTTCACCAGCTGCTCATGACGATTGTCT
>CAUYUJ010003277.1:2500-17703 GCA_963575745.1 Prorocentrum cordatum
ATTAGACCTCGCCATCCCTTGGGGGCTGCGAAGCGCTTCAGTTTCGCCACTTTCATGGGCTGCGGGGGGGGGGCGCCTGGTCGGGGGTTACGCGGATTCAGATTACTGGGTGTGGAGCTGTCGCCATTTTCGAGGGCTGCTGGGGGGGTTCGCCATCCTTGGGGGGCTGCGAGTGTGAAACTGTCGGTCGCCATCTTTGATGGCCCTTGGGAGGGGGTGGGGGGCAGCGGAGTGACGTCACACGCTGACTCAGAGTAGACCTCGCCATTCCTGGGGGTTGCGACCTGCGAACATGGCGCTACTTCCGAGGTCTACTGGGGGGTTGGCCAGCGGAGTAACGTCACACCCTGGCTCATATTAGACCTCGCCATCCCTGGGGGGCTGCGAACTGCGAAGCTGTCGCCGCCTTCGAGGGGCGCTGAAGGGGGCAACGGAGTGACGTCATCGCGGACTCATTCGATTTCGCCATCCCTGGGGGCTGGCCGCCGAATACTTATTGTTCTAAGTGTCCCCATTGCAAGCATTCGCCGGACAGGGAGCGATGCTGATGCCGCTGATGATGATTCTGATGATGGTAACGATGATGCTGATGATGCTGATGATGCTGATGATGCTGATGCTGATGCTGCTGCTGATGACGATGGTGATAATGATGAAGGATGTGATTATGCTGATGCTGCTGATGATGCTGATGCTGAGGCTGAGTATGAGGATGAGGGTGCGGATGCGGATGAGGGTGAGAACGATGATGCTGATGATGATGCTGTTGATGATGATGCTGCTGATGATGATGAGGATGAGGATGCTGATGCTGTTGCTGATGATGCTTCTGAAGATGATGATGAATATGATGTTGTTGATGCTAATACTGATGATGATGAAGAGGATAATGATGATGACAATGATGATGACGATGCTGGTGGTGGCGATGATGATGATGCTGATGATGCTGCTGCTGATGCTGATGACGACAATGGTAATGATGCTGATGCTTCTGATGATGATGCTGATGCTGACGCGGATGCTGCTGATGCTGATGATGATGAGGCTGAGGATGATGATGGTGTTGATGTTGATGCTAATGATGATGATGCTGATGAGGATGATGATGCTGATGCTGCTGATGATGACGATGCTGCTGCTACTGCTGATGATGACGATGATGATGATGATACTGATCATACTAATGACGCTGATGATGATGTGATGATGATGAGGATGTGGGTGAGGATGGGGAGGATGAGAAGGATGGTGATGATACTGATGAGGAGGATGATGATGAACTGAATGACGACGATGCTGATGATGAGTGATGGTGATAATGCTGATGCTGATGATACTGATTCTGATGATGATGCTGATACTGATGATGACGATTCGCATGACGACGATGGCGATGATGATGGCGATGCTGATGATGATGATGATGATGATGGTGATGCTGCTGATGACGATGATGCTGATGATGACGACGACGATGATGATGTTTATGATGATGCTGCTGCTGATGACGATGCTGATGCTGATGCTGGTGTTGATGCTGATACTGATGCTGCTGCTGCTGATGAAGATGCTAACGCTGCTGATGATGCTGATGATGATGATGACGACGATGCTGATGATGCTGATGATTATGATGATGCTCATGATGATGATGCTGATGATGCTGATGATGATGATGATGCTGACGACGACGATGAAGATGATGGCGATGATGATGAAATGATGATGGTGATGATGATGATGATGATGATGATGATGATGATGATGTTGATGATGGCGATGCTGATGATGATGCTGATGATGATGCTGATGATGATGCTGATGATGATGATGATGCTGATGCTGATGCTGATGCTGCTGATGATGCTGATGATGATGTTGATGATGAGTGATGCGTGATGATGATGATGCTGATGATATGATGATGATGATGATGATGATGATGATGATGATGATGATGATGATGATGATGATGATGATGATGATGATGATGATGATGCTGATGATGATGATGATGATGATGATGATGAGATGATGATGAGTGATGCGTGAGATGATGCTGATGATGATGATGATGATGATGATGATGATGATGATGATGATGATGATGATGATGATGATGATGATGATGATGATGATGATGATGATGATGAATGATGATGATGATATGATGATGATGATGATGATGATGATGATGATGATGATGATGATGATGATGATGATGATGATGATGATGATGGTGGTGGTGGTGGTGGTGGTGATGATAGAGAGGATGAGGAGGATGATGATGTTCTATATATATATGCACACACACATGTACAACGGCGTAGGCGTTCCTGGCGCCCAAACTAGATGCCCCTAGCCTCCATGGGTGGACCAGGGCCCCGGGGACCCTCCACGAATGGCCCCCAGACGGCCCCGACGGGCTCCCAAGCGCTGCATGTCTTCCGACCCAGCGTCATGGCACAATCGATTTTTGAGCCCCTCCCAGGGCCCCTCCCAGCCCGCTCTCCGAGCCCTCGCCCTGCCTCGGCGCCGTGCGCCTCCGGGAGCGCCCGAAAGCCTTCACGACGAGATCGTCGCCGTCGCCGCCGCCGTCGCCGTTGCCGTTGTCGCCGATGACGTCGTCGTCGCTGTCGTTGCCGATGACGTCGTCGTCGCCGTCGTTGCCGTCGATATCTTCCACATCGTCCACATCGTCCATCGTCCTCCACGGAGCCCCGGGGCGAGGCCCGCGCGGGGGTGCGCGGCGGCAGCGACGTCTGGGCGGTGCTCGACGAGATGGGCGCCGCAGGGCTCAGCCCGAACCAGGCCGCCCCGCGCCCGCCCAGCTGCGCGCGCTCGAGCGCGGACTCGGCGGCGCGCCTGCTCAAGGGGCTCTGACTCAGATGAAGACAATCTGCCTCCTCCTTCTCTTCTTCCGCCTCCTCCTCCTCCTCCTCTTCCTCCTCCTCCTCCTCCTCCTCCTGTTCCTCCTCCTCCCTCCTCCTCCTCCGCCTCCTCCTCCTCCGCCTCCTCCTTCTCCTCCTCCTCCTCTTCCTCCTCCTCTTCCTCCTCGTCCCCCCCCCTCCTCCTCCTCCTCCTCCTCTCCTCCTTCCTCCTCTCTCCTCCTCCTCCTCCTCCTGTTCCTCCTCCTCCTCCTCCTGCTCCTCCCCGTCTCCTTCCTCCTCATCCTCTCCCTCCTCTCCTCTTCCGCCTCTCCTCCTCCTCTCCTCCCTCCTATCCTCCTCCTCCTCCTCCCCCCCCTCCCCCCCCTCCTCTCTTCCTCATCGTTGTTGAGTCTGGGGTTTACACTTGTCCTCCTCCTCCTCCTCCTCCTCTTTCTCCTCCTCCTCCTCCTCTTTCTCCTTCTCCTCCTCGTCCTCCGCCTTTTTTTTCCTCCTCCTCCTCCTTCGCTTCCTCCTCCTCCTTCTCTTTCTCCTCCTCCTCCTCCTCCTCTGAGATTGTGGCGCGCCTTCTCAGAGGACTCAATCTCGCTGCCCTTCCCTCGTCGCCACGGCTGGGTTCGCCTCGACATCCTGGTCAAGCTGCGCCCTGGGAGAGGTCTCTGGAGCAGCGGTATCGGCATGTTTTTGTTTCCCCACAGAAGGTTATGCGGCCTTCTGGGAAGCTTTCTAAGCCTGTTCCGATGCCACGGAGGGCTTTTCAGAAGGTCTGGAGGGCTTCCGAGAAGCCCCGCCCCCTTCTGAGAAGGCGCGCCCCTTCCGCCCGCCCCCGTGGGCGCGCCGCCGACAGACGTCGCAGCGCCTCGAGCAGATCGATGCGGCCGTTCCGTGGCCGTTCTTTCGAGGAAGGACGCGCGGCACAAGCGTGCACTTTCGCAGGCCCGCGCGCCGCGGGGTCCCCCACGGGCCCGCTCCTGGCGCGCAGAGGTTGCCTTCTCGGGCCCGTTGAAGAAGGCCGCTGTCTTCTCAGATCGGAGGTCACCAGCTTTACACCCGCACCGATCCTGGCCAGGTCGATCCTGGGCCCAGGATCGGTGTAGATGCATGCATGCTGCCCAAGGCAGGAGGGCGTGGACACCGATGCTGGGCCCAGGGTGATCCTGGCCAGGATCGGTGTTGGTGCATGGCTGGGTACCTTTCTGTGAGAGGCCTTCCGGGCTTCTCCGCAGGCCACCCGCCTCGCGCCGCCTGCCTGTGCCCACCGCCAGCATGCGTCCTCGCCGCCGCCGAAGGCCCCCCCGCAGGGCTGCCCACTGGCCGCCAGAGGGCTGCCCGTGTGCTGTCCGCTGCGGCCGCGGCCGCGGCCGGGGCGGCCCCTCGGCGGCTGCCAGAGCGATGGTTCCTCGGTGGCTCTCGGCGGCGTTCGGCGTCGTCGTGGTCATTGTTCGTCATGGTGGTGGTGGTGGTGGTGGTGGTGGTGGTGGTTGTGGCCGTCGTCGTCGTCAGAGCAAGAGAAGGAGGAGGAGGAGGAGGAGGAGGAGGAGGAGGAGGAGGAGGAGGAGGAGGAGGAGGAGGAGGAGGAGGAGGAGGAGGACACGTGTAAACCCAAGACTCAACACCGATGTTGGAATACTTCTTTCCTCCAAGATAGTGTCCTGCCAAAGCAGGCTGCCGGAATGACTACTACACGGAAGACCATTTGCTGATCGTTGCGATGTTACGTGAGGGTTCCTACGAGTGGCAGCTACCGCTATGGGTAGCAGCAGTCGACTTCAAGAAGGCGTTCGATTGTGTAGACAACGAGCAACTATTGGACGCCTCACGACAACAAAACATACCTCCTGCCTACATGAACTTGAAGCAGTTGTACTGCACCCAAACGGCAACAGTCAGGACAGACACCACCAGCAGGGCTTTCAGTATCGAACGGGGCGTGAAACAGGGAGACCCACCAAGCTCTTTCTTGTTCAATGCTGTCTTCGAACAGGTGTTCATACAGGTGAAGTCTGAGTGGCAGCGCGAGAAATTCCAATTTGGCTTCGCATTACTAGCGCGGATCACACATCTACGTTTGGCTGGCGATGTCTTTCTTGCTCTACGCCCCTAATTGACGACAGTTGATGTCAACCCCAAGCCAAGACATCTGGCTCTGCACCCAGACAAAGCCAATATCCTGACGAACGTCAGCTGGAGAGACGGAGTAACATTTACTCACGTCGACATCAACGGGGAAAGCGTCGAAATATTGCGTTCTGGCCAGAAACGAAATATTTAGGAAGGAAGTTCGGTTTTCAGTTTTAACGACTTCACGAGACAGAGCTATGCAATAGGATTGCCGCAGGATTGGGTCGTTCCAAACAAGTGCGATACGAGCTAACACACAAGCGTTTTGCACTCCACAGTCGGTTGAGGCAGTTCAGCGGAAAAATCACAATATCAGTGATGTATGGGTGCTCGTCTTGGACCCGCTTGTAATTTGGGTGCCACGCTGTCGCAATATACAAAACCACGCCCGCGACGACGACACCAGCAAAGCGGCCGGCACCGACGCAGCAGAGACTCCCGTCCATCACGGCAGCCCAGAGGACATAGAAGAAGACGGGTTGGAACCGTGGGAAGACTTCTTACGAAGATTGACGCGCGTAGCCCTGGAGCATTCTCGGCGCGCAGGCGTGGAGGACTGGACTACGGTATACTTCAAAAGGAAGTGTCGGTGGGCATCGCGCGTCGCAGGCCATGACTACGAAGATGGACGCGACTCTCACTACACTGGACCCCGAGCACCCACGACCCACGCCCAGTCCTACGACGCCACGGAGGACAGCAGAAGAAATTTGATGCCGAAGTCCCACTAACAATCACCACGCATGACGTCGGCGACGACCGCACAAGGTGGAGAAACACGGCGACAGACAAGGAAGCTCGGTCGGCATTGGAGCCGAAATTCTTGGCTTACGTCAATATTAAGGACTGTACGCGAGACTCCAACTCCGCGGTTTGAGTCCTCCTCTCCTCCCTCCCCCCCTCGATCCGCATTTTTCTCTGCGCTCCAGCGCCGCCGCTGGGCTCTCGTAGGGCCGTCCCCCGGGACGACTGACCGGCGCCTCGCCTCGCCTTGCCCTCCTCTAACTTATAGGCCCTACAAAAGGTTCAGCTCCATTGAGGGAACTGCTTCGTTGGGAGAGAACAGTTTGAAGACCCTTGAAGCGTGCCAAAGCACCGTTCTCGGGAATCCAACGCCACGAATCAACATGATTGTTGCGTCTTGACGATCTTGAAACTAACCACAACACCATTCCTGGGACTTCAACACCGCGAATCGACGTAGCTGTTGCGCTTCCACAATCCAGAGTCCTTCACAAACATTATTTCTAGCACGCTGACCATGGGAATTCATGAAACTCTTACGTAAGCCTTTTAAGAACGAATGTGTGCGGCGCTAAGGCGTAAGCCACATTCCGAAAACGAGCTGCCCCCACTCAATCAGTGAAGCTCCGGCAGAGTTTGAAATCGAATGTGCGCGGCGCTGAGGCGAGTGCCACGTTTTGAAAACAACCCGGCCTTAATCCGTGAAGCTCCCGCAAATGTTTAAAAACGAATGTGCGCGGCGTTAATTCGAAAGCCACATGTTTAAAATTATTACCCGCCCTCACTCCATGAAGCTCTGGTAATTGTTTAAAACGAATGCACGCGGCGCTGAGGCGAGAGCCACGTTTTGAAAACGACCCGCCCTCAATCCGTGAAACTCTCGCACATCTTTTCAAAAAAGGGAGTGTGCGCGGTGCTGCGGCGAGAACCGCATTTTGAAAACGACCCGCCCTCCATGTGTGAAGCTGTTGCCAGTCTTGAGGCTTGAGGGTCATCAGTGGTGCGGACGTCTCAGGCGAAACGCCCAGCCCGCCTTTTCGACCAGCTTCGGTGTGCGACAGAAAGAGGTTAAGAATGGAGGAGGAGGGGGAGGAGGGGGAGCAAGAACAAGAGGGGGAGAAGGAGGAGGACGGGGAGGAGGAAGACGAGGAGGAGGAGGAGGAGGAGGAGGAGGAGAAGGAAAAGGAGGAGGAGGAGGAGGATATGCAGGAGGAAGGGAGCGGGGGGAGATAGCAACGTCGGCTGGGACGATGAAGCGGGTGCTAGACCTGCAGTTGGCTTCGAACCGATTAGCTGTATGCAAGGGTTGTGCGATCCCGCTGGTTTCGCAGGAAATGTGCATGTGCACGGGGCAGCTGGACAAATAGCAGCTGGTTGTGCATAGGCTGCGTCGCTGGGAAAAGCGGAGTCGACGACGACATTCGCCCAGTTCATCGGGCGGGGCCTGCACATGTGGAGGAAACGCGGTCTGCGGTCGGTTCTGTAGCGTCGACTCCAGCAGTTGCCCATGGGGGCTTTGGAGACGCCGGCGCCAATGCGATAGGGCAGCCGACGCCGGGAAGGAAAAGAGCACAATTTGTCTGGGGGCGCGGTTTTGCGAACAAGAATTTCTACGTTTGCCTATGCTCCAGATCGGTTTCGTGGAGCGGCGGCGCGTGCGAGGCGCAAGGCGCTCGGGGTGCCTGGGGGGGCCTGTGCGCAGGGGGACGCCGCGGCCGCATGGAAACCGGTGCTGCTTTTCGATCTGGTGCTGCTGTCCCTTCCCCGTGGCGTAGGGCCATCCGGCGCAGAGCTTCTGGAAGGGCGGCTGGCTCTGTGGTGGGGCGCCGGCTGTGGGCGGCGGCCCGGCGCCGCAGACACCGAACCGGAGGGCTACCACCAAGGAGCGGGCGCGCAGAGCCCACGCTTTGGCAGCGGCTGGCGAAGAGGCCAGGGCCCGGGCCGCGACGGTGGGCGCCGATCTTGCGCCACGGACCGGGGCCACGGTCGAGAAGCTTAGGGCGCGCCTCCCCGCAGAGCTGCCGAACCCAGGCGCTGCGCAGCCAGGGGTGCGACCAGGGCCGCAGTCCGCAGAGCCGAGAAGGCAGGTCGAGCAAGAGGCATGCAAGTTGCTGCGGCGCCCGCCCGGTCTCACTGCGCATAGCTTGCTGTGCGCGCGGTTGGAGCGGCTGGCGGCCAGCGCTGACAGCGGGGTGACTTTAGGCCCGATTGCCCGCGCCGCTGCACGGGATGCTATTGGAGAGCCCCCGCTGGAGACAGGGGAGCTGGTGGCGGTGTTCAAGGGCTCTAGGGGGGTCTGGCCTTGCCTAATGGGTGTCGCGCTTCGCCGCTTCGGCCTTCGCGCTTTGGCCCGTGCGCGGAAGACGAAACTCTCCGACGCAATTAGCGAGCACCGGTGCGGAGTATGTAGGCCGCAAGGGAGGGGCCGCCTTGCTGGTGAAACAACAGCAGGCCCTGGTTGAGCGCTGGCCTGCCTTGGAGGCCATGGGAGCTGGTGTTCTCGCGGTGGCCGCTGCACTGCGGGCGCGGTGCGCGGGGCAAGCCGATCTGGTGCTGCATGGCGGTCAGAGGCCTCCGCGACGTGGGTGCCGGCGCCCTGGAGACGTTCGCGGGGACAGCCAAACGCGCCGCGCAACGCATGCTGCCCTCGGGGGCGGCGTGTCGCCCGCACTGGGTCTACGTCGCCGTGGACGTTGAGAACGCACTCTTGCGGGATGCAGGAACAATGTGAAACGCCGCGCGAGGTGAACTTCACCCTGCCGCCCGGTGGGTCCCGGAGCTCGAGGTCAAGCGTGAGGCGTCCAGTGCTTGTGTTGCTGGCGACTCAAAGCTTGTGCTCGGGTTGTCCAAGCACGTTGGCGATATTAAGATCGCTGGACAGATGAAGCACGTCGATAAACTCATCGGCTACATCGAGGGCGTCTTCGGGGGACTGCGACGACTTCACCAACTGTGGTGCCCACCAACGCCGCAGCCCCGACCCAGCCGTGACGATCGACCAGGACGAATACATCGGCGCCCGGATGCCTATCAGGCACGTCGACCTGGTCAAAACCAAGGCCGACGAGCCCGAAGGATGTAGCTACCCGACCTCTTTGTCTCCTTGCCGGGGGCAGCCGCGTGCGCCCTGCTCACCCGGCGCCGCGTCGCAGCGTGCATCGTGGCGCTGCGACGGGCCAAGGGGAATCTGCTTATGCGACGCGTTATGCGGCGCAGCTCTGTGGTCCTCGCCACGCTGGAGATCGAGGCGTGCATCGCATTTCCTGCCTGGGAATGCGTTGGCCAGATCTGCGCGCGCAGCGACGGGTGTTTCAAGAGGGGAGAGGAGACGGGGTGCGGCGTGAGGGGCGCCGTCAGCATGCGGCTCGTCAAGTGTCGTCGCGCCGGCAAGTAGGCCTTCCAACCTTGTGTGTAGGTCGTCCTTCCGCTCCGACCTTCTCGCAGCGTGCGGCGCAGATGAAGGGTTGCAGGCCTGCCTTCTCGCGCCCCTCGAGATGGTCCGTGGCCCAGTCCCAGCCGAGATGATCAGGTGGTTCAGGGAGGCGGGAGGCTTCGCCATGCTGGCGTCCCTGGCCGTGGGCGGTATTTCCGTCTTCGCTGCCGTTGCCGTGGATCTTGTGCGTCCACCTTCGGAGTGCAGCATGGCAGGCGACCTGTGGTGGCTGTCCGGCCAACTCCGTACCAAGCAGATCGCCGACATGTTTTGGTGCGATAGTTGCGACATGGGGGCCGCACGCGTGACGAAAAAGAATATCGGTCAGGAGCTGATCTTGGACGTGATGTGCGGAGATCTCAAATACGACCTCGTCGCGGTCAGACGGTGACGAGAGGCGCAATAATACCGTACCCAGTTCCCGCCGCAGCGACCCAAGGACGGGGGAGGAGAACGTTTCACTGACGGAATGATCAGCCGGAGGTTTCACTGCGTATATGCTGGTTGCACAACGTATTTTGGCGTTCGTATGTCGCGAACTGTGTTCGCGAACGCGGCCTAGGGAAAGAAAGGACAGTCGCATTGCGTGAGTTGTGATCGCGAATGCGGTGTAGCAGGATATGTGAGAGACACCCGCATAGGTGAACAATGTTCGCACAGTCACAGGCGAAATAGTGAGTCATGCAATGAGGGTCTGTTTCTGCGAACTGTGTCCGTGGGGCAGCAGCTTTTGGCGTGTGGCACGATCATTGTTTTCTGTGCTCCTCGAATCGTCTGCTGCCGCCGTTCCTCCTGTTCATGTGTGGGGTGTTTGTTAGCGGGCTTTGGCTTGTCCCATGGGCAATGTCGGGAGTGCTTCCGCCCCTCCCACGGGCGCCGTAACGACTTGTGCGTTTGGCGCCGTGGGGAGTCCAATGTGCCTTTGGGGGTGGAGCGAAAGCCGACCTCCACAGGACCTGATGAAACAGGTGAGCTTTCCCTATTGGCTGCGGCACGTTTTGCATGCTGTGCCCGACGGGGCACAAACTGACTCGTTCGATCACCGGTCTCGGATGGTATCCTTGTGTCTGCTGTCTGCCTTTCCTGCCCTTGTCCCGCGGCCCCCAGGGACTCAAAGGGATCCTTTTCCGCGCCCGCATGAGACGCGCATTCGTTCCGCTTTTAGGTAAAACGCATTCTTCACCGCCACATCCGCATTCATAGTCTCCCTCTCTCTCCCCCTGTCCCCCCCTTCCCCCCCCTCTTCCCCCCATGCCCCCCCTCCTCCCGCCCCCTCCTCCTACCCCTCCTCTTCCTCCCCGTCCTCCTCGCTTGAGGTCACGTGCTCCATCCTGCTCAAGAACCTCAGCGCCCGTTCGAGCGACGAGGACATCTCCAGAACCATGCGGCTGATCGAGGGCGTTGAAGCCCCGATGGACGAGGCACGACGGTTTCTCGCTGGGGAACAGGGAGAGGAAAAGGAGGAGGAGGAGGAAGAGGAAGAAGAAGAGGAGAAGGAGGAGGAAGAGGAGGAGGGCGAGGAGGAGGAGGAGGAGGAGGAGGAGGAGGAAGAGGGAGGGGAGGACGAGGACGAACACGGGGACGAGGAGGCGGAGGAGGAGGAGGAAAATGAGGAGGAGGAAGAGGAGGATGAGGAAGATGAGGAGGAGGAGGAGAAGAGGGAGGAGGACGAGGAGGAGGAAGAGGAGGATTCGGAGGAGGAGGAGGATTACGAGAAGGAGGAGGAGGAGGATTCGGAGGAGGAGGAGGAGGACGAGGAGGAGGAGGAGGAGGAGGAGGATGAGGCGGAGGAGGAGGAGGAGGACTCGGAGGGTTCGGAGGATGATAGTGAGGAGGAGGAGGAGGAAAAGGAGTAAGAGAAGGAGGAGGAGGAGGAGGAACATGAACAACAAACAGAGACATCATATTAATCATACTAAGAAGGCGAATTACATTAATAATGATCAGAAGTATCACAACAACATGAATAATACGATTGATACCACGATCCATACGGGTACTAGGAATAACGATGACACTAACAACTTTACTTGTACAAGTACGAAGAATGCGGGTACGAATGCAAAGACGAATGCTAATGCTGATTTCCATATTAACACAATAATAAAATGCGAATGCGAATGATATTAACACTACTAATGGTCGTACTATTAACACAATATTAATATATATATAAAATTAAGAAAAAGACCGGTAAGAGGAACACGTATACGAAAAGGAAGAACGCACAGACGAATACTATGAATCAAAAGACGAATCACACGGATACGATTAAGACTAATAATACAAGAGTAATATTACGAATAATGCAACATAACATTTGAAGCATTACGAATAATATTAAGGCTTTTCTTTACAAGGGTAACGCGAATCACAAGACAATACGAATAACAGCACTAATCAGTATATTAAGATTAGCAATAATGATGAACACGATATGGTGACTACGGACTAAACTGCGAGTGTTAATATCAGAAGACTAATACTCATAACGCTACCGCGAAGACGACAACGAACACGAATGATAATGAGGCACATTATAATATGAATACGACAGCGAACAATACTATTCAATGGCAGAATCAGAATACAAATGAGAGAACATTGCGAACACCTAAGAAGACGACGAACACCAGTAATACGACTAAGACGAATACTAACATGCCACAGGAGAGTACGACCCTTAATATCAATAAGAACAATAATAGGAATACGCTGAATAATAAGGGAAAACTGATAATGTTAATGATGCGAGTAAGAAGCATACGAAGCATATGCATACGACGAAAAGGACGAATCCGACCACTACTATTAATAGTAATAACAATCATAACTCGACGAACGCTAACAATACTACTAATACTAATAACGATACTACTGCTGCTTACAAGCATACGAGTCGTAATGGTAATACAGCCGCATCATAATACGATAAACAAACTTATATTAATGAGGATGCAAGATCAACACCAATAATCACATTTGTATTATAAGACTACCCAAACAACTGTACATGTGACTGTTCATATCATGAACAAGAATACTTATACTAACAATAAGATAGGGAGCACAATAAAGTGAACAATAAACAAACTGATACCAATACGGATATTAAGAACACGAGTAATAGTAAGACGCAGACGACGAGGAGGGGAATAAGGAAAATGAGGAGGAGGACGAGGAGGAGGAGGAGCAGGAGGAGGAGGCGGACGATCAGTAGAAGGAGGAGGAGGAGGACGAGCAGGAGGAGGAGGGAAACGAGGCAGAGGAGGAGGAGGAAGAAGAGGAGGAGGAGGAAGAGGAGGAGGGCGAGGAGGAAGATGACGAGGAGGATGAGGAGGAAAAGGAGGAGGAGGAGGATTGGGAGGAGGAGGAGGAGGAGGAGCAAGAGGAATAGGAGGAGAAGGAGAATGATGAGGAGGAGGAGGAGGAGGACGCAGACGAGGACAGGTACGAGCAGGATGAAAATGAGGAGGTGGAGGATTCAAATCAGGATGAGGAGGAGGACGAGGAGGAAGAGCAGGAGGAACAGGAGGAGGACGAGGATGAGGAGGAGGAGGAGAATGTAGAGGACGAGGAGGAGGACTCGGAGGAGGAGGATGATGTGGCGGAGGAGGAGGAGGAGGATTCGGAGGATTCGGGGGAGGAGGTGGAGGAGGAGGAGGAGGAGGACCCGGAGGAGGAGAAAGAGGAGAAGGAGGAGGAGGAGGAGGCGGAGGATGAAGATGAAGAGGAGGAGGATGAGGCGCAGGAGGAGGAGGCGGAGGCTGACGCGGAGGCGGAGGCGGAGGCGGAGGCGGCGGGGAGGAGGAGGAGGAGGAGGAGGAGGAGGAGGAGGAGGAGGAGGAGGAGGAGGAGGAGGAGGAGGATGGGGAGGAGGAGAAGAAGGAGGAGGAGGAGGAGGAGGATGAGGAACAGGTGGAGGACGAGGAGGAAGATTTGAAGAGGAGGAACAGGAGGAGGAGGGTTAGGAGGAGGAGGAGAAGGACAAGGAGGAGGAGGACGAGGAGGAGGAGGAAGAAGAAGGATAATAATCATAGTAATACTAATCAGACGATGTTGATGATGATCCTCGTGATGATGATGCTCATCATAATGATGATGATGACGACCATGATGATGCTGATGCTGATGATGTTGATTATGATGATGATCATGATTATCATGATGATCATGATGATGCTGATGCTGATGCTGATGATAGTGATGATGCTGCTGCTGATGCTGATGCTTATGCTGATGATCATGGTGATGCTGCTGCTGTCGATGATGCTGATGATGATGATGATGATGATGATGATGATGATGATGATGGTAGTTGTGGAGATGATGGTGATGCTGATGCTGATGCTGATGCTGCTGCTGATGATGCTGACGATGATGATTATTATTCTCATGATGATGATGCTGATGATGATGATGATGATGATGATGATGATGATGATGATGATGATGCTGCTGCTGATGATGATGATGCTGTTGCTGCTGCTGATGATGATGACGATGATGCTGATGGTGTTAGTGGTCATGATGCTGATGATGAGGCTGATTTCGCTGATGATGCTGCTGCTGAGGATGATGCTGCTGATGCTGATGATGATGATGATGATGATGATGATGATGATGCTGATGCTGATGTTGATGATGATGATGATGATGATGAAGATGAAGATGAAGATGAAGATGATGATGATGATGATGATGATGATGATGATGATGATGATGATGATGATGATGATGATGATGATGATGATGATGCTGATGATGATGCTGATGGTGATGCTGATGCTGATGCTGATGCTGATGATGATGCTGATGCTGATGCTGATGATGCTGCTGCTGCTGATGATGATGATGCTGATTTTGCTGATGATGACAATGGTGATGCTGATGCTGATGATGCTGCTGATGATGAGGATGCTGCTGCTGCTGATGAAGATGCTGATGCTGCTGCTGATGATGATGCTGATTATGATGATGCTGATGCTGATGCTGATGATGATGATTCTGCTGATTATGATGATGATGCTGATGGTGATGATGATGATGATGCTGATGATGATGCTGCTGATGATGATGACGATGATGGTGATGCTGATGATGATGATGATGATGATGATGATGATGATGATGATGATGATGAGATGCTGATGATGATGCTGCTGATACTGATGCCAATGCTTTTTATGATGCTGATGTTGATGCTGATGCTGATGCTGCTGATGATGATGAGGAGGCGGAGGAGGAGGACGCGGAGGAGGAGGAGCAGGAGGAGGATGAGTAGGAGGAAGACACATATTAATGAGACCAATAATAATAAGACAACGAAGAAGAAGAGGAGGAGGAGGAAGAGGAGGAGCAGGACGATGATGATGATGATGATGATGATGATGATGATGATGATGATGATGATGATGGTGGTGCTGGTGATGATGATGGTGGTGATGGGGATGATGATGATGATTGTGACAACGACGACGATGGTGCTGATGCTGATGATGACGATGATGATGATGATGCTGATGATGATGATGAACATGCTGCTCCGGATGATGGTGGTGGTGGTGATGCTGATGATGACGACGACGGTGATGATGCTGCTGCTGATGATGATGTTGATGCTGATGCTGATGCTGCTGCTGATGATGATGAGGTTGACGATGATGATGGTGCTGAGTAGGATGATAATGATGACGATGGTGATGATGATGATGATGATGATGATGATGATGATGATGATGATGCTGCTGATGATTGTGGTGACGGTGATGGTGATGATGATGGTGATGGTGATGGTGATGGTGATTATGATGATGGTGATGATGATGATGCTGCTGCTGCTGATGATAATGATGATGATGATGATGATGATTATGATGGTGATGAGGATGAGGAGGAGGATGAGGATGATAAGGATGATGATGAGGATGCTGATGATGAGACTGATGATGATGAATATGATGATGATGATGATGATGATGATGATGATGATGATGATGATGATGATGATGATG
>CAUYUJ010003277.1:17803-20303 GCA_963575745.1 Prorocentrum cordatum
GTAGTAGTAGTAGTAGTAGTAGTAGTAGTAGTAGTATTAGTAGTATCAGTAGTAGTCGTAGATTTTCTTCTTACTACTACTACTACTACTACTACTACTACTACTACTACTACTACTACTACTACTACTACTACTACTACTACTACGACTACTACGACGACGACTACTACTACTACTACTACTACTACTACTACTTCTACTACTACTACTACTACTACTACTACTACTACTACTACTACTACTACTACTACGTGTACTATCCGACCAGTGATAATACAACTATTGATGTTACTCGTACGTGTACTACTAGGAATAGCAGGCGGGGGAGGCGGCGGAGGAGGCGGAGAAGAGGAGGAGAAGGAGAAGGAGGAGGAGGAGGGATGAGGAGGATGAGGAGGCGGCCCAGGCCGAGGCGGAGGCGGCGGCGGAGGCGGAGGCAGAAGCGGAGGCGGAGGAGGAGGAGGAGGAGGCGGAGGAAGAGGAGGACCAGGAGCAGCAACAGGCGGAGGCGGAGGAGGAGGAGAAACAGGGGGAAGAGGCGGAGGAGGAGGATGAGGAGGAGGGGGAGGAGGAAGAGGAGGAAAGGGAGATCAATAAACCGAAACATGATAGGAGAAGGAGGAGGAGGAGCAGGACGAGGAGGAGGCGGAAGAGGAGGAGGAGGAGGCGGAGGAGGAGGAGGATGAGGAGGAGGAGGAGGGGGAGGAGGAAGAGGAGGAGGTGGAACACGGAGGAGGAGGAGAAGGAAGAGGATGAAGATGCGGATATCCTTTGAGGAAGAGGAGGAGGGGGAGGAAGCGGAGGACGCGAAGGAGGATGATGAGGATGAGGATGACAAGGGAACCTAACAGTAGTATCCTTTCATGGCATAGCAACGCCAGTCTATTATTATCATTTTTTTATTATTGTCAATCGTAACAAACATCATACTACACATATTACGTTGAATACTAGCAATGGTAACACTGTTACTTCAGCTAGTAATAGTAATACGAATACCACGACTAAGACGACGAGTACTAACACGAGTAATAAGAATAAGGCGACGAGTATGATAACTACCAAGACGACAAAAATACTAATGCCAACACTCATGCGAATCTGACAACTGACAATACTACCACTACTACTACTGCTGCTGCCACTACTGCTAATACTGCAACTACTACTACAAACACTCGCATATACACGAAGAAAATAGTAATACCAATGCGAGTAAGCATCAACCGGCTACGCAAAGCACGCTAATGGTTATAAGACTAATCCACTCCTGCGACGATTTAGAAACCCAGTTCGCTTATAATAGCAGTACTAGTACTCCCAGTACTACGAAGAATACCAATACGGCTACAGCTACGAATGCGGATACTAGTGGTTCTATTACTAATAACAAGAATGCTACGAGCAACATTAGCAATATTGACAGTCACACTGAACATGTTCTTAGCATTACTGCTACGAGTACTAATAACTGAAGTAGAAGAGGAGGAGGAAGAGGCGGTGGAAGAGGATGGTCAGGAGGAGGATGAGGATGATGAGGAGGATGAAGCTGATGATGATGATGATGATGGTGATGATGATGATGCTGCTGATGATGATGATGCTGATGATGATGCTGATGATGATGATTCTGCTGATGTTGATGCTGATGAGGATGATGATGATGCTGATGATGTTGAGGATGAGGATGAGGATGAGGATGCGGCTGAGGATGAGGAAGAGGACTTGGGAGGAGAAGGAGGAAGAGGAGGAGGAGGAGGAGCAGGAGGGGGGGGGGGAGGATGAGGAGGACAACGAGGAGGAGGAGGAAGAATAAGAAGAATAAGACTAATACTAATAATAATAATAAGGATAAGATGGCGAAGAAGAATAATGATAAGACGAATAAGACGAATAATAATAATGACGATAATAAGAATAATAATAACCACAATAATAATAATACTAAGAAGACGCATAATAATAAGACGAATAATAATAATAAGACGAATAAGCATACGCAGACGCAGACGAAGAATACGAATACGAATACTAATAAGAATAATACGGCGACTAATAATAATAATAAGGCTAATAAGACGACGGATAAGAATAATAATACGAATGCTAGTACGAATGCGAATAGTAATAATAATGATATTAATTAAAATAATAATAATACTAATACGAATACTAATACTAATACTAATACTAATACTAATACTAATACTAATACTAATACTAATACTAATACTAATACTAATAATAATGATACGACGAACACGAAGCATACTAATAATAACAATACGAGGAACAATACAATTAATACTAAGAATACGAATGCTAATATGAGAAATATTAATCATTCTAAGACGCATATTCATAATACTAATACTAATGATACTAAGTAAGAATAATGATAAGACGACGACGAATACGAATAATAATAAGCAGAATAATAACAATAAGACGAATAATACTATGCAGAAGAATAATGATAAGAATAACATTAATAATAATA
>CAUYUJ010003277.1:22803-32794 GCA_963575745.1 Prorocentrum cordatum
GGACTCGCTGTCCGCGCCGCCGCGGACGTTGACCTTTGACGACAAAAAGCCGCCTGCCCAACAGCGGCCGCTGTTGGTTTGGGACAACATTTGTTGTTCGGCATTGTGTCAATTTTGTCCGTGTCGATTTCGGGCGTCCAGATTACCCATCGGTCATTGAAAGTAGGGAATTTTCGGATTCCCAGATTCCAATCTACTTTATGAGCGCCCTCCCACTTCAATGATCGAGCGGCTTCACATTTTCCGTCCTCTTCAGGGGGCGGACGGACTACCTACTTCTTCCGAGCGCGACGCCTGGCAGGCGCCCTGTTCTTGCTGGGTCACGCGCATAATGGGGCACAATCAGAAAACAGCCAATTTTGGGAATATTTGAGTGTATTATGTCATCTGCACCAAGGTGTTTTTTTTTTATTATCATGTCAGGTTGTGTGATGTCTCTACGTGTGCTTCTTGAGCATGGCCTTCCGAGCGGAGCCTTTAGAGAAGCAGCGGCAGAAATCTTGTACTCACACGGGCCGCATCCAGCCCATCCCAGTGCTTCCGACCGATGGGCTTCGCCCCCCACGGATCTCGCCCCCGAGAATCGGCGTCCCCCCAACATACTTATACTATGTGTTCGTCGTCCCCCCCAGGGGCGACGTGCGCACCGAGAATTCTTATAGTATATGCGTCGTGGCGGGCGCTTCCTGGCCACAACTCTAGAGAAACGATACACTACAAGATGGGTGTACTACATGTTTGGGTCGGACGCGCGCCTCCAAGGAGAACGTAGAGTACTAGGATGTCTTTGTGCACCCCAGTTGGGATGCAACTCCTGGGAGGTCAAATTCTGATTTTGCACTGGTCCGAAGCCCGGCTTAAATCCGGCTTGATCCCGTTTGATCCGGCTCAATCCCGCTCAACCCCGATTCATCCCGCTTAATCCGGCTCAATCCCGCTGCATCCGGGGCCCACTCCGGCGTGATAGCTCCCACATGGGGCTTGAATCCTCCCTAGTCTTTCCGAGGAAGACCTCCCAGCAGCTGCCTCCGAACCCCAGAGACTTGGCATCGCTCGGACGTGTGCATTCTTCCTTCGGCGAGGACCATCGAGGAGCATCCCTGATCATGTGGCGAAAAAAAACACGCACGAAGCCGAAAAAAACACAGGGAAGGGACGTCCGAGCGATGGCCAGGAGAAAAGCCTCGGGCACCGCACCTCCCCGCGCCTGGCCGTCTGGCTCTCCCGGGGCCGCCGCCCGGGCATCTTCGGGGCGGCCGCTCGGGGCCGGGCGGGCTCTCGCCCCCTGGGAGCACGCCCTCGGGGCCCGCGCCGCGGCGGTTAACCCAGCCTGGAGCATATCCCTATCCCGATGCTGGGCATCTCCTCCTCACGGCTATGCTGGGAATCTTAGGCATAGGGGTCTCAGGGATAGGGATAGGGATAGGGATAGGCATAAGGGGTCTTGGGGATGGGGATGGGGAATCTTAGGAATATGGAGTCTCAGCATCTCCTGTCCCTATGCTGGGGATCTTAGGGATAGGGATCAGTTCGAGGCTGGTACGGCTGGGGCCCCCCAGCGCCTCTGCGAGCCGGGGCTCGGAGGAGGGAGAGGTGCCCCTGCCGCTGCACTCCTCCCGCGTCTTCCCCCGTGGGGGCCTCCTCCTTGGCCCTCCTCCTCGGCCCTCGCCTTCCCCCCGTTTTTCGCCCCCCGCTGAGGCCCTCCTGGGAGGCCCTCGTCGCCACCGCTGGATCCGCCTCAGAATACAGTCGGGACCCTGAAGAAGGAACCCTTTTCATTGGGGAGGGGCTCCGCGTTCCTTAAGTGTTTCACAGCTTGCCTCAGGCTTTCCTAATGTTTTCGACCGGAAATCGAAGGTTAACTTATGGAAAAAGGGGCCTCGTTCCTTATTTAGGGTTCCTTAGGTCAATGCCCCGACTGTACGGGTCAGGACGCACCCCGGGAGAGGTCCAGGGAGTGGCGGTATCGGTACCTCTGGCCTCCCCAGGCAGGCCTCCATCGGCGGCGAGCGACGGGGGGGAAGTGAGGTGAGAAGGAGAAGAGGCCTGCTCAGAAGGTTCGGAAGTCCCACGGCCTTCTGAGATAGGTTTTAAAACCTGCCCGACCGCCGCATTCTGAGAAGGCCTTCTCCTCATTTCCCGCCCTCCCTCGCCGCCGACTCCAGGGGAGACATCCGCTACGACGTTCGCTGTGGGGGAAGCGGGTCCTGAGAGAAACGGGTCCTGCCGTTTTCGGTCTCTGGGGGCCCTCCACGGGCCCCGGGAGCGTCAGAAATTGATGCAGGATGCAATTGGTCGTGGGGAAGGACCTGAGGTCGAGGACCCGTTCCCCTCTGGACCAGTTACCCCCATGCTAAGGCATTTTCAGAGGGAACCTTCCGACAGCCAGGGCAAACCTCACGGGAAACATGTAAAAGAACAGCGCACTTCTCAGAAATTTGCGACACGTTTCGGCGGCGAGCGAGGGGGGGCGTGAGAAGAAAAAGGCCTTCTCCAAAGGCGGCGTGACTTCTCGGAAGCCCTTGCGCCTTGCGAGTGCTTTTCTGTGTCTTCGGGGGAGGCTTAGAGAACTTCTGAGAAGCCCGGGGGACCTCCGAGCCTTCTGCGAAGGCCCGCCCCTTCTCTCGGCACGAACGAAAGAATGGGTACGATGCCCATCAGCAGTTTCTGTTCATTTTGAACAGGACTCGCTGTCCGCGCCGCCGCGGCCTGTGTCCATTTGAGACAGAAAGCCGCTTGCCCAACAGCGGCCGCTGTTGGTTTGGGACAACATTTATTGTTGGGCATTGTTCCCATTCTTTCCGTACCCATTTCGGGCGTCCGAATTCTCACTTCCCCCTTGGCTCGCCGCCGAAAGTTCAGAGGGAACATGTTCTACACCTTCGAGAACCAGCGCATCTTCTGATAACTTTGTGGTTGTTTTCTTACTCATTGTTTCGCCGATCGGCGCGGACCCTCGTACCCCCTCCCCCCACCCCCCCACCATGGAGTAGATCCTGGCTGTTTGTGGCGCCTGCTTAAAGCAGGTGGAGTCTCCCCCATACGACGCCCTGCTGCGAACAATCTCATGGAGCAGAGGTTCCGGAGCCAGATCCCCCCCCCTCCGCCCAATGGCGAAACGCCGAATGAGAAAACGTTTGCTTTTGCGACCGTCGGAAGGCCTCCTGGGCCCAGCGCGGCGGCGGGCTCTCCCGCCTGCGGCGGCGGCGGCGGCGCGCGCGCGCGGGTGCGCGGCGGCGAGGTGCTGCTGTCCTCCGTGGTGGAGGCGTGCGTGCGCATCGGCAGGTGCGCCATCGCGGTCCAGATGTCGCCGTCGTGGTCGCCGTCGTCGTCGTCGTCGTCGTCGTCGTCGTCGCCGCCGTCGTCGTCGTCACCGCCGCCGCCGCCGCCGCCGTCGCCGCCGTCGCCGCCGTCGCCGTCGTCGTCGTCGTCGTGGTCGTCGTCGCCATCGTCGCCATCGTCGTCGTCGTCGTCGTCGTCGTCGTCGTCGTCGTCGTCGTCGTCGTCGTCGTCGCTCCGCCAGGGCCCGAGTGGTGGCTTGGAAGGCCAAACGGAGAAAGCGGGGGCCTGAGGTCCGGGCGCCAGGACGCGCGTTTTTTTTGGGTCCTGGGCGACGGCGGGCGCCCCCGGGCGGGGGGGAGGGGGGCGGGGGGGCCGGTAATTAACGTCACGCTTCGCGTCGGGAGCCAAGAGACGGGGGTCAATGCAGACGGGGGTCAGCCAGGGCGCCAGATCCTGCAGGATCCTGCGGAGACCCCCTCTGGCTGACCCGGGTTAGCGAGCCGCTCGTGGCCGCGAGGCGGCCGCACATATTGGCTGACCCGGGTTTGCGAAGACCTGCGTTGCAGTTTTTTGTTCCTGCATTGCAGTTTTTGGTTTCCTGCTGACCCGGGTCTGGATTGACCCGGGTCAGAAGATCCCCGATCGCGGCGGCGCCGCTCAGGAGCGCCGGGGAAAGGCCAAGGCCAGCTCGGAGGCCAACACGAACGGTGACGTTGCCCTGGGGGGGGGAGGGGGGCGGCCAGGGCCAGTAATGGTAGTTCGCGATTGTTATCTCGAGCCCCAAAAAAGTGCGCTCATGAAACGTCGCGGTGGGCGGACGGCTTGGTCCATCCCAGGCCCGTGCGCCGACCGCACGGATCGGTGCGGATGGAGAGGAGCGCCGCACCACGACACGGTCGAGAGGTCCAGGCTTTTTTTTTGTTGTCCAAGGCGTGTTTTTCCTGGGCTCAGGAGGCGTGCAGTCAAAGCGTGCCCTCTCTCAGGCAGCGGAAGACTTTGGGCAATGCGTTGGCAGGAATGCTTCTTCTGGAACCTTGGCATCGCTCGGAGTTTTTTGTTTTTTTTTTGGTTGTTTTTTTTCTCGGCGAAGGTCATCGAGGAGCATATCGGATCATTTGACGAAACATAACGCATGAGATCGAAAAAAGCACGGGGAATGGACGTCCGAGCGATTGCGAGGAACGGGGGAGCGGTGATTGGTGTCAGATCTCTGGAAACCGCGGCTGGCCCGACTTCTTATCCTCTGCCCGTGCGTTGCGCACATTTCTCCGTGCCTTCTCGCACCGGGCCGTCGTACGGTCGGACCGAGGAATAATATTAATAAGATCGAGCTCGGTTCGGGGAGGGTGCTCTAATGTTCTTCGTGCTTGTTGGATGTTTTGGTGCATCCTGGGGAGGGTGCCCTTGGAGATGTTCTGTCTGTTTTGGCCGGCGGAGGGCCTCAGGCTCTTGGAGGGTGTTCTTCTGTCCTAGGCCCGTCTGTACGCGTACCGTGCGGTGACCTCGAAATCCCCCAAGACCTCACCGCACGGTCCGTCACCGCACGGTCTTAGGACCTCGGAGGCCCCTGTCGGCTGAGACGTCCTCGGAGAACGACCCGAGTCCCAAAACCACGCGGTGACCCCGAATCCCCACTGGCTCACCACACGGTGTGGTCACCGCACCGTTTGGGGGCCCCCGAACTAAACCAGGTCCCACTGAACCCAGTTCTGCCAACGCCCAGATCCAGTCGGCGAGTCGGAGGTCCAGGTTTCGAGGTTTCGATCCGAAGGAGGGTGGGCCTGGTCCACCCTCCATCGGATCGAGATCCTTCCCTTTTCCGCTTGCTCCCCCTGGTCGAGTTTCCCCTGCACGCGCGATCAGTTGGCAGCGTTTGCCTTGCACCTGCAGAGTTGCCAACCGCGCGCTCTTCTTGCCCACGCGTCCTTCTGGATGCTCGGCTTTGTGGTGTGGTGGAGGGTGGGCCTTGTCCAGGCTGGCCTCAGCAGGCCGCCAACGGTGGCCCTGCGGGCGGTCTCCTCCCTCGGGAGGCCCCTCGGGACATGTGACTGCATAGAGAGAGTCCTGGGGATCCCAGTTTTCGTGAGGTGTCTGCAGGAGGAGGGGGAGGAGGAGGAGGAGGAGGAGGAGGAGGAGGAGGAGGAGGAGGAGGAGGAGGAGGAGGAGGAGGAGGAGGAGGAGGAGGAGGAGGAGCACGAGAAGGAGGAGGAGGAGGAGGAGGATGAGGAGGAGGATCCCAGGTTTCGTGAGGTGTCTGCAGCGGGATCCCGTGCCAAACCTCACACCGGGTCCCGCCGTACCGTGGGGGGGAAGCAGTTCATCGGTGGGCACTCCCCCGCTCTTCCGGACTCGACGGTGGCAGGCGCGGGGGAGACTGCGGTCGAAGCGCAACCCGTCAGGCCCACCGCCGACTCTGAGCAGGGGGGGGAGGAGGAGGCGTTGACCGACGCCTGTGGCGTGCAGGGAGGGGAGGAGGAGGAGGGGAGGGGGAGGAGGAGGGGAGGAGCAGGGAGGGGGAGGAGGAGGGCAGGGAGGGGGAGGAGGAGGGAGGAGCAGGGAGGGGAGAGGAGGGGAGCAGGGAGGAGGAGGAGGCTTTTTGTTCCGAGGCCTGCATGTCTGAATGCCCCTTGTCGGGCGCGAGGCCCCGCCGCTCGAGCCCCGCGGCTCCCCGACCTCTTGCTCCTCGGCCCTCCCCTCGCCGCCCCCCCTCTCCTCCTCCTCCTCTCCTCCCCTCCTTCCTCCTCCTCGCCCTCCCCCTCACCCTCCCCCTCCCCCTCCCCCTCCCCCTCGCTCTGCCCCCCGCCGCGCCAGGATCGAGCTGCTGACCAGCACCCTGCAGAAGCTGACGGAGGGTGGGTCCGTCATCACGGGCTCCCACACCTTCGGGAGCCTGATCAAGGCGGGATGCAGGGGGGATCTGCCCATGTTGGGATGCAAGGAGGACGAGGAGCAGCGTGGCCTCGAGACGCATCAACGATGCTGCAAGGAACCCTCCCTCCAAGGGGTGCCCGATTGCGACCGAATCGTCTGAGGATACTCAATCGTGCCAGGACATTATCTATGGGATTTCAGCGCCGCGAATCAACGTGGGCGTTGCGTCTTGACAATCCCAGATCGTTCCGGAACGCCATTCCTGGGACTTCAACGCCGCGAATCAACGCGATTGTTGCGTCCTGACAATCCCAAATCGTTCCAGAACGCCATTCCTGGGACGTCCAACGCCGCGAAGAAACGTGACTGTTGCGTCCTGACAAACCGTGCCAGAACGCCATTCTTGAGACTCCACCATACGAGTCCTTTGAAACAGCTGTGAAAACGTTTAAGACAACCGTGCGTGGCCCAGAGGCGAGAGCCTCATTTTGAAAAAGGAGCCGCCCTCCATCAGTGAAACGGTTGCACACTTTTATCAAGAATGTGCGCGGCGCTAAGGCGAGAGCCGCATTTTGAAAAGGAGCTGCTCTCGATCCTTGAAGCTGTTGCAAATTTCAAGCTTCAGCACCATGCACTGCGAGACAATCTCGGGCGAAACGCCCGGCCCGCCCGGCCGACACGTCTGAAGGTGTGACAGGGATCAGGTATCTATCCGGCTGCTCCTGCGGCCTGTCCCGCCAACGTGCCAGCCCAGCATTTTGGGTGGCGACTGTTCGAGGGTGGGAGAGTCGTGATGGCGGTGATGATGATGATGATGATGATGATGATGATGATGATGATGATGATGATGATGATGATGATGATGATGATGATCATGATGATGATGATGATGATGATGATGATGATGATGATGATGATGATGATGATGATGATGATGATGGTAATGATGGTTGATGATGGTGATGATGATGATGATGATGATGATGATGATGATGATGATGATGATGATGATGATGATGATGACGATGGTGGTGATGATGGTGTTGATGCTGGTGATGATGATTATGACGATTCTTTGTGACAGAGCTCCTGCGAATGCCACGGCCGAGGCTCGGCGGAGTTGGGCGGACGGCGCCACAAACGGCGGCGCGCGAGTAATCCGTAGCTCACTTGAGGGGCGGCCAAGAGGGGGGTGATGACTAGGGGGGGGTGGATATCATGGCGGGGGCCATGATATTTCCCCAGACTTCATGGCGCCTCTTCTCGCTTCGAGACGTCCCCGGCCCCCCCCTCAGGGCCGCGCACATGCCGCCGGCCATGATTTGCGCCTCCCCCTCTCGGACGCCCCCCTCTCGGGCGCCCCCGATCACTTCACTCCTTCATCCTGGCAGCGCTGTGCAGCCTCGCGTGGACCGACCCGCCAGGCGGGAGGCCCCTCGCGCTCCTGGCCAAGCTCTGCTCCCCGGTCAGCTCCGGGTGCCCCTCGCACGGCTCGGCCAGGCCCTTCGCGGTCTTGCGCGCGAAGGCCCCGCGCGTCGTGCAGCACAGTGGAGGCCCGTGCCAAGAAACGCCCTGCTTGCCTCCAGGGTGCCCTGGGTTTCTTGGGTCTTGATGGTTTTGCCATGGGAAGCGCGACGTTCCCGCACCAGAGATCGGTGGACGTCCTGTGGTCTCAGGGCTGGGTCTCTTGTGGAAGGTTTCTTGTGGAAGGGCCCCTACTGAAACCTCCAGCGTCTTGATCGAATCCGCTCGTGTGGGAGGGGTGGGCGCGCTGGTTGCCGATCGGCGCCGACGGCGCCGCCACCGCGCCGAAGGGAGCCGCCCTCGACGGCGCCGCTGCCACGCAATGCTTGGCAGGCCACGGATCTCCGAGCTGGCTCTCGGCATGCTCTGGAGCAGCACCTCTCGCCGCGGCGGTGCCCCCCCCTCCTCCTCCTCCTCCTCCTCCTCCACCAGCCAGAAGGACCCCTCGCACTCCCCAACCAGCTCGTTGCACCTGCGCTTCCACATCCCGTGCTCCGAGTCTCTGGCTCCTCGCCGCACCTGGGGCACTCGATGTCCTCAGTCTCCATGCTCAGGTCAGCGATCCGCTGCCCCGGCCAGACCCCGCCCGCCAAGATGGCGACGAGACGAGTGCCCGCCAACCTCGTGCGGTGCCCTTCCGCTCGGGCTTCCGCGGCGTCGCCCTCGCCGAGTGCAATGCCCGCGCCGCTCTCCGGCCCTGCTCCCGCGCAGCGCCCCGCCGCGCCTGCCCGCTGCCTGCGCTCGATGGTTTCCCCGATCTCAGGGGGGGAAAAAACACACAGACACACTCAATCGGCGATTCCCAGAACATATGGGAAACTATGGGAAGTGGGGGGGAAGACAGAAACCCCGAAAAGATGGGAGAATATGGGGAATCCTTTGATTCGTGCGTGTATTTATTTGTGTGTGCCCTGGGGCCCCTTCACGATCGCCGCCTTCAAGTCGCTGGTGTCCACCTCCTCCTCTTAGCGCAGTGCGGTCCTCGCCTCCGAGCGTCTCTCGCCGCCGTCCGAGGTCCCCTGCCGCGGCCCGTGCGGCGTGCGGCCGAGATCGAGCAGGGTGCCGGCCGAGATGCTGGTGATGCTGCTGATGTATTGCTGACGATTCTGACAATAGTGAGGGTGATAATCATGAGGAGGAGGAGGAGGAGGAGGAGGAGGAGGAGGAGGAGGAGGAGGAGGAGGAGGAGGGAGGGAGGAGGAGGAGGAGGAGGCGGAGGCGGAGGGGAGGAGGAGGAGGAGGAGGAGGCGGAGGCGGAGGCGGAGGAGGAGGCGGAGGAGGAGGAGAGGCAGGAGGAGGAAGAGGAGAGGAGGAGGAGGAGGAGGAGGAGGAGGAGGAGGCGCGAGGAGGAGGAGGGGAGGAGGAGGAGGAGGAGGTGGAGGAGGAGGAGGAGGAGGAGGAGGAGGAGATGAAGGCCGTCACACGTGACGCCTTTCGCCTCCACTATTTGAGCAGCTCTCGTGCAACTCGTTTAGGCCAGCCGTTTTGGGGCTTCCTTGGCTTCGGGTGAGGCAGTCTTGGGCGTCCATTGGGGTCCTCTTGTGCCGTTCTGGGTCCCTCTTACGCCTTCTTGGGGCTCTTCTGGGCCGTCTTCGGTCCCTCTTGGCAGTATGGTGGGTGTCTGCCGAAAGGCCTTCCAGGGCCGTCTTGGGTCCCATGGGAGGGGCTCTCTTGGGCCGTTTTGGGGCCGTCTTGGATACCTGCTGGGCCATCGTGGGACCTCTTGGGCCATCTTGGTGCCCTCGTTGAGGCCTCTAGGGCCGTCTTTGGGTCATCGTGGAGGCGTCTCGGATCGTCTTGAGCTGGCGGAAGCCCGAACAAGAGATAATTCGGAGACCATAAGCAACGGTGTACATCAATGCTGTTGGTTTCTTCGGTCCCTGTTAGAGGTCCACTTGTGGCTCCTCTGGGTCCTCTTGTAGGCATCGTTGGGCCGTCTTGAGGCCGTCTTGGGTCGCCTTGGGACCACTTGGGGCAATCTTCGGGGCATCTGGGTTCATCTTGATGTCCTTGGTTGCCTGCATGGGCAGTCTTGGAAGCTCGGGACGCGGACGTATTTTTGCAAGGAGGGATGGGGGCCTCGGGACGCTGGATCGTGGCTTCGGGAGGGGGGCGGTACATGCAGTTCAATGCGGGCAGGGGGGGTGACCCTTCTTCGGGCCCAGAAGCCCTACCCTACACCTGATGGCATGTTTCCATGCCTCAACGGCGCACGTTGCAGGTTGGCGCATGGACTAGTAGTAGGATTCGTAGTAGTAGTAGTAGTAGTAGTAGTAGTAGTAGTAGTAGTAGTAGTAGTAGTAGTAGTAGTAGT
>CAUYUJ010003277.1:37894-69525 GCA_963575745.1 Prorocentrum cordatum
TGGGGACTCCCAGGGGCCGCCCCGCGTGCACGAATTAGGTTGCCCCACCAGCGTCTGTCTGTTCTGAACGGGGGCAGGTCGTGAACTCAACTTCGTCTTCGTCCGCGCGGTAGGGAGGAGGAGGAGGAGAAGGAGGACACGCAAAGGATGACGACGACGACGGCGATGATGATGATGATGTTGATGATGATGATGATGCGGATGATGACGACGACGATGACGACGATGATGATGATGATGATGATGGTGGTGATGATGATGATGAAGAATGTGATGATGATGATGCTGATAATGATGATGATGATGGTAGCAATGATGAGGTGGCTCATGATGAGGATGCGGTTGAGGATAAGGGTGAGGATGATGATGAGGATGCTGATGGGGATGATGCCGATGCTGCTGCTGATGCTGATGAAGATGATGGTGGCAACGATCATTCCGATGATGCGGTCGATGCTGATTATGATGATGATGCTGATGCCGATGCAGATGGTGATGATGCTGCTGATGATGATGAGGATGATGCTGATGATGATGACTATGACGATATTGATGGTGACGATGATTCTGCTGATGATGATGATGATGATGATGATGATGATGATGGTGCTGATGCTGATGATGATGCTGATGATGATGCTGATGATGATGCTGATGCTGACGATGATACGGATGATGCTGATGATGATGGTGTTGATGATGATGTTGCGGATGATGATGATGATGATGATGATGATGATGATGATGATGCTGATGATGTTGATGTTGATGTTGATGATGGTGGTGATGATGATGATGATGATGCTGAAGAGGATGATGAGGATCATGATGCTGATGATGCTGATGACGATGCTGATGATACTGATGCTGATTATGATGTGAGATACTGATGATGTTGCTGCTGATGATGATGATGCTGATGCTGATGCTGTTGCTGATGCTGACGATTATGATGCTGATGCTGCTGATGATGATGATGCTGATGATGATGATGATGCTGATGCCGTTGCGGATGCGGATGTTGATATTGATGATGATGAGGTTGTGGTTGTTGATGATGTTGATGCTGATGTTGATGCTGATGCTGATGCTGCTGATGATGCTGCTGCTGATGATGACGATGATGATGATGAGGATGATGATGATGATGATGCTGCTGCTGCTGCTGCTCCTGCTGCTGATGATGATGATGATGCTGATGATGATGATGATGATGATGATGATGATGATGATGATGATGATGATGATGCTGATGATGATAATGATGATGATGATGCTGAGGAGGAGGCGGAGGAGGAGGAGGAGGAGGAGGAGGAGGAGGAGGGGAGGAGTAGTAATAATACCAAGTTTAATAGTAATAGTAGTCGTACCAGTAGTAATATTCATAATAATGCTAGTATTAATGCTAATGCTAAGTATTAATGCTAATGCTAGTAATAATATCAAGAATCATAAGAACCAAATAATACAATAATAATACTAGTGATACTATTTCGTATGAAAATAACAATAGTACATTATAACAAGAAGAGGAGGAGGAGAAGGCCTCTCAGCGGCTTCCAGGGGTTCTCTTTGGGGCGTGCGGCGGGCCTCTCGGGGGCCTCTTGGGAGCCTCTTGGGGCCTCCTGGTGGCCTCTTGGGGCCTCTTGGAGCTTTTTGGACCCTCATAGGGCGGCTGTTGGCTCGTCTGACGCCTTCGGAGGCCGTCTTGCGGGCCTCTCTGGGCCGTCCAGGCGTCCTCTTGGAGTGCGCGAGGGCCATTTGGGAGCCCTCTGTACTCTTGTGCCGACTTGGGGCCCTCTTGGAAGCCGCTGGACCATCTTGGAGGCGTCTCGCGCACTCTTGGACTGTCGGGAACCTAGACGCCTGATAGCATCATAATTACTCAATCACATATATGGGTTTCAGCGTTTGTCGCCTCATCGGAGGCTTCGTGGGGCCTGATGGGGTCTCCTGGGCCGTTTGAAGGAGGCTCTCGTCTTGTCTGGCGCTTTCGCAGGCCGTCCTGGGGGCCGCTCTGGGCAGTCTTGGTGCCCATTGGGGGCGCCATGGGGCCGTCCTGGGGCCCTGTTAGGGGGCTCTTGGGCGATCTCAGGGTTCTATTGGGCTGACTGAGGGCTCTCTTTCAGGGCTCAAAATTTCTTACAGATTTGCACGCCACTACAACCCAAGATGACAGTTTGCATGCTCTTTGACCCTCAATTGTCACATCCGGCTGGCCGCGCACGGCCTTCAGCTGCGCCGAAAGAAAGAAAGAAAGAGGGCCCTCTTTGGGGACCCCTTCGGTTGTTTTGGAGATATGTTGGAGGCCTCTTGGGCCGTCTTGGGTGGTCGGGACACCCAAACATGTGCTACGCAATTTGAAACTCCTTCCCGCAACCGGAGCCAATCAGTGTTTATGCCCCCCTCGGGAGTCCCTGTGGGGCCTTTTGGGGGTCTCTTCGGGGCCGGTTGGGGTCTCCTGGGCCGTCTCGGAGGCTCTTGGACCGTCTGGTGCCTTCGGTGGCCGTCTTGGGATCCTCTTGGCAGCATTGGTGCCCTTGGAGTGCTTGAGGACGATTTTCGGGTGTTCTCGTGGGAGGCTCGTAGGCGATCTTGGGGTCCTCTTTGGCAGACTCGGGGCCCTCTTGGAGGTTTCATAGGTTGTCGTCGAGCTGTCTTGGAGGCCCTTTGGGTTATCTTGGACTGTCGCAAATCGGAGAATTCGCATGCGGTTCTCCGCCGATTTGTTGCACAACGCTCACACGTTTTCGTGGCCCCACAGGGAGCGCCGAAACCCTCAGAAGGGGGGGGTCGCACGTGGTTATCCACAATTTTCAGCACACCCCTCACACGTTTCGTGGACCCGATGGGAGGTCCACCGAAGCCCCTACGGAGGGGGGTTTCGCATGAGGTTCCTCGCCCGTTTCGGCACACCTGCAGTAAGTTTTGTGGCCCCACAGAGAGGTCCACCGACGCCTGCAGGAGGGGGGCCTTCGCTTGCGGTTCTCCACCCATTTCGGCACACCCCTTACGCGTTTCGTTGTCCCTCGGGGAGCACTGAAACCTCCAGGAGGGGGGTTTCGCATGCGGTTGCCCGCCCATCTCGGTACACCCATCTCTCGTGTCGTGGCCCTACGGGGATCTTCACCGAAGGTACCAGTGGCAGGGCCCGTATGGGTCCCCGCGCCCATATCGGCATACACCTCGCACGTCTGGTGGCCCCATATGTAGCTCTACCGAACGCGGTACCCACGCAGCAGTACTGGCAATTGCATACGGTTAGGTTTTTTGCCAGGACAATGTTCCATTCTCTGCCTTCTGTCGCCGGTTTCTCGCGGTTTGCCGAGACCCTGCCGCCAAAGCCAGATTTGTTTTTTGTTGGGTGGGTTCTTTCCACACTCGATAAAGCTGTAATGGAGGAGGAGGAGGAGGAGGAGGAGGAGGAGGAGGAGGAGGAGGAGGAGGAGGAGGAGGAGGAGGTGGAGGTGGTGGAGGAGGAGGAGGAGGAGGAGGAGGAGGAGGAGGAGGAGGAGGTGGAGGGGGAGGTGGAGGAGGAGGAGGAGGAGGAGGAGGAGGAGGAGGTGGAGGAGGAGGAGGAGGAGGAGGAGGAGGAGGAGGAGGACAGGCGAGCGACGGGGAGAAGGTGGAGGTGGAAGGATGAAGGGAGAACGTGAGTGAGGGGGACGGCCTGGTTTTTTGGGGCTCCCAGCCCCGAGGCTTACGGCCACGCCCGCGACATCGACGGCGTGTGGCGTTGCTGGAAGGAGCTGCGGTGGGCTGGGTCGCGCGCCGGGCCGGCGGCCCCCCTGCGAGTGTCAGGCCTCTCCTGCTGCTCCTCTCTGCTGACTCCCGACTCCTCGTTCTGATGTGCGTGGTGTTGCCTTACCTTTCGCAGGCCCAAAGATTGGCACCCACACTAACATCGGCACCGAGGTTCTTCATGCCTTGTGATGGGCACCTTGTGATGGGCGTGTTTTCCACCACAACCATAAGTTGGAGGGGGGGGTCCCCTCCTCCTCTTCTTCTTCGTCCTCCTCCTCCTCCTCCTCCTCCTCCTCCTCCTCCTCCTCCTCCTTCCCCCCCATGCCTTCGCAGGCCTAGAGGTTGACACCAACCAAACCTTTTCTCGAGTTCGAGGGCTTCGGACACACATGGGTAGGGTTCATTATTCCAAGGTTGCCTTTATTCGGAACTACCAGGGGTCGAGTCTACGTGCAACACATGCGCTTTCAGCGTTTTGCACACCGGTCGGCACTCACGGCTCACCTCGCTTTTGAGTCTTTGGGATGTGCGATCGGCCTCATTACTGCAGAGCCGCAATGTTCAGTTGCCGAGGCCGAAGGCGCACAGAACCAGCCGTGGCCTGCGTCTCGATGGCACGAGGGCCCCCCCCCAACTCAGGAGTACAGAGCATGTCCAGGGAATCCCTTGGGTGTCTCAGAAACAATCGGAGCAGTGACGTATCGGTTCTCAGTTGTTGCATTCCCTGGTTCGGCTTCTAGCAGAACGTCTGAGGGCTGGCACAGAAGGCTGGCTAGAGCACCCCGCGTCCCCAACGTGGGCCCCGCGGGCCCCGACTTCTTTTCGTTGGAGGCCTCTACAGGCCCTAGCGGCAGCGCCATGTTCGTCGCTCACTACGTTCGACCAGTGTGAGCATCAGGGTCAAGAGGTGGATCCTAGTGCTGTAGGCCTTGCCTCCGCCACCATCCTGTCTTTCAGAATGGCTTCGTTACCCCCTTTGCTGAGAGCCACTCCTGGTGACGGGAGGTGCTCACATGGGCGCCAGGCCCACAGGGTACTTCTTGGGAAACATCAGGCTGGCCAGTTTTTAACGGTCGGCAAGAAGGCTTACCCAGCTGGCTTGTGCAAGGCGCTAGCCATGGCCATATTAGATTGTGTCCAATCCCTCCTTCCCTCGGTTGAGCCTCCCTCCTCCGTGGATGACGTGGTTGTCGCGGAGTATCCGCCAGACCTCGGGGGGGTCAGCAATTCGTTGGATGATTCTTTTGTGCCCTTGGGCCGCTTCGCCTCGGAGGGAACGGCCCCAGCGCCCGACTTCGCCGGTTTTGTGTCTCGGGGTAGTCGCAGGAGCGACCCCGAAGAAGAGAGGTTTTTTTGACTCCGACTCTGAGCCTGAGGAGACTACAGTGCGGGATCGTGCTGCCGCGAGTGTGCTGTCTCTGGAGAGTTTGGGGGGTGCCGGGGCAGAACAGGCGGCGGCCGACCTTCTCCCTGGCCCCCCAGAGGAGCAGGCCGCGACCCAGCCGCTGATTCTACCCTCTCCTCCCTCTTCCCCGCCTCCGCCTGCCCCCCTTCCCCTTTCCTCCGATCAGCTGGCCAGGATCGCGGCCAACCGCGCCCGTGCCAGGGCGATTCGGGGGATTCGGCGTGCTGCGGGGCACGCGAGAGGAGCCACCTGGGCGTTTGGAGGCGCAGGCGTCCTGTGCGGGTCGTTCTTCCCGCAAGAAGGGGTGCCGGCCTTTTCATCGTGAGGTCTGGGCGGTGGCTTAAGCGGTCCACGCGCCGCCCGTCCCAGGCCCGTGTGGTCGGAGCACGGTGAACCCCAAGCCCCGCGTTGAACAAGAGCCTGACTCCTCTCTCCTCTTCACCCCTCGCTCCTCCTCCTCCTCCTCCTCCTCCTCCGTCGTCCTCCTCCTCTCCTCCTCCTCCGTCCTCCTCCTTCTCCTCCTCCTCCCTCCGCCTCCTCGTCCTCGCTTTCCTCCTCCTCCTCCTCCTCCGTACCCCTCGTCCTCCTCCTCCTCCTCCTTCTCCTCCTCCTCCTCCGCCTCCTCCTCCTCCTGCTCCTCCTCCTCTTCCCTTACTCCTCCTCCTCCTCCTCCTTCTCCTCCTCCTCCTCCTCCTCCTCCTCCTGCATTTCCTCCTCCTCTTCCCTTACTTCTCCTCCTCCTCCTCCTCCTCCTCCTCCTCTTCCCTTACTCCTCCTCCTCCTCCGGGGACCGCTCGCGGGCCCCGGGGACCGTGGTGAGCGGATCCAGGGCGCAGAACCGCACCAGAGGGACCCCTGGGGGGGTCCGGGGACCGATTTTGAGCGGACCTGGCCCCATCCTCCCTGCTGGCCGATTTCCATGGGGTCCCAACCTGTTCAGACCCCCCGTGCGCCTCCAAATGGCGCGAGCTCCCCGTGGATACTGCGCAGTCGGGTGCTGCCGTGTGGGAGCACCTGCGGGCTCATGTATGTGGAGTGATGTTGTGTAGCAAATTGCAAGACCCGGTTGTTCATTTGCTTGCTTGCTTGCTTGCTTGTTTGTTTGTTTGGTTGGTTGGTTGTTTGTTTGTTTGTTTGTTTGTTCGTTTGTTTGTTTGTTTGTTTGCTTGTTTGTTTGTTTGTTTGTTCGTTCGTTCGCTTGTTTGTTTGATATGTTCTTGTATGCTTGTTGACTTATCCAGTCGCGATAACGGCCGTGTGTGTGTGTGTCTGTGTATGTGTGTGTGTGTGTGAGGGGAGGGGCAACGTCACGACTTGCGCTGGCGCCGTCCTGGAACTGACTGCCCCTATGCCTGACTGCGCATGCGCGGATCGTGGCGTTGCCGTGGGGAGGGGGGGGGCGTCCCCGGGGACCGGCGCCATCACGAACCGCTGATATGGGGGCGGCCGAGAGAGGGGTAAGGCTTCTTCGAAGAAGAACACACGGCATACAGTCCGGGCGCTGAAGAAGGAACCCTTTTCGTTGGGGAGGGGCTCCGTGTTCCTGAATTGTTTCACAGCTTGCCTCAGGTTTTCCTTAGGTATTCGATAGGGGAATCGGAGTTTCACTTATGGAAAAAAAGGGGCCTCGTTCCTTATTTGGGGTTCCTTGGGTCAACGCCCCGACTGTGCACATGAACTTCTGGCGCTCCGCGCGGATTTCTTGGATCTGTGCTGGGCCCCCCTGGCGGCGCCTCCGGCGCCGCCGTCGGCGCGCTCCGCGCGCCAGGGAGGGGGGTCCAGCGCAGATCCGAGAAATATGCGCGGAGCGGGCAACAATTTCTGTTTGTGCCGTTTTTTCATTTTTGTTTTTGTTTGTTGAAACAATTCTGGGGAGGTTGATGAGCATGGCCGCGGTCGTGATATCTCCTCGGATCTCACGTCCCCCTCTTCTGGCCCCCCCCTCGTCCGCGCACGTGCCTCGCGCCAGGACTTGTGAGCCCGCCTCCCTCTTGGACGCCCCCGAAGGTAACGGCCGGCGGCGAGCGAGGGGGGGGTGCAAAGGGGCGGGCCTTCCCAGAGGGCTCGGAAGTCCTCCGGCCTGCTGAGAAGTTCTCAGAGCCTTCCCCGATGACGCAGAACACTGCTCAGAAGGCCAGAGGGCTTCTGAGAAGCCCCGCCGCCTTCTGAGATGGTCTTCTCCTTCTTACTGCCACCCTCGCTCGCCGCCGCATTTGGCTTTTGGGTCATAGCTCCGGTCTCTGGCGGCCGTTCGAGACGATCCGGGCATCCCTGGAACGCCTTCGGCGAGGCGCAGCTGCTCACGAGCACCCCGAGGCAGGAAACCGCCGAGAACCGAACCGACGAAAGCGTCCGAAAACCTCGAACCTCGAAGCCGAAACTTTTTACTGCCCCCCCCTCGCCCGCCGCCGCAACGGGCGCCCCCGCGAAAACCGTGGAAGGCGCGCTCCGAACGAATGCCGAGCCCCCCCTTGTTGAAGGTGATGGTTATAGTATGGACTTATACTCACAACCTGATGTATTTTCTTCCACTCCACCTGCCGGACCCGTGTCTTGCAATGTTTGAGCGTCCGCTGCTAAGATCTTTACACGGCCAGCTATCGCTGGGCAGGCATCTGGATAGAACATGAAACGTGAAACCTGCATCTTGAGCCAAAGGAGCCGAGCCCCCCCGCGGCCTAGGAGATGCGTTGCCGCCACGTGCGCCCCACCAGCATCACGCTCGGCTGCATGGTCGAGGCGCCGGGGCCCGCGGTCTCGCGGGCGGTTTTGGGGCCGTGGATGAGGCACCACAGCCCACCCAGGAGGAGGAGGAGGAGGAGGAGGAGGAGGAGGAGGAGGAGGAGGAGGAGGAGAGGAGGGGGAGGGCGAGGGAGGAGGGCGAGGAGGAGGAGGAGGAGGAGGAGGAGGCGGAGGAGGCGGAGGAGGGAGGAGGAGGAGGAGGCGGAGGCGGAGGCGGAGGCGGAGGAGGAGGAGGGAGGAGGAGGAGGAGGAGGAGGAAGGAGGAGGAGGAGGAGGAGAGGAGGAGGAGGAGGAGGAGGATAGGAGGAGGAGGAGGAGGGAGGAGGAGGAGGAGGGAGGAGGAGGAGGAGGAGGGGAGGAGGAGGAGGAGGAGGGAGGAGGAGGAGATGGAGATGGAGGAGGAGGCGGAGGAGGAGGAGGAGGCCCGCACTCCCGATCTGGTGATCCAGGTGGTCCTTGCTGGGGGTAAGGGCGGCTTTTACACCAAAGCCCTCACTCCCCCCCCCCCCCCAGCCAGGACCCTCCGGGATCACCAGGTCGGGAGTTGGAGTGCTGGCTGGGAGTAGGGGTGGGCTGTGTTGCCCTCAGTGGGGGTGAGCGGGCGCAAGGCGGGGTCGAAATGTGGCAGGTTCGCGTCGTGCCGACGCGAACCTGCAAAGCCCGACGGACCGGGGTTTGCATCGATCTAGGTCAGGTCGTCTCCGAAACAGACGTAACAAAACCAGCATGAAGTCTTCTTCTTCCTCCTTGGATCGGCACTGACCTCCCTGGCGCGCCAGAGGACGCGCCAGAGCCGCAGCGGGGTCCAGCGCCGATCCAAGAAACCTGCGCGGACCTCCGCGAGTTTGTGATAATGATAGTTCTTGGGGAAACTAAAAGGCACCGATACCGCTACTCTCCGGACCTCTCCGGTGGTGCGTTCTGACCAGAATTTCGAGGCGAATCCAGCGGTGGCGACGAGGGCCTCCCAGGAGACCCAAAAGGGGAAAACAAGGGAAGGGTAGAGGTATGGGTACCTCTTCCTCCTCTCAGCTCTCTGTTCATCTAGCAGAGCGGAAGGTGACTTCGACAGCCTCTGGGGGCCCCCGAGGGCGGCGAGCGTTCGGGGCCGAACGGCGCGCGCGGCGCCAGAAAAACCAGGGCCCGCGCCGTAGGGGCGGGAATGTTGCGGTTCACTGCGCAGGCGGTTCTTCGCCCCCGGTCTCGGAGCTCTCCCCCAAAAGTCTCGGCGGCGAGCGAGGGGGAGGTGACAAGTTTCGGGTTCGAGGTTCGAGGTACGAGGTTCGAGGTTTTCGGGCGCTTTCGTCGGTTCTCGGCGGTTTTCTAGCTTCGGGATGCTCGTCAGCAGCTGCGCCTCGCCGAAGGCGTTCCAGGGATGCCCGGATCGTCTCGAACGGCCGCCGGAGACCCGAGTTATGACCCAAAAGCCAAATTCGGCGGCGAGCGAGGGGGGAAGTAAGCAGGAGGAGGCCTTCTCATTGGACTCTTGGCTCGATGTCAGAGGGACCCTGGATTCCTATCCTATGGCGCTCAAGCATTGGCCTACGGATCGCTTTAACGACACTATTCTTCATCCGCATACTAGGTACGCCTTAGCAGACACTAGCCCTGCCGATGCCCGCGAGCCCGAGAGGGCCTGGACATATGTAGACGGATCTGTCGACCCCAAATCGCCCGAGAATGGTGCATGGGCCTTTACTGTATTGCATCAGATCTGCGATCGCTACACTTGCCAAGGATATCTATCAGCTGAGAGCTTAGATTCTACAGCGTTTCCTTCGGATCCTTCCAGATGGACAAGTACTAGCATCGAAGTACACGGAGACATATGGGCACTGTTATGGAGTCTCCAAGACCAGAGCAGCGCCCCAGTCTGCGTCATCTCGGACAATTTTGCTGATCGGAGTCATAGGTGCAGAGAGGCCTGGCGGCCCATGATGCCCCCCAAGACCCCCGAGCAGCTAGTTGAGGATAAGGAAGGCATAGTCGCAGCCAGGAAAGCTAACCGCAAAGCGGGGAGACCTGAACACTATGCTGAAAAACCGGCCCCGCGCGCGCGGAGGGCCACGCGACGCGGGCGACGCCGCGCGCGGGACTCCCTTCGCGCCCTCGCGCCGCCCCCTCTCCGAGGGGCCCTGGGGCGCCCGGGGGCCGGCCCTGCGGGTGCACACGCAGCCTCGCGCGACGGCGCCCCGCGGAGCGCGCGCCGGCCCCCCCCCGTTGGAGAAGGCCAGCTGCTCCGGCCAGGCCGCGACGCGCGCGGCGCGACTGCCAACTGGATAAGAGTGACCTTTGGTGCGCAACTTTTTGGGGGCCGCGGGGGGATCAAACCTCGGTGCGCAAGCAGCTGCTACTGCTTCGTTTTCGGCCATGCTCCTGCCAGTCAGCACGAGCGAGACAGGCCCACGCAATTACGCAGTATTTCTCGAGGCGTTTCGTTTTCCCACGGCAGGGCGGGTGTATACTAAAACCACCACAAAACACTACTATACACCCGCCCACACACAAGTATGCACCCACCCAGGATTATATACACCCGACGACAACATTGACACATGCACCAAGGAAACAGCGTATACACCCACCAAATCCGGGCCACCAAATACTGGCGTACTGGCAGAGAGGCGGGCCCACGGGGTTCGCGTTGCCGCTCCAGCGCGCGCGCAGGAAGCCACGGGGCTGGTTGAATGAACAAGCCGCGATTCGTCTGGGCTTTCTCCCAGACTGAGTCTTCGGGTTGGGGCGGTTCCGCCCGCGCGGCTTGCTTGGCCCCTGAGACTGGGCTGAACCTTGTCGACGATGAAGATGCGACGTCGGCATGTCCCTCGGGGCCAGCCATTGGCTCTGCCAGATACATGCATATACGGGCGCTGTAAAGCGGGGTGGGTGTCGATATTCTGCTCCCCGTGGAAGGCCACGTGGCCGACATAGGCCACGAAGGGATCCGCGATTTCCCCGGGGCGAAACGAGTGCAACCGAATCCCCAAGAAGGCACCTTTTGGGTGGCGCCCTAACGCATGGGCCGCCGACGGCCTCAGGCCATGCACAGCCGTCGGCGAAATCCCAGAGACGCTACTACCCCAAAGAGCTGATGCCGTGGCCCCCATTCTCTGCACAAGAGCCACATCGGCCCCAGCCTCCCTCAGAAGTCGAAGACGCTTCGAGCGCGATCCAGCATCAATGAACTTCGCCCTCTGCGCCCCGATTCGTCGTCGTGAACCAGTAGTCGCATCTTTGCCTAGGTTGCGTGCATGCTCGACCCGAGACGATGCTGGCAGACACGGCTCCAGCAACATGCGCTTGGACTTCACGCGTGCACATGTACTTCGTCTTCTTGATGTTCACAGGCAGGTGAAGCTCTTTAAAGCGCGAGAACAGCTGCCCGACTGCACCTGCGAGCACCCGCGCAACCTGAGCTGGGCGCCCGCACGCCTGGAGCGCCACATCATCTACCACATTGCGCATGCATAAATTGGGGCGACCTTGCTGAGTGAGCAGGAGAGGACGGAGCAGCAGTAACTTGGCCAGTATTGTCGCCCCCGAGCATCCTGCCACCGCAGCTGCATTTGCCAAGTATGCCGACGATATTGCTCCTCCATACATGAGAGCCTTATATATAGCATAGATCGAACAGTACCCTTTGAGGACCTTGATGGGGGACCTATACTGGAGCCCAGCAACCCTAAGATGTATATGCCTGATGTGCTCGTAAAAACGGCTCAACTCTACCAAGACAGACCCACTCTGGAAGCCGGCGTCTCAGCAGAAGTTTCCCAAGAGGTTGTGGACCCAGCCCGCCCTCTCGCGCGCGTTGTGGGTCCCCGTGCCCCAATAAAAGGCCTATGCATGCTTCTTCTCCCATGCCTGGCAGTGTGGCTGACGTAGTCGAGACCGCAGGCGCAGCGCGAGGCAGAGGAGGCCGATGGGGCGCACGGCGCCGTCGGGCATGTCTAAAAAGACCATGTTGGTCATGAAAGCGAGCAATTCCTGTGGTCTGTCCTCAAACCTGCGCAGTATATCTAGAAGCCTGAGCTGGCGTTCTTCCGTGAGGTTCAATGCCCATCTTGGGTGGGGACCATCCCACCCCAAACCAGCCCCTGGAGCGTACTTACGACAAGCCTTCAGGAGCCGATTCAAAGATACGGGTTCAAGCTGAGCTTCATCGTCGGGGACAGACCACTGCGAGGGGTGCTCATCTTGCCTACCAGCTACGCACCAGAGAGGTCCCATTCAATTGATAGCGTAGAAATAGCACCAACACCTACATGCGGGACGCCCTTGGCGTCGAGAAAAGAAGTATAGTTCGATGCCTTCTTAGCAAACTTGTGAGCCGCCTTCCCTCCTCCTTCAACGCTCTCAACCGCCCAGCTCCTCCACTCCTTCAGTGAACGTCTTGAGTCCTCCCGTTTCCTGCTGTCAACCTCCTCGTCTATCTTATGCAAGGCGTCGTGGGCGGGCTCGTCGCCCGCAGTGACAACGTCGGCGAAGGTGCTCAAGCACTCGGGCGAGAGCTCGGGGTCAGCGGCGAACGGGCCCATGTCAGCGACCATGGCCTTCAGGCCCCTGGGCCGCTGAGCGAGGAGCAGGCGGCCCGTGCAGCCAACTTCTCCTACCCGTGTCTGTCAAGTTTGCCTGCGCAGCGCAACATAGGAGACCCGCGCCGTGGTCGACCTAGAAAACATGTGCCTCTGGTACTTTTCCCACACCGATATGAGAGGAACCGCTTTCGATTTGGGCCCTGCGGCCCTGCCCACGAAGGCCCTGGAGTTCTGCTGGTCTACCCCGTGGATCTGGATCAGACGACGCTCCGAAAAACCGAACCATTCCTTTACCATGAGGTCCAGGTCTGACGGGGCACCCACATCCCAAGACCAGTTGTGCACCTGCGGGGCCTGCAAGCGTCCGATAAGCTCCATGGGAAAGGCCTTGAACTTAACTTGCGGGTTGATCGTCGACTCGTGGCTGAGATCCTTAAGCTTTAAGATGACTGGCGCGTGCGGGTGCAAGGGGGCCTGGTCCATGACTGCGATGTCCTCAGCACCCGTGGCCAACACCTCTGCAACCACAAAGAAGTCGAGGACCCTGCTAGCATCGGCAGCTTCAACTGGACCTGCCACTTCTTCCAAGATGACCCACTCGTCCAGTGTGCCTTTAGAGCCCGGCTGAGGAACAAGTTGAGCCTGCTGTGGGCTCGAGGTCCTGCATGTTGGGGTCTCTGGTGCTACAAGTACCCCTCTGACCTTCAGCAGACATCCCGATTCCTGAAGAGCCTCAGGTTCGAAGTTGAAGTCCCCTTGGAGCACCCAGGGCCTGTCTTGGGCCATCGCATAGGCCCCAGCCGTCTGCAAGAGGTCCAAATGGGGTCCTGAGAGCTCCTTTCCCGTCGCAAAGTACACACTGATGATGACGAGCCCCTTCGGGAACCCCACGTTAACGATCCTCGCTAGCACTCTGCTAGAGCAATCCTCAAATACCGTGGTCGTTGTCGGCGTCGACCCCAGAGACGAACGGACAGCAATTGCAGCGCCTGAACTACTCTGCTGCGAGGCTGGCCCAGTGCTGCGAGCCTTCCCGAACGAAAAAAGGTAGCCATGCCTGCTTCCCCAGCTCATAGCGGAGACCTGCTCGGTATCACTCGTAATTCGCGTCTCTTGTATGCAGCAGACATGGGAAATAGAGAGAGCCCCGGCAGCTTTGCCATCGTCAGCCCACCACTCCATCACCGCCTCGAACGTGCTCCACGAATTTACGCTCATGCCTGCACTGGCGAGTGTGCTGATGGCGATAGACTGCGGTTGTCGGCGAGCCTCTTCAGCAGCATAACTCATCACTTTCACGACGCTAGCAGATCCCTGCACCACCTCTGGAGTACATTCGCCTGCAAGAAGATTACGCGCAGGAGGTTCTGACGCCCTCCTGTCGGATTTCAACCAATGAATTTTCGAATCCGGGTCTAGCTCCACATGGGGAGGAGGGGTCGCGGTCTCAGAACCGCAACTGACGTCGCCAGCATCCCCCGAAGGTCGGTGCCCTCTGGCACTACAGCCCTGCGTAAGAGATGCGCTGAGCAGTGCGTGCCGACGGCCACAGCCGAAGGTCGGTACCCTCTGGCGCCCTCATTGCCAGGCGAGGGTGCTGAGCAGTGCGTGCGTACGGGGGCTTCCGACCACGACGATGCATTGGCCCTCTGCGATGATGACGACGCCGCCAAGCTCGCTCTTGCCCCAAACCCCGAGGAGCGGGCCATTTGGGGCTCGACAGTCAACCTCTGAGTTGCACATGCCCCCAACCCCGAGGAGCGGGCCAGATGGGGGAGAGGTCCACGAGCTTCCGTTGGCTCACGAGGTCCATGTGGCGACCTCTGCGGCTCCAAAGAAGCCGTGGGTGCACCGCTCGTCGGAGTCGCCGTGCACGGCCCAGTCAAGCCTGAAGCCCCAGTGCATGAGGGCGGAGGGGTGTGACGAACAGGAGCTGAATCCCTTTCCCCTTCCGCCCATGGGCCCACGGCCCTCGCCGCGTCCTGCGCCAGGAAGAGGCCGCGCTGCAGGGTCGAGCAACGGCGCCCCCTCCATATCCATCTGCCTAAACAGCGTGGACTCGAAGCGCCGGTCATCCCTCAGGACTGGAATTGCAAAGCCCGTGGTCCCTCCCAGTCGGCGTCGATCATGTTGTTGCCCAGGAAGCGATCAAGATCGGCCATGACTGTGTGCCTACCACCGACTCCGCTCAGGTTAGGAGCCAGTCCGTGCACGCTTGACCCCAAGAGCTTGTGCAGCTGCGAGGTACTTGCGCTTTGCAGCGTCCAGCTCTTCCTGCGGTCCACCTCTGGCTGTATTGAGCTCCTCCGTGGCTGTGTCGAAGGCCTGCTTCCGTTTGTCGAAGTCCTCTCCGCCGAGCAGCTCCATGTCGATGTCATCAGAGTCTCCAGCGTTGGCAGCGATGTTCTCTCCGCCTCCGCCTGGAGCACCTGGAGGCTGAGCAGCAGCACCAGCGTCCTCCTGAGAAGCCTCTGCGGCCCGAGCAGCGGCCTGAGCTTCGAGCTGCAGCTGCTGCGGCTTCTCCAGCGCAGCCCCGCCCTCCGCCGACAACGACCGCTGAGGCAGGGCCAGCCGAGATGGCCTTGAGCGGGTCCTCGAACTCACTGACGTGCGCCTTGCACAAGAGCTCTTGGGCCTGCACAAGATCCTCTCGCCATTTGTCCAGGGGCGCCTTGACCGTGTTGAGCTCCTCGTGCAAGGCTGTGCGCTGGCGCTCGATCTCGGTGATCCGCGCCTTCATCTTCGTGATCTTGGATTTGAGGTTCTCCACCTTCCAGCGCGCCGACTGGGCAGTAGGTGCACGCTTTTTCTCCGTTGCCTTCTTCTCTGCCTCCACAACCGCATCGATGGCCGCATTGCCGACCCCGAGCTTCTTGAGGTAGGCGAGAACGTCGATCCCCGAAGTGTGCGGTGCAGGACCTCCACCTCCGTTACCACCTCCTGCAGCTCCTGCTCCACTGGCCCACGGTGGCAACGTTTCCGACGACGACTGGGTTCCACCTTTGAGCTTCGCGACCTGCTGCTGCAAGCCCTGGAGCTGCTTGAGCATCTTCGCATTCGCGTTGCCTGGGCCCTGCGCCCACTGGCCGATCAGCGGCCTGGACTTGGGCCCCAGCGGCTGCTGTGATGACCTGGCCTTCGCAGCAGCCTGACGCGCAGCCTGGATGGTCTTCTGCGCGGCAGCGCGACCACACAAACGGCATGAAATTTTCGATGCCCAGTTGTCCGCCACTCCGCATTGACAGCCCCAGTGGGGCGTGCGCGGCCCAGGCAGCACCTGACCATCGACAGGGGCCATCCACTGCGGGGAGCACCGCGGCGAAAGGCTGGCCACGCAGGCCTCGTGAAAAGAACAGCGAGATTGGCCCGCAAGCGCGAACCGCTCTGAATTACGCGCTTGCAAGCACAGGCCACAACAGCCTGAGCCAGAACGGCTGAGGAGGAGGAGGAGGAGGAGGAGGAGGAGGAGGAGGAGGAGGAGGAGGAGGAGGAGGAGGAGGAGGAGGAGGAGGAGGAGGAGGTGGAGAAGGAGGAGGAAGAGGAGGAGGATGAGGAGGAGGAGGAGGAGGAAGAGGAGGAGGAGGAGTAGGAAGAGGGGGAGACGAACGAGAAGGAAACGGAAAAGGTGGGAAAGGGAAGGAGGCACGGACGAGAAGAACAACCCATTCCACACGCCGACAGGGTCGGCGGATTTGGTATCGATTCGTTTGCTTTTTGGCCTCCAGGCGCTTCTGGGCGTTCCCGGGCCCTCCTGCGCCCCAGACGACCGCATGTTAGATACCCCCCCCTGTGTGGGCTGGCCCTTGTGCTTTCCGTGTGCAGGCCACCCATGGGGAATCTAACATGATTGTCCCGAATTGGAACCACGTAGTTTTACGTAGCCAGGCCACGCAGGGGGGGGGTCCCGAGCTTGAACCACGTGGTTTTACGTGTCCAGGCTATTCAGGGGTGTATCTAACATGGTGGCCCCGAGCTGGCACCACGTGTGTTTAATGTCCAGGCCACCCATGAGGGGGTATCTAACATGGTTGCCCCGAGCAAGGACCACGTGTTTTAACGTGTCCAGGCCACCCAGGGGTGTATCTAGCATGGTTGCCCAGAGCTGGTCCCACGTGTTTTAACATGTTCAGGCCACCCAGTGGGGTATCTAACATAACTGCACCGAATTGGAACCACGTGGTTTTACATGTCCAGGCCGCCCAGAGGGGTATCTAACATGGCGGAGCCAGGTGCTTTAACGTGTCCAGGCCACCTAGGGGGTATCTAACATGGGCCTTCTGTGACCTTCCTGGGGGCCTGGAACGGATGTCGAACATGAATCTGTGTTGAGGATGTCTCGCGTCCAGTTCTCCCAGGCGGTTGTCTAGAATGAGGATGTGTTTACGATGTGTTGACCGAAGCTCTTTCGTTGCACGTGTCCAGGTCGGCCAGGCCGATGTCTAGCATGAGGATTTGCGCATGATGTCTCGAGCGAAACGCTTGTCCCCAGCACGTTCCGTAGCGCGTCCCCTTGGCACGTCTGGCACGTCGTTTGGCGCGTCTCTGGGGACGTTCCGCGGCGCGTCCTCCTGGCACGTTCCCCTGCCAATGAGCTCTGGGGCAGCTACTATGTGCTCAGGCAGCTCGAGCTTAAGATCCAGATCAGTTCGGTCAGGACTCGGATGCAAAGGAGGACTCGATCCACAACGCTATAGAGCACAACCGCGGCATGGCACATCGCAACTCAGCACGACGCAGCACAGCACAGCCCTCGGCACGGTACATTAAGATCGATACACTCAGCATTGCAACTTGGCACGTTCCGTGGCGCGTCCCGTGGCGAGTCCCCCTGGCACGTCGCGCGGCGCGTCCCTTGGCACGTCCCGTGGCACGTCCATTGGCACGTTCCGTAGCGCGTCCCCTTCGCACGTCCCGCGGTGCGTCCCCATGGCACGTCCCTTGGCACGTCATTTGGCGCGTCTCTTGGGACGTTCCGCGGCGCGTCCTCCCGGCATGCTCCCCTTTCAATTAGCTCTGGGGCAGCTACTATGTGCCGAGGCAGCTCGAGCTTAAGATCCAGAGCAGTTTGGTCAGGACTCGGATACAAAGGAGGACTGGATCCACAACACTATAGAGCACAACCGTAGCATGGCACATCGCAATTCGGCACGATGCAGTACAGCGCAGCCCTCGGCACGGTACATCAAGATCGATACACTCAGCATTGCAACCTCGCACTTGGCACGTTCCGTGGCGCGTCCCGTGGCGAGTCCCCTTGGCACGTCGCGCGGCGCGTCCCTTGGCACGTCCCGTGGCACGTCCATTGGCACGTTCCGTAGCGCGTCCCCTTCGCACGTCCCGCGGTGCGTCCCCATGGCACGTCCCCTGGCACTTCGTTTGGCGCGTCCCTTGGGACGTTCCGCGGCGCGTCCTCCTGGCATGTCCCCCTGTCAATCAGCTCTGGGGCAGCTACTATGTGCCCAGGCAGCTCGAGCGTAAGATCCAGATCAGTTCGGTCAGGACTCGGATGCAAAGGAGGACTCGGTCCACAACAGTACAGAGCACAACCGCGGCATGGCACATCGCAATTCAGCACGACGCAGCACAGCACAGCTCTGGGCACGGTACATCAAGATCGATACACTCAGCATTGCAATTTGGCACGTTCCTTGGCACGTTCCGTGGCGCGTCACGTGGCGAGTCCCCCTGCCACGTCGCGCGGCGCGTCCCTTGGCACGTCCCGTGGCACGTCCGTTGGCACGTTCCGTAGCGCGCCCCTTTGGCACGTCCCCTGGCACGTCGTTTGGCGCGTCCCTTGGGACGTTCCGCGGCGCGTCCTCCCGGCATGTTCCCCTTTCAATTAGCTCTGGGGTAGCTACTATGTGCCCAGGCAGCTCGAGCTTAAGATCCAGAGCAGTTTGGTCAGGACTCGGATACAAAGGAGGACTGGATCCACAACATTATAGGGCAACATCTCGACATGGCACATCGCAATTCAGCACGGCGCTGCACAGCACAGCCCTCGGCACGGTACAGCAAGATCGATATACTCAGTATTGCATTTGTCCGTCGCCCAATCAGGTGTCTTTGAAGCGTTGCCATGCCTTACATTTCTACATTTCTTTCCGGGATCGTGGGTCGATCATGTCTAAAAGCCGAGAGGTAGAGTGTTGTCAAGGCCAAGCCGTCTGATCATGAGATGCACGGCATTCCGTAGGATTTTGAGTCCTTGTTGGCTCGAGTTCATCCAGGGATTTTGAACACCCGATTTGCGTACCTGACCGAAGTACACATCACGCTTGGGAAGCATCTGGGAAGACCGCCTTCTTCGATGGCTTTCATAAAGGGTGGGTTATTGGTAGTGCTATCTGTTGTCCAGAGCATGGGTACCGCGCTTCCCATGGGTGTGGGCGCGGGATGGCAGTGGCGCTCAAGAGCGCACCAGAAGACGACCGGGCAGACCCCAATGTTCGACACGGGGAACGCCACGGTTTATCGCGGCGCGGCGAAGGCGACCAGTCTGGCACATGCGCCGGATGGGCAGGTCACTTTAGATTTGGGCGACGGTGGCGACCCCATCGCAGTCACGTTGTCCAGTGGGAGGGTCGTCATCCAAAAAAGAACCAGTGGCAGCATTGATTTCTTCAGGGGGTGGTCCGAGTACAAGTCGGGCTTTGGCGACAACGACAACTTCTGGCTCGGGAATGACAACATCCACCGTCTCACTGAAGCGTCGAGCGAGATCGAGCTGCGGGTGGACCTAGTGGACGCCACTGGTCAGCCGGGGCACGCCACGTACTCCAATTTCCACGTGGACAGCGAATCGAACCTATATCGATTGACAATCGGCGGGTATTCAGGAGACATCGGTGACAGCCTGTCCTTCCACAACGGACGCAGCTTTTCAACCAGTGATCAGGACAACGACCTTGACCAGTAGTTCAACTGCGCCAGTAAGTATTTGGGCGCGTGGTGGTACAACGGCTGCCACCGCTCAAATTTGAACGGCCGCTACGAAGGACCCGGGAGTGTATCGTCATATGCTACAGGTATTGTTTGGTACACTTGGAAAGGGTTTTATTATTCTATGCGGTCTTCAGAGATGTCCTTAAGCTTTTGGCCAGGTTGGCAAGTGATTACCCCCACACCCAGCCCAACGGCCAGCCCCACACCAAGTCCGACTTCGCACCCGACTGCCTTCCCGACGCCGTACCCGACAGCCTTCCCGACACCTTACCCGACTGCCTTCCCGACGCCGTACCCAACGGCCTTCCCGACAGCCTTCCCGACGCCGTACCCCACCGACTTCCCGACGCTCAGCCCAACGCCCAGCCCGACGGCCGACCCGACACCGTACCCGACGGCCTTTCCGACGCCGTACCCGACGGCCGACCTGACGGCGGGAGGGGAGAAACAAAACATTCCCCCCCCCCCCGGCGCGGGGGAGGAGGAGAGATACATTCGATTGCTTGGAGGGGGATGGGATTTCTCCCCGGCGCGCGGGGAAAGGGAAGAGACAGGCAAGTGCTGGCGGGAGGGGGCGGGGCCCTCCCTCCGGCGCGCGCGCGCGGGGGGGAGAGGAAGATGATTTGAGTGCCGGGGGGGATCTCTCCCTTTCCCCGCGCAGGGGGGGGAGACAACGAGATTCGAGTGCGGGGGGGCGGGGGGGCGCTCCTTCACCGGCGCGCGAGGGCCGCTTTTTTCACCGCTCGCGTACTTTCCCGGAAAGGGTTCCGGCCCGGGGGTCTCCGGCGATGAAGTACGAGGAAAAGTGTGAATTGTCAGTTGAACAAGTGCGTTTTTCGCGTGCCCGCTCGAGGAAAGTTTGCCCCCCCATCTCGGATCCTCGATAAATCACGGGGTCCGCAGACCACCGGGCGCGTTCTGTGCAGAATCCGTGAAAAATAACGAGGTCTGGAAACCCGACCAATTCGTACCAAAGGCCATACGGGAGGTATCTAACATGGCGGTTCCGAGCTAGGGTATCTAATATGGCGGTCCCGAGCTGGAATCATGTGTTTTCATGTGTCCAGCCCACCCAGGGGGGTATCTAACATGGTGGTCCCGGGCTTGAATCATGTGTTTTTACATGTTCAGGCCACCCAGGGGGTATCTAACATGGTGGTCATGCGCTGAAACCGCGTGTTTTCAAGTGTCCAGGCCACCCAGGGGGTATCTAACATGGTGGTCCTGTGCTGGAGCCACGTGTTTTTACGTGATTGTCCCGAATTGGAACCACGTGTTCTTACGTGTCCAGGCCGCCCAAGGGGGATATCCAACATGGCGTCGGGCCCAACGACGAATTATCAGGAAACGCACGGGGGGCCGAAACGCGCTAACTGAACACATATCCTAATACAGAAAGTAATGTTTTCTTGCCTTGCTCTGTACAGGGGGCCTCTCCAGGGAAGACATTGCGAGGATGTCTCGAGCGGGAGCGCGAATTCAGCGTATCCAGGCCACGCAGGGGGTATCTAACATGGTTGTCCCGAGCTGGAACCACCTGTTTTTACATGTCCAGGCCGCCCAGGCGGATATCTAACATGGTCGTCCCGAGCTGGAACCACGTGTTTTTACCTTTCCAGGCCACCCAGGGGTGTATCTAACATAGTTGTCCCGAGCTGGCACCACGTGTTTTCACATGTCCAGGCCACCCAGGGGGGTCTATAACATGGTGGTCCCGAGCAAAGACCACGTGTTTTTACATGTCCAGGCCGCTCAGGGGTGCATCTAACATGGTTGTCCCGAGCCGGCACCAACGATTTTACGTGTCCAGGCCCCCCAGGGGGGTATCTAACATGGTTGCCCCGAGCAAAGACCACGTTTTTCACGCGTCTAGGCCACCCAGGTGTGTATCTAACGTGGTTGCCCAGAGCCGGATCCACGTGTTTTTACATGTCCAGGCCGCCCAAGGAGGGTATCTAATATGGTTGTCCCGAGTTGGAACCACGTGTTTTTACGTGTCCAGGCCACCTGGGGGTATTTAACATTGTTGTCCCGAATTGGAAGCGCGCGTTTTCACATGTCCAGGCCACCCAAGGGGGGTACCTAACATGGTTCTCCCGAGCTTGAAACAAGTGTTTTTACGTGTCCAGGCCACCCAGATGGGTATCAAACAGGGTTGTCCTGAGCTGGCACCCACGTTTTTACGTGCCCAGGCCACCCAGGGGGTATCTAACATGATTGTCCCGAATTGGAACCGCGTGTTTTAAGTGTCCAGGCCGCCCAGGGGGTAACATGGCGGAACCAGGTGCTTTAACGTGTCCAGGCCACCCAGGGGGTATCTACCATGGGCATCTTGGGGCCTTCTGGGGGCCTGGAACGGACTTCTAACATGAAGATGTATTGAGGATGTCTCGAGGGAACCACGTGTTTTCACGTGTCCAGTTCGCCCAGGCGGATGTCTAGCATGAGGTGGCACGTCCATTGGCACGTTCCGTAGCGCGTCCCCTCGGCACGTCCCGCGGTGCGTCCCCGTGGCACGTCACCTGGCACGTCGCCTGGCGCGTCCCTTGGGACGTTTCGCGGCGCGTCCTCCTGGCATGTCCCCTTGTCAGTTAGCTCTGGGGCAACTACTATGTGCTGAGGCAGCTCGAGCTTAATATCCAGATCAGTTCGGTCAGGACTCGGATGCAAAGGAAGACTCGATGCACAATGCTATAGAGCACAATCGTGGCATGGCACATCGCAGTTCAGCACGACGCAGCACAGCACTGCCTTCGGCACGGTACATCAAGATCGATACACTCAGCATTGCAGCCTGGCACGTTCCGTGGCACGTTCCGTGGCGCGTCCCGTGGCGAGCCCCCCTGGCACGTCCCGCGGCGCGTCCCCCGGCACGTCCCGTGGCACGTCCACTGGCACGTTCCGTAGCGCGTCCCCTCTGCACGTCCCGCGGTGCGTCCCCGTGGCACGTCCCTTGGCACGTCGCCTGGCGCGTCCCTTGGGACGTTCCGCGGCGCGTCCTCCTGGCATGTCCCCCTGTCAATTAGCTCTGGGGCAGCTACTATGTCTTAGGCAGCTCGAGCTTAAGATCCAGATCAGTTCGGTCAGGACTCGGATGCAAAGGAGGACTCGATCCACAACGCTATAGAGCACAATCGCGGCATGGCACATCTCAGTTCAGCACAGCGCAGCACAGCACTGCCTTCGGCACGGTACATCAAGATCGATACATTCAGCATTGCAGCCTGGCACGTTCCGTGGCGCGTCCCGTGGCGAGCCCCCCTGGCAGGTCTCGCGGCGCGTCCCCTGGCACGTCCCGTGGCACGTTCATTGGCACGTTCCGTAGCGCGTCCCCTCGGCACGTCCCGCGGTGCGTCTTCGTGGCACGTCCCTTGGCACGTCGCCTGGCGCGTCCCTTGGGACGTTCCGCGGCGCGTCCTCCTGGCATGTTCCCCTGTCAATTAGCTCTGGGGCAGCTACTATGTTCTTAGGCAGCTCGAGCTTAAGATCCAGATCAGTTCGGTCAGGACTCGGATGCAAAGGAGGACTCGATGCACAATGCTATAGAGCACAATCGCGGCATGGCACATCGCAATTCAGCACGGCGCTGCACAGCACTGCCCTCGGCACGGTACGTCAAGATCGATACACTCAGCATTGCGTTTGCCCGTCGCCCAATCAGGTGTCTTTGGAACGTTGCCATGCTTTACATGTCTATATTCCTTTCCGGGTTCGTGGGTCGATCATTTTGCGTGCCCGCTCTAGGATTGCGCACCTTGCGTGCCGAATCTCTGATGATGTCTCGGGCGAAACGTTTGTGTTGCAGCGATCCTGGCCCTGGGAGCACGGACGCAGCGAACCCAGTGTAATTTACAAGGGATCGTCTGGGAGCGCGGACACTGTGTAATTCACAAGGGAGCGCGGCCCTGGGAGCGCGGACGCAGCGTAGTTTACGAGGGATCGTGGCCCAGGGAGAGCGGACGCAGCGTAATTTACAAGGGATCGTGGCCCTGAGAGCGCGGACGCAGCGTAATTTATTATGGATCGTGGCCCTGGGAGCGCGGACGCATTGTAATTTACGAGTGATCCTGGCCCTGGGTCAGGGACGTCCCGCGGCACGTTCCCTGACGCGTTCCCTGGCACGTTCCCTGGCGCGTCGCTTGGCACGTTCCCTGGCACGTTCCGTTGCGCGTCCCGTGGCGAGTCCCCCTGGCACGTCGCGCGGCGCGTCCCCCGGCACGTCCCGTGGCACGTCCACTGGCACGTTCTGTAGCGCGTCCTTCTGGCACGTCCCGCGGTGCGTCTTCGTGGCACGTCCCCTGGCACGACCCCTGGCGTGTCCCTTGGGACGTTCGGCGGCGCGTCCTCCTGGCATGTCCCCTGTCAATTAGCTCTGGGGCAGCTACTATGTTCTTAGGCAGCTCGAGCTTAAGATCCAGATCAGTTCGGTCAGGACTCGGATGCAAAGGAGGACTCGATCCACAACGCTATAGAGCACAATCGCGGCATGGCACATCGCAATTCAGCACGGCGCTGCACAGCGCAGCCCTCGGCACGGTACATCAAGATCCATGCACTCAGCCTTGCAACCTGGCACGGTCCCTGGCGCGTCCCATGGCGAGTCCCCCTGGCACTTCGCGCGGCGCGTCCACTGGCGCGTCCCGTGGCACGTCCACTGGCACGTTCCGTAGCGCGTCCCTTTGGCACGTCCCGCGGTGCGTCCCCATGGCACGTCCCCTGGCACGACCCCTGGCGCGTCCCTTAGGACGTTCCGCGGCGCGTCCCCCTGGCGTGTCCCCAGCTACTATGTGCTCAGGCAGCTCGAGCTTAAGATCCAGATCAGTTCGGTCAGGACTCCCCCCTCCCGCTTCCCCCGCTTCCTCAGCAGAGCCACCCCGGCGACCCTGGGACCCCCCGAAATATCTGGGGGATGAACAAATCATGAAGAAAACGCCAGACGGAGGACCCCCCCCTCCCCCGCTTCCCCGGCAGAGCCACCCCGGCGACCCCCCCAAGCAGAGCTGAAGCTCTTGCTTCGGCTCAGAGCTGAAGCGCTTGCTGAGGCTCCTTGTAGTTCACACGCTGGATCGGCGGATTTCGCTTTCACACCTGTGGCCGCCGAAGACCGCCGAAGACCGCCGAAAGACCGCTGAATACTGCCGAAAGACCGCCGAAGACCGCCAAAAGCCCGCCGAGGCCCGCCGAAGACCGTCGAAAGACCGCCGAAGACCGCCGAAGACTGCGTCGGGCCTCAACGCTCTCGGCGCGGCGCGCGCCCGCGGGCGGTTTTCGGCGGTCTTTCGGCGGCGGTCTTCAGAGGCCAGGGTGCGTGGCGAGGGAGGAGGGAGGAGGAGGGAGGAGGAGGGAGGAGGAGGAGGAGGAGGAGGAGGAGGAGGGAGGGAGGAGGAGGAGGAGGATGAGGAGGAGGAGGAGGAGGATGGAGGAGGAGGAGGAGGAGAGGAGGGGAGGAGGAGGAGGAGGAGGAGGAGGAGGAGGAGGAGGATGGTCGAATGGTGTCGGGCCTCCGGGGCCTCCCCAGCGCGGGTCGCCTGGCACGTCCGCTGGCACGTCCCCCGGCACCTTCCCCGGCAGGTTCCACGGCGCGTCTTCCTGGCACGTCGCGCGGTGCGTCCCCTGGCACGTCCCCCGGCACGTTCCCCGGCGCGTTCCGTGGCGCGTCCCCCTGGCACGTCCCGCGGTGCGTCCCCCTGGCACGTCCCCTGGGCGCGTCCCCTGCCGGCGCGTCGCCTGGGACGTGCTGCGGCGCGTCCTCCTGGCATGTCCCCCCTGTCAATGTCCCCGCGGCGTGCGCCGCAGAGTGCCCTGTGGCGCTGGGTGCGCGGAAGAAGCGTGCTCTACCAGGGATCGTGGCCCTGGCAGCGCGGGCGCAGCGCAACTCGTGAGGCATCGCGGCCCTGGGGGCGCGGACGCAGCGTGATTTAGGAGGGATCGTGGACTGGGGGCGCGGAGACATTTGTAGTCTACCATGGATTCTGGCCCCTCGAGCGCGGAGCAAACAGCATTCACGAGGGATCGCGGCCCTTGAGGCGCGGACGCACGGCGATCCACGGAGGGTCGTGGCCTGGGGAGAGCGGGCGCGGCGTACTTCACGAGGGATCATGGCCCTTGGATCGCGGGCGCAGCGTGATTTACATAGAGTCGTGGCCCTTGGAGCGCGGACGTTGTGCGATTTGTGAGGGATCCTGGCTCTGGGGGCGCGGACGTGGCGTAGTGCACGAGGGATCCGGGCCCTGGACGCGCGTGCCGACGGTTGTCCCTTCGTCAGTGCCACCCCTCCAAACCTCCTCCTCTGCCTTTGGCCGATCCTCCTCTGCCTTTGGCCTCACACAACAAGAACTACGATTTCAACGAGACGACGTGGCTACATCATGAGAAAACGGATGAGTGGGGACTGTCGGGAAATCACCTCCTGAAGAACACATTGTCCTGAGTAGACCCCCGACGCGCGCAGCTTCTCATGCGAGGCCATGGCCTCACCCGCCTCGCCCTTAAGGATCCGTTTCCGTTTCCGTTTCCGTATGGGTATCTTCAGCATTGCCATTGCCCATCGCTCATTTGATGTGTCGTGACAGGTGTCCACGCGTCGCGGTTCTAATCCCTTTCTGGGTTCGGGGGTCGAGCATTGTCAGTTTTTGTGGCCCCACTGAGGGTTGATAGTATTTCTGCGACCCTCAGATTACCACAAATGCTCCGCTATTTGCATGCGATTTCGATGATGCTTCGAATCTTGGCAAAAATACTGCTGGTACGACTTCCACAGGTTTGGACGCGTAATTTACGATGGATCTTGGCACTGGGGGCGCTAAGCCCGCGTAATTGACGAGGGGTCTGGGCACTGGGAGCGCGAACCCCGCGTGATTTAAGAGGGATCTTCGCCTTTGGAGCGCGGACACCGCATAATTTACGAGGGATCTTCGCTTTGGGAGCGCGAACCCAGCGTAATTTACGATGGATCTTGACACTGGGGGCGCGAACCCAGCGTAATTGACGAGGGGCCGTTGCCCTGGGAGCGTGCATCCGTCGTAAATTACGAGGGATCTTGGCCTTGGGGGCGCGAAGCCCGCGTAATTGACGAGGGGTCTGGGCACTGGGAGCGCGAACCCGTAGTAATTTACTATGGATATTCGCCCTGGGAGCGTGCATCCGGGGTCAATTACGAGGGATCGTTGCCCTGGGAGCGGGAATCCAGTGTAATTTACAAGGGATCGCGGCCCTGCGAGCGCGAACCCACCGTAATTTACGATGGGCTGTGGCTTTGAGAGCGCGAATCCAGTGTAAATTACAAGGGATCGTGGCCTTGGGCGCGCGGACGCAGTGTAATTTACGAGGATCGGCGGCTTCGGGTCCAGCGCCTGATTTTCAGGAAATGGCGGGGGGGGCGAGCAGCGTCCCCCGACTTTTGGCTAACCTCCACGCGGTGCTTCGCGACCCTGGGGGCGCGGACACAGCGTAATTTACGAGGGATCGTGGCCCTGGGAGTGCGGAGGCCGCGTAATTTGCGAGGGATCCTGGCACTGGGAGCGCGGACGCAGCGTACTCTACAAAGGATGGTTGCCCTGGGAGCGTGAATCCCGCGTGATTTACGAAGGATCTTCGCCTTGGGAGCGCGAACCCAGCGTAATTTACAATGGATCTTGGCACTGGGGGCGCGAAGCCCGCGTAATTGACGAGGGGTCTGGGCACTGGGAGCGCGAACCCCTAGTAATTTACTATGGATATTCGCCCTGGGAGCGTGCATCCGGGGTCAATTACGAGGGATCGTTGCCCTGGGAGCGGGAATCCAGTGTAATTTGCAAGGGATCGCGGCCCTGTGAGCGCGAACCCAGCGTAATTTACGAGGGGCTGTGGCATTGAGAGCGCGAATCCAGTGTAAATTACAAGGGATCGCTGCCTTGGGCGCGCGAACGCAGTGTAATTTACGAGGATTCGCGGCTTCGGGTCCAGCGCTTGATTTTCAAGAAATGGCGGGGGGGGCGAAAAGCGTCCCCCGAGTACATATCCCAAAACAGAAAAGTATTGATTTCTGCTTTGGAGAGGGGGGGGGCACTTTTGGGCAACCTCCGCGCGGTGCTTCGCGACCCTGGGAGCGCAAACAATGTTATCCACGAGGGATCGTGGCCCTGGGAGCGCGGCCGCACTGTAATTTACGTTGTATCGTGGCCCTGGGAGCGCGGACGCAGTGTAATTTACGAGGGATCGTGGCCCTGGGAGCGTGGGAGCGTGCATCCGTTGTAAATTACGAGGGATCTTGGCCCTGGGAGCGTGACTCCAGTGTAATTTACGAGTGGTCTTGGCACTGGGAGCGCGAAATCCGTGTAATTTACGAGGGATCGTGGTCCCTTGGCGCGTCCCGTGCCACGTCCCCTGGCACGTCCACTGGCGCGTCGCCTGGCACGTTCCCTGTCACGTTCCGTGGCGCGCCCCCCTGGCACGTCGCGCGGCGCGTCCCCTGGCACGTCCCCTGGCACGTCCCCCGTGCGGCACGGCACAGCGCAGCGCTGCACAACACAGCCCCTGGCACAGCATCGTCACCATCGATATCTTCAGCATCGCCCAATTGAGGTGCTTTGAAACGTTTCCATGCTTCACATTTCTACATCCCTTGTCCATCATGTTTAACTCTTGTTCCGCTTTGGGGCGAAAGGGACCCACGTGCTTTCACGCTTGTTCCGCTCAGGGGCGACAGGGGCCCATGTGTTTTCACGCTGGTTCCGCTCCGGCGCGAAAGGGGCCCACGTGTTTTCACGCCTGTTCCGCTCTGGAGTGAAAGGGGCCCGCGTGTTTTCGCGCTTGTTCCGCTCTGGCGCGAAAGGGCTTTTGTGGCCGTCGCTGCATCGTGGTTTGGCCCCGTATGTCTGGCCCAGACAAGGAGGCGGCCTTCGTTGCACCGTGGTTTGGCCCCAGATGTCTGACCTGGATGTGGGGGGCGGCTTTCGTTGCACCGTGGCTTGGCCCCCAGATGTCTTCTCCGTAACCTACTGTGGCCGGGAGGATTGGTCTTCGTGGGTGTCTGTTCTGGCCCGCACGGGGGGCCAGCCTTAGTTGCGCCGCTGTGTGCCCCCCCCCCAGATTGGGAGCTTCAGCGTGGCCCCGTCCCTCATGGCCCGCCCCCCCATACTGATTTTTAATCTTATGTGTTTGCTTGTCATTATCATCTTTGCGCAATCCTGCGTTCTAAACCCTCGTCGCGAATCGTCGTCGTACTTGTCGTACTCGTCGTCGTACTCGTCGTACTCGTCGTCGTACTCGTTGCCGTTCTATCGTCTTACTCGTCATCGTACTCGTCGTCGTACCTCGCCATCGTACTCGTCTTCGCATTCGTCGTCGTGCTCGTCGCACTCGTCGTCGCACTCGTCGTCCTCCTACTCGTTGTGCTCGTAGTGCTCGTCGTACTCGTCGCCGCACTCGTGGTCATCGTCGTCGTCGTCCTCCTCCTCCTCCTCCTCCTCGCCCCACCCAATCCTCTCAACTCCTCCGCACTCCTCTCAATTCCTCCGCACTTCCCTCAACTCCTCCGCACCCCTCTCAACTCATCCTCTCACCTCCTTCTGTACTCATCTTTCTGCACTCCTCCGCACTCCTCTCAACTCCTCCTCCCAACTCCTCCACACTCGTTTCATTCACCTCGGCGCCCATCTCGAGCATTGATTTCTTGAGCTGCTCGCACGGCGGTGGCAGCGCGGCCATGGCGCATTTGGGCGCCATGACGGGGGCCGTACCTTTGACGGAAAGTCACTAGCAGTCGCCCGCGATCACATATCGCGCGGTCTGAGCCGACATGAGCCAGGGTGACTACAATTCTTGATGATGATAATGCTGATGATGATGATGATGATGATGATGATGATGATGATGATGATGATGATGATGATGATGATGATGATGATGATGATGATGATGATGATGATGATGATGATGATGATGATGATGATGATGATGATGATGATGATGATGATGATGATGATGATGATGATGATGATGATGATGATGATGGCGCCCCCCCTGCTTGCGTATCCCTGTGGCCTCAAGAACAAGTGACGCGCGCTACGCCCTGGTAGACTCCACCCCCTGCGCACCCCCTGTGGTGTCGAGAAAGTGCCGCGCCTGCTATGCCTGGACGACTGGGGCGTATAGAGACCGCGGTGAGAGACCACCCCCTGCGCACCCTCTGTGGTGTCGAGAAAACGCCTGCTATGCCTGACGACTGGGGCTGGACGACTAGAGACGCGGTGGGGGACCACCCCCTGTTGCACCCCCTTGTGGTGCAGAGCAAAGTGCCACGCCTGCTGTGCCTGGACGACCGGGGCGTATAGAAACCGCGGTGAGAGACCACCCCCTGCGCACCCCCTACGGTGTCGAGAAAGTGCCACGCCTGCTGTGCCTGGACGACTGGGGCGTATAGAGACCGCGGTGGGGGACCAGCCCTTGCGCACCCCTTATGGTGTCGAGAAAGTGCCACGCCTGCTGTGCCTGGACGACCGGGGCGTATAGAAACCGCGGTGACAAACCACCCCCTGCGCACCCCCTTATGGTGTCGAGAAAGTGCAACGCATGCTGTGCCTGGACGACTGGGGCGTATAGAGACCGCTGTGAGAGACCACCCCCTGCGCACCCCCTGTGGTGTCGAGAAAGTGCCACGCTTGCTATGCCTGGGCGACTGGGGCGTATAGAGACCGCGGTGAGAGACCAGCCCCTGCGCACCCCCTGTGGTGTCGAGACAGTGCCACGCCTCTGCTATGCCTGGACGACTGGGGCGTACAGAGACCGCGGTGAGAGACCACCCCCTGCGCACCCCCTGTGGTGTCGAGAAAGTGCCACGCCTGCTATGCCTGGACGACTGGGGCTTATAGAGACCGCGGTGAGAGACCACCCCCTGCGCACCCCCTGTGGTGTCGAGAAAGTGCCACGCATGCTATGCCTGGACGACTGGGGCGTATAGAGACCGCGGTGGGAGACCACCCCCTGCGCACCCCCTGTGGTGTCGAGAAAGTGCCACGCCTGCTATGCCTGGACGACTGGGGCGTATAGAGACCGCGGTGAGAGACCACCCCCTGCGCACCCCCTGTGGTGTCGAGAAAGTGCCACGCCTGCTATGCCTGGACGACTGCGGCGTATAGAGACCGCGGTGAGAGACAACCCCCTGCGCACCCCCTGTGGTGTCGAGAAGGTGCCACGCCTGCTTTGCCTGGACGACTGGGGCGTATAGGGGCCGCGGTGAGAGACCACCCCTTGCGCACCCCCTGTGGTGTCGAGAAAGTGCCACGCTTGCTATGCCTGGACGACTGGGGCGGCGTTTATAGAAAAAAGACCGGGGTGGGCGGACCACCCCTGCGCAACCCCCCTGTGGTGTCGAGAAAAGTGCCACGCCTGCTCACTACCTCATGCCTGGACGACTGGGGCAGTATATAGGGACAGCGGGTGAGAGACCACCCCTGCGCACCCCCTGTGGTGTGCGAGAAAGTGCCACGCCTGCTATGCCTGGGACGACCTGGGGCGTATAGAGACGCGGTGAGAGAGACCACCCCCTGCGCATCCCCTGTGGTGTCGAGAAGGTGCCACGCCTGCTATGCCTGGACGATTGGGGCGTATAGAGACCGCGGTGAGAGACCACCCCCTGCGCACCCCCTGTGGTGTCGATGAAGTGCCACGCCTGCTATGCCTGGACGACTGGGGCGTATAGAGACCGCGGTGGGAGACCACCCCCTGCGCACCCCTTGTGGTGTCGAGAAAGCGCCACGCCTGCTATGCCTGGACGACTGGGGCGTATAGAGACCGCGGTGAGAGGACCACCCCCTTGCGCACCCCCTGTGGTGTCGAGAAAGTGCCACGCGTGCTATGCCTGGACGACTGGGGCGTATAGACACCGCGGTGAGAGACCACCCCATGCGCACCCCCATGTGGTGTCGAGAAAGTGCCACGCCTGCTATGCCTGGACGACTGGGGCGTATAGAGACCGCGGTGAAAGACCACCCTTTTGCGCACCCCCTGTGGTGTCGAGAAAGTGCCACGCCTGCTATGCCAGGACGACTGGGGCGTATAGAGACCGCGGTGAGAGACCACCCCCTGCGCACCCCCTCTGGTGTCGAGGAAATGCCACGCCTGCTATGCCTGGACGACCCTGGCGCGGATAGGGAGACCCCCCTGCGCACCCTCTCTGGTGTCGAGAAAATGCCACGCCTGCTATGCCTGGACGACCCTGGCGCGCATAGGGAGACCACCCCCTGCGCAGCCCCTCTGGTGTCGAGAAAATGCCACGC
>CAUYUJ010003277.1:69625-79625 GCA_963575745.1 Prorocentrum cordatum
GGAGGAGGAGGAGGACGAGGGGTGTGTGTATTATTATAACTCCCCAGAAGGGGAGTTACTGCCACGCACTGCCCGGGGACGTCCGTGGTTGGTCGGGAGGGAGAGGGTGTGTGTTATTACTCACCCCCAGAAAGGGAGTTACTGCCACGCACCGCCCGGGGACGTCCGTGGTTGGTAGGGAAGGAGGGAGGGAGTGTGTATGATTAACCCCCCAGAGAGAGAGAGAGAGAGATTTATTGCCACGCACGGCCCTGGTGACGTCCGTGGTTGGTCGGGAGGGAGGGGGTGTGTATTGTTACTAACCCCCAGAAAGGGAATTATTACCACGCACTGCCTGGGGACGTCCGTGGTTGGTGGGGACGGAAAAGTGTGTATTACTACTACCCCCAGCAACGGAGTTATAGCCACGCACGGGCCGGGGACGTTTGTGGTTGGTAGGTAGGGAGGGAGGGTGTGTGTATTATTACTAACGCCCAGAAAGCGAGTTATTGCCACGCACGGCCCGGGGACGTCCGTGGTTGGTTGGTAGGGAGAGGGGAGGTATATTTTATTACTAACCCCCAGAAAGGGAGTTATTGCCACGCACGGCCCGGGGACGTGTGTGTGTGTGTGTGTGTGTGTGTGTTTGTGTGTGTATGTGTTGTCAATAGAGCCCCGCGCGCGCACGGCCGGGCCCCCCCCGTGGCCCGCTGACACAGGGGCGGTGTGTGTGTGTGTGTGTGTGTGTGTGTGTGTGCGTGCGTGTGTGTGTGTGTGTGTGTGTGTGTGTGTGTGTGTCAATAGAGCCGCGCGCGCGCACGGCCGGACTTCCCCCGTGGCCTGCTGACACAGGGGCGGTGTGTGTGTATGTATTGTCAATAGAGCCCCGCGCGCGCACGGCCGGCCCCCCCCCCTAGCCCCGCTGACACAGGGGCGCAGTGTGTGTGCTGTAGTGTTGTCATAGAGCCGCGCGCGGCTTCACGCCCAGGCGTCCCCCGTGGCCAGCTGACACAGGGGCGGTGTGTGTAGGTGTTGTCAATAGAGCCCCGCGCGCGCACGGCGGGCCCCCCCCCCGTGGCCTGACAACAGGGTCGGTGTGTGTGCGTTTTTCGGGTCAATCGATCCGCGCGCGTCGCCAACGGCCTGGCCCCCCCCCGTGGTCCGCTGGCACAGGTGTGTGTGTGTTGTTGTTTTCGTGTGTAATGTGTTTGTCAATAGAGCCGCGCGCGCGCCGTCCTGCCCCCCCCCCCGTGGCCCGCCTGACACAGGGGCGTTGTGTGTGTGTGTATGTGTTGTCAATAAGCCGCGCGCGCGCACGGCCGGGCCCCCCCCGCGTGCATCGCTGACACATGGGCGATGTGTGTGTGTATGTGTATGTGTGTTTCAATAGAGCCGCGCGCGCGCACGGCCGGGCCCCCCCAGTGGCCCGCTGACACAGAGGCGGTGTGTGTGTGTGTGCGTGTGTGTGTGTGTGTGTTGTCAATAGAGCCGCGCGCGCGCACGGCCGGGCCCCCCCTGTGGCCCGCTGACACAGGGGCGGTGTGTGTGTGTGTGTGTGTGTGTGTGTGTGTTTGTTTGTGTGTAATCCAAAAACCCTAATAAGAAATTTAATTTCAAATTCTTTACGCTTCGCGTATCCCCACCAGCCCATCTCAAAACAACAGCTCTTGCGAAGCATGCCGACAGTGGTGTTTTTCTTGCGTGTGTCCGCTTGCCCCCGCATATCTCCCCTGTTCCTCCTTCCTCCCGCCTCCTTGTACATCCTCCTTGTGGTGGGAGCGGGAGAAGGACGAGGCGGAGGAGGAGGGAGAGAAAGCGGTGGGAGGCAAGAGGGATCTAGCGGAGACGACGACCACAGCGATGATCCTAACAACGACGACGCACCCGACGACGACGACGATATCGACCACAACCGCGACGACGACGACGTTGGCAGCGGTTCCACCCCCCATGCTGGCATACCCCTCACACGTTTCGTGGCCCCATAGGGAGCTCCACCGAAGGCCCCAGTGGCTGCGCCCGCATGCGGTTCCACCCCCCATTCTGGCACACCCCTCACACGCTTCGTGGTTCCATAGGGAGCTCCACCGAGCGCCCCAGTGGCTGCGCTCGCATGCGGTTCCACCCCCCATTTCGGCACACCCCTCACTCGTTTCGTGGCCCCGAGGCGCCACCGAAGAATATATCCACAATTGCGGTGTTCACAACAACGTATGGTTGGGTCTTTCGTCAGGCTAATGTTTTCTCTCTCCGTTATTTGTTTGTTATGTATATACATATATATACACATGTCTATATTCTCTTATGCAGTTTTGTTGTTGTTGTTGGTTTGGGCTATATATATATATATATATGAAAGACATCTGCAACATTTTCACGGATGGGTGGCGGGCCGTTTGCACAGTGTGGCTCTCGCCTCAGCGCCGCGTGCGCTCGTCTTCAAGCGTGGCCGCGGTTTCCCGGACGGAGGGCGGGCCGCTTGGGAACGTATGCTTCCCGCCTTGGTCGCCCGTAGCGTCGCACACGTCCTCCTCCTCCTCCTCCTCCTCTTTCTCCTCCTCCTCCTCCTTCTCCTCCTCCTCCTCCTCCTCCTCCCCCTCCTTTTTGGACTTGGAGTCAGGATGATGTGCACGAAGCGCCACCCGCCAGGAAAAGGAAAACGAGAAAGGACAAGGGCAGGGAAAGCGAAGGAGAGCACGCGGAGCATGCGGTGAACCCGGGAGCCTGCCAGGGCAGGGACGGGGTCCCGGCACCCAAGTGGGGCAGGGCGGGCCGAGGCCTCGCACCATGTTGCCTCGGGCCCGTTAGGGCTCTGGGCCAGAGAGTTCGCGAGCAAAGTCATTACCCATGGCTCGCGTGACGAAGGGAACGAGGGGCGCCCAGAAGGCCAAGAAATTTGGCTCGACCTCCACCGAAGGGGCACCCGGGACCAGAGGCCATCTCCCCAGGAAAGCCTGAAGGAAAACAGAGGCAGCAAGACGGCACATGCCCTGGGGGTGCGCCTTAGCCCTAGAGGTGCGCCACTGCCAATAGCCCTCAAAGCCCGCAAGGGTCACATGGCCTCGGGGGCCGTGGAAGCACCTCCCGCCCCCCCGAGCAGCCCTTGCTCCCATGCCAAGAGACGGAAGGTGAACCGAAAGAAAGAGAGTAGGCTTCATCGACGGCGCCCCGAAAAGGCAAAGGTCGGCGAGGACCCCCTCAACCTCGGGCCGTCCGAGGAGAACCTCCAGCACGTCGAGCATCCACGCCGAAGGGGCCCCCCGACGGGAGGGAGGAGCAGCGTGCTCAAACACAGCCGGGATTTCGAGGCGGAGGGCGACGAAGAGGAAGAAAACCGCCGGGCGGAGCAGGAAGTTCCCCGCCTCAACCTGCCTGGCAACCTTGGGGGAGAAGTCGCCAAGGCCCCACGGCTTGACAGGGGAGCGGAGAGGCCAAGGCGGGGGGCCCCTACACTCGGTAGTGACGCGGAGGCGGGCTTGGGACCACGTCTCGCACGGAGGGCCATCCCAGAATCCAGCGACCTTGCCTTCCGCCATGGCGCGATACCAAAAACGGATCGTCTCAGGTCTCGAAACCTCGCCGCAGCTGGGGTCGATAGCAACGTCAAGGCTGATCACCCACACAGAGACAGGAGAGGACTCGGCAACCCTCTCAAACTCGTGTAGGATGTCGAAATCGCGTCGGGCCCCAGCGAAAAAAAATAGGAGGTACATGGAAGCTGACCTCAAAGCCAACTTCGGCGGCGAGCGAGGGGGGAAGTAAGAAGGAGGATGCCTTCTCAGAAGGCGGCGGGGCTTCTCAGAAGCCCTCTGGCCTTGTGAGGAGTTTCCTCTGTCTCCGGGGGAGGAGCAGGCAACTTCTCAGACGGCGAGGGGGCGTCCCGGCCTGCTGAGAAGGCCCGCCCCCCCTCTAACTTCCCCCCGGGCTCGCCGCCGAAAATCAGTGGCCGCTTAGAAAAAAGGAGAGCTCGAGGAGGGACACACAGGCGGCTATTTGGGTGCACCCCTGCTGAGGGTGCACGCCTCCCCCCCCCCCTCCTCCTCCTCCTCCTCCTTCTTCTCCTCCTCCCCCTCCTCTCCTCCTCCTCCTCCTCCTCCCTCCCCTCCTCCTCCTCCTCCTCCTCCTCCTTCCTTCCTCCTCCTCCTCCTCCTCCTCCTCCTCCTCCTCCCCCTCCTCCCCCTCCTCCCCCTCCTCCTGCTGTCCCCGAGCTGGGCCTCCCGTCCTTCTCGCCCAGTCGAGCGCCCTCTCTCTCGAGTTGGGGCTGAGGGTCGCCACATGGCTCCCGTCGGAAGCGCAGGCAGTCTTGCGTCTCTTCTGCCCTCGATCCCGCCCCCTGTTCAACATACAGTGGTGGCCCCGAAGAAGGAACCCTTTTCGTTGGGGAGGGGCTCCGCGTTCCTCAAGTGTTTCGCAGCTTGCCTCAGGTTTTCCTCATGTTGTCGATGGGAAATCGAAGTTTGACTTAGGGAAAAAAGGGGCCTCGTTCCTTATTTAGGGTTCCTTCTTAGGTCAACGCCCCGACTGTACCTTCGTCGACATCCCGGCGTTATCCAGCCCGCTGCGTTGCCCTCGTCTGCTTCACCTCGGTGCCCTCCCTCGTTCAGGAGGGAAAACAACGCACAGACACAATTAATCGTCGATCCCCCAGAAAATATTGGAAAAGAAGGGAGGTGGGGGGGAAGACAAAAACCCAGAAGATATGGGAAAATATGGGGAATCTTTTTATTTGTGTGTATTTATTTGTGTGTCCTGGGGCCCCTTCACTCGTGGTCACCTCCCGGCTTCCTCTCCCATCACCCGCCTCGGACTGGGGATAGGCCCTGAGCCAGAACGCGAATGTCCACGTGCCTTTTTGTTCATCATACTCATCATCATTCGGCTGCTTGCGCAAGGGGAATATCGGCATCCAGCCGGCATGGTGTGTCTTGCAGCAGTGCTAAAGTTGGAGTCGTAATGCAGAGCATGAGTAGCATTGACTTCATAAGGGGAAGCCGCGTTGCGTGATTTGTTATATGAGGGTAGAGCTGCATGTGGGGGATCATCGCCCCTAGAGCGCAACGTGCAGGCTGTGGTCAGCAATGGCGACACCGAAGGAGCGTATGATCTGATCCACCAGATGCAGGAGATGCTCTGCTATTTTCAGCCCTCTTCCGATACTTGGAGGTATGCAGAGTATTTGTTTTCTCTCTTTCTCTATCTCTCTCTCTCTCTCTCTCCTCCCCTCTCTCTCTAGCTCTCTTCTCTGTTTTTGTGTTGTCGCTCGCTTTTCTCTCTTCTCTCTCTTGTCTCTCTCTTTCCCCGTTCTCCCCCTTTCTATCTCCTTTTCTCGCTATCTCTGTCTCTCTCGTCTCTCTCTATCTCTCTCTCTCTCGTTTCTTTGATTGCTCTCCCTCTTCCTCTCACTCTGACCTCTCTCCTTCTCTCTCTCTTCCTGCCTCTGTCTGGAAGCAGCAGACTTCCTTCGCTGACCGCCCCCGTGCGCGCGCAGACGTCGCGCCGCGCGGGCCAGAGCATGCAGTCGCACGCCCCACGGACGCCCCCACTGCTCCGCAGGGCCGGCGGCCTCCCTGCGAAGGGTGGCCCTGGGATCCGTACGGGCTCCGGTCCCCGGGGGGGGCCCTCGCCTGGCCCCGCGAGGGCGTTTGATCACCACTCACCAAACCACCCCAACCCAACCCGAAGGCTTCCATTTGCCCTCCATTTCCAGTTTGGGGGGGGGGTCGGGGAACATGGAAAAGACACATGTGGAACCCGTACCCCCCCCAACCCGAGATTGGGGTCTTCGGGTTGGGTTGGGGTGGTCTGGTAGGTAGTCAGGTGTGAAGACGACCGGGGACGGTGAGCGGGTCGGGCCTTTTGGGGGCCCGCAGCGAACAAGTCGATGCCCGGGATCCCGAGGCCCTCACGAGTCGGGAGCCTCGAGCATCTGCACGCGCGAGATGGGTACTGAAAGAATGGGTGCAGTACCCAACAGCAGTCCCTGTGCATTTTGAACCGGACTCGCTGTCCGCGCCGCCGCGGCCTGCGTCCACTTGAGACAGGAGGCCGCCTGCCCAACAGCGGCCGCTGTTGGTTCGGGACAACATTGGTTGTTGGGCATAGTACCCATTCTTTCCGTACCGATTTCGGGCGTCCAAATATTTGGGGGCCCCGCAGTGAACAAGTCCATGCCCGGGATCTCGAGGCCCTCACGAGTCGGGAGCCTTGAGGGCCAGGATCGCACTGGCCCGGGTTTGAGAGCAGGATCCTGCAGGATCTTGCAGGCTCCTTCGCAGTGGACCCGGGTTTGGGTGCAGGGGTCTTGCAGGAGTCTGCAAGGCCTGACTGTCTCGGGTCTGGATTGACCCGGGTCAGAAGATCCCCGCATGGGGGCCCCGCCGCTTCGATGGCGGCTTCGCCTGGCTCGATCCGATGCTGTCCTGTGAGGGGGCCACGTGCGAACCCTGCCCCACCACCCCACGATCTCTAAGGGGGGAGCTGGGGTACTCCAGATTTCGTAATAAAAGGGGGGGGGGTCTGGACCCTCCAAGACGAGCCATTTCGGACCCCCCCCTGTGGGAGAACCCTCCAAAACATCGTCCCCAGACCCCCTCAGGCCCTCTAAGATCGCCTGGAAGAGACCCCCCCCGAAATGAGACCCCCCTCCCTTTACTACGAGATCTGGAGTAGGGTTCGCCTGTGGCCTCCCATCCGTCACTCTGGCGGTCCGCTTCTGCCGGGTGCTCCCTCGGCGCTGTCGTGCACCACTGGCGTGGCCGAGCTGCTTCGATCCTGGCTCCGTGCCGGTGCGGCCCGATCCGGCGCACGCCCTCCGACCCGCGGCGCTCTATCGACGCGGTGCTGGCCGCTCTTGCCTCTCCCCTTCCCCGCGCTCTGCTCGGCATCGCTCGGGCGTGTGCATTTTCCGGAGGGTGCCAAAGTGGGTCTGTGGGGAGGGGGGTTTTCCAGAGAGCCCCCCAGGGGCCTCGGAACCCCGTCAAAACAAGGGGATGCGAAGCTCTGGGGGGCCCCTCCTGGAAAACCCCCTCCCCCAAAGCCCCCTTTGGAACTCTCCAGATCTTCTCCAGGCCAGGATCATCGAGGATGACCTTGGACCAGCGAGCAGCAGAGACACGTAGGAAGTGGAGCCATGCACGGGGAGTGGCCGTTCGAGCGATTGCGAGATCAATGATTTCTGGTATCGGTCGTTACCTGGGGGGCGCGTTGGGGTGCTGGGGTCCCGGGTAGCTAAGGGTACAGTCGGGGCCCTGAAGAAGGAACCCTTTTCGTTGGGGAGGGGCTCCGCGTTCCTTAAGTGTTTCACAGCTTGCCTCAGGTTTTCCTTATTGTCGATCGGAAATCGAAGTTTAACTTGTGGATAAAAGGGGCCTCGTTCCTTATTTAGGGTTCCTTAGGTCAACGCCTCGACTGTAGCGCTTGGGCGGGATGGGGCACGTCGGGGCGGGGGTGCGCCGGGGTCGCCACGGCACGCGCGCGAGCACCAGCACGTGTTTGGGGCCCAGTCCCCCTTCCTCCCACCACCACTCAGGAGGGGAAAAAACACAGACACAATGAATCGTCGATCCCCCAGAAACTATTGGAAAAGAAGGGGGGTGGGGGGGAGGAGAACCCAGAACATATGGGAAACTATATGGGGAACCCTGCTATTTGTGCGTATTCGTCTGTGTGTCCCGGGCCCCTTCAGGGCCCGGGTGGCGACCGTTACGCGCCAGGGGCTGAACAGTGCAGTCTCAGGGCGGCTGTGCGCGGATGCCCCGCGCGGAGCGCAGCCGTGGGATCGGCGCGTCCGTGGGCTCGGCGCCGCGGTGCCCAGAACGCGAGCGGCACGGCCGCGGGCCTGCTCGTCGCCCGTGGTGGTAGGCAGAGCCTGCGCCCGCCCCCCCCGGCTCGTCTTCGGCGAGGGCCGGCCCCCAGCCCTCGCCTTCGTGCGGCGACCGAGGGGGCCGTCCCCGCCCCGCGCGTCGGTGTTTCGGTCGCGTCCGCTCGGGACTGTCGTTTCCAGGGCCACCGTCGCCAGCAGTGCCAGTTTCTGCTCTGGACAGCGCTGTCCCTCATGCACCTGGACTGGCCCGCCCCCACGAGCGCATCCGAGCTCGTGGAGAGGCCCGTGGGAAGCCTTAGTCGGGGCGAGTGTGCACCCGTCGCAAACATCCCCTTCGATGGTGCAGCCCCCCAGTTTTGTTTTGGGCTGTTCCCTTCCTCTCTGGACGTGCCTGGGAGTCGTCTCATTTCATCTCATCTCATCTCATCTCATCTCATCTCATCTCATCTCATCTCATATCATCTCATCCCATCCCATCCCATCCCATCCCATCTCATCTCATCTCATCTCACCTCACCTCACCTCACCTCGCCTCACTTCATCTCATCTCATCTCGTCTCGTCTCATCTCATCTCATCTCATCTCATCTCATCTCATCTCATCTCATCTCATCTCATCTCATCTCCTCCTCCCCCGGGGCCCTGGGGGCGAGGAGGATGAGCAGTGCCGCGGCGCCCTGAACTCGGTCATCTACTGCTCCGTGCTCAAGGCCTGGGCACTCGCGTTCGTCGACGGCGTCGCCTCCGCGGGGGCGGGGAGGACGAGGACGAGGAGTCGGAGGAGTCGGAGGAGTCGGAGGAGTCGGAGGAGTCGGAGGAGTCGGAGGAGTCAGAGTCGGAGGAGTCGGAGGAGTCGGAGGAGGAGGAGGAGGAGGAGGAGGAGGAGGAGGAGGAGAGGAGGAGGGAGGAAGGAGGAGGAGGAGGAGGAGGAGGAAGGACGATAAGGCGGAGGCGGAGGCGAGGCGGAGGCGGCGGAGGAGGAGGAGGAGGAGGAGGAGGAGGAGGAGGAGGAGAGAGGAGGGAGGAGGAGGAGGAGGAGGAGGAGAGGAAGGAGGAGGAGGAGGAGGAGGAGGAGGAGGAGGAGGAGGAGGAGGAGGAGGAGGAGGAGGAGGAGGAGGGGGATGCGGGTCTGCGAGCGGACGGGCCGCCATCGGACGTTCCTGCGGGGTCGTCCGAGGGAAGAAACGCGGTGACCCTGACCCTGGTCGCGGGATCTTATCGACGCCGCTCTTGGTCATGGGCCAGGCCGGCCCTCTCCGACTCGCGAGAATGATCCACGTATGGACGCTGACCAAGATCGACACGACGTTTCCTCGTTGTCACGATGTTCTTTTTAGTCCCCTCTAGTTATAGAGGGATCTGGCTGAGTGGGAACACTGGCTGTCGAGGAGGGCCCAGCCCCCTTGGCGTCAAGGCAAGAGCCGCGACGGGGGATTTTTGGCAACGCAGGGCCCCGGGGCCGTCAACAGAAGGCTCAAGATTGATGGGTCTGTTCCAGGGACGGGCTCCGGGATCTCCAGCGGCCCACGCTGTGAACTAAAGCACGATTCGGGGGGGCCTAGTGAGGGGGGAGGACTTGGGAAAACAAGAGGAGGGCTGAGGAGGAGGAGGAGGAGGGCTGAGGAGGAGGAGGAGGATGATGGTGATGCTGCTGCTGCTGATGATGCTTATTATTAGTATTCTTATTCTTAGTCTTAATATTCTTGTTATTATTCTTATTATTATTATTCTTCTTAGTCTGATGATGATGCGCATGATGATTATGATGGTTATGATTTGATGCTGATGCTGCTGCTGATGAGGATGATGATGATGCGGTTGCTGCTGGTGCTTCTGCTGCTGCGGATGATGATGATGATGATGATGATGATGATGATGATGATGATGATGATGATGGTGATGATGATGATTATGATGTTGATAATGCTGCTGATGATGCTGATGACGAGGATGATGATATGCGTACGATGATGATGCTGGCTATGATGCTTCCGTTGTTGATGATGATGCTGTTGATGATGATGCTGATGAATCTGCTGCTGCTGATGATGTTGTTGATGATGCTGATGCTGATGCTGATGATGATGATGCTGATGATGATGATGATGACGATGATCATGATAATGATGATGGTGCTGCTGCTGATGATGCTGCTGATGCTGATGATGATGATGCTGATGCTGATGCTAATGTTGATGAT
>CAUYUJ010003278.1:0-20000 GCA_963575745.1 Prorocentrum cordatum
TCGAGTCAACTTGATATGCGTTGTCGGTATTTTCCACTTAACTCGAGCTGCAGGCCAGCTATTGTGCTGGTAAGCACACCTTACACACTCAGAATAATCAGGCGCGTTGAATTCGCCTAATGAATCCATAGGTCTGAACTCGGTCTGCTAGCTGAGCTAGGTCCGCAAACCTATTCGTATTATTCGAGTCAACTTGATTCGCGTTGTCGGTATTTTCGACTTAACTCGAGCTGCAGGGCAGCTACAGTGCTGGTAAGCACGCCTATCGCAGGCAGAATGATCAGGCGCGGTCGTCGAATTCATAGGTCTCAACTCGATCTGCTAGCCGACCTAGGTTCGCAAACCTATTCGTATTATTCGAGTCAACTTGATACGCGCTGTCGGTATTTTCTACTTAGCTCGAGCTGTATGGCAGCTGCAGTGCTGGTAAGCGCGCCTCAGAATATTCAGGCGCGTTCGCCTGTTGAATTCATAGGTCTGAACTCGGTCTGCTAGCCGAGCTAGGCCCGCACACCTATTCGTATTATTCGACTCAACTTGATACGCCTTGTCGGTTTTTCCTACTAACTCGAGCTGTAGGGCAGTTACAGGTAAGCACGCCTATCGCACCCAGAATAATCAGGCGCGTTCGCCTGTCGAATCCAGAGCTCTGAAGTCGGTCTGCTGCGCGATCTAGAATCACGAAACTGTTCGTATTCTTCCAGTCATCTTGAGAGCCACTGTCGGCGTTCTGCACTTAGCTCGGGCTGTAGGGGGGCTGCAGGGCGGGTAATCACAGGACTCGATTCGGAGACATCAGACGCCTCTGTCTGCTGCATTCAGAGGTCCGGACTCGGTCTGATACTCGAATTGGGCTGAAAAACTATTTGTTCTCTGCAATTTTCTCCGACATTATATGTTGTCAGGAAGCTCTACGAGTCCCCCGGCGGTAACAAAGGTTGACGGTTTACCGCCGGCGCCCAGTATTTTTTCCCGTGATATTCGATCTTATTCCCGCTCGCCATCTTGATCTCAGCTCGATCGCGTAACTTTGAAGGCCAAAAAGCACACTGGCGGGAACGGCCGTTTCGAGCTATCTTGATACGCGCTGTCGGTATTTTGTACTTAACTCGAGCTTCAGGACAGCTACGGAGCTGGTAAGCACAGCTATCGCACTCAGAATCATCAGGCGCGTTCGCCTGTTGAATCCAGAGGTCTGAACTCGGTCTGCCAGCCGAGCTAGGTCCACAAACCTATTCGTATTCTTCGAGTCAACTTGATACGCGTTGTCGATATTTTCCACTTAACTCGGGCTGTAGGGCAGCTACAGTGCTCGTAAGCACGCCTATCGCACTCAGAATCATCCGGCGCGTTCGCCTGTTGAATCGATAGGTCTGAACTCGGTCTGCTAGCTGAGCTAGCTCCGCAAACCTATTCGTATTATTCGAGTAAACTTGATACGCGTGGTCGGTATTTTCTTCTTAACTCGAGCTGTAGGGCTGCAGTGCTGGTAAGCACATCCATCGCATCCAGAATCATCAGGCGCGTTCGCCTGTTGAATCCATAGGTCTGAACTCGGTCTGCTAGCCGAGCTACGTGCGCAAACCTATTCGTATTATTCGAGTCAACTTGATACGCGTGGTGGGTATTTTGTACTTAATTCGAGATACAGGGCAGCTACAGTGCTGGTAAGCACGCCTATAGCACTCAGAATCATCAGGGGCGTTCGTCCACCTGTTGGATCCAGTGCTCGGAACTCGGTCTGCTGCCCAAATTAGATCGGCACAACTTCTATATTGTTCGAGTCATTCTCAAAAGTGCTGTCGGTTTTCTGCACCTACCTCGGGCCTGTAGGGGGGCGGCAGGGCTGGTAATGACAGAAGTCGATTCGCAGACATCAGACGCGTCCGCCTGTCGCATTCAGAGGTCAACAAATATTCACTATAAGTCGGAATGTTGGATTCGCGATTTTCTCAACTAACGTCAAGGTAGGAAGCTCTACGAGTCCCCGGCGGTAACCAAGGTTGACGGTTTACCGCCGCCCAGTTCGGGCGCGGGGTGGAGCTAGTTGGACAACCGGACGTTAAGAGACAATGTGATGACCTCGGGTCGGTTTTGCAAAGATTTGAAAGATATTTGACAATTCATTCTCAGAAACCAGATTTTTCTCACGTGAATTGGGTTCTGCCGCGTCTGCCAGTAAAATTTTCAGGTCTCTAGCTGCAATATTTCTACTGAAAGACTTGCAGGAACCGATTTTGGATGTAAACCGAAAAATCGTGATTTTTCGAGTTTTCTGGCTCTCGCTTCAGAGGCTTTCTTGATGTGTTTCGAGGAGCGCTGGGCAAGAAAAGAGCTCTACGAGGTCCCGGCGGTAACCTGGTTGACGGTTTACCGCCGGTTCCCAGTAAACGGCGCCCCTGCAAGCGTCTCCTGCGAGCTTTCCAGCGTCCCGCGCATCGTTTCAGGCGGCCTGGCAGAGGTCCCCGTGCGGCGTTCCGCGCTTGGCTTCGCTATCCGGGTTTCGGACGCTTACAAGTGGACGCTTACAAGTGGACGCTACAAGTAACTCGTAGAGCTTCCCCTAGCTAGTTATAGCTGGAAGCTAAGAGTAATTCCGCATTCGTTAGAGCTCTAGTATTTTTTCCCATGATATTCGATCTTATTCCCGCTCACCATCTTGATCTCAGCTCGATCGGGTAACTTTGAGTCGAGGCCAAGGCCAAAAAGACTAAGCCAGGTCGCTGGCAGCCGATCAAATCAAGGCCGTTTTACGCTAACCGCGCGCTTATCGAGTCATTTTGATACGTGCCTGTTGCGTTAGGGATTTTGTTTACTTAACTCGAGCTTAGGGCAGCGATCGAGCTGGTAAGCAAGCTATCGCACTCAGAATCATCACGCGCGTTCGCCTGTTGAATCCAGAGGTCTGAACTCGGTCTGTGAGCCGAGCTAGGTCCGATAACCTATTCGAATTATTCGAGTCATCTTGATACGCGTTTTCGGTATTTTCTACTTAATTCGAGCTGTGGGGCAGCTATCGTGCTGGTAAGCACAGCTATCGCACGCAGAATCATTAGGCGCGTTCGGCTGTTCGAACCAGAGGTCTGAACTCGGTCTGCTAGCCGAGCCAGGTCCGCAAACCTATTCGTATTATTCGAATCATTTTGATAGGCGCGCTCGCTTTCCTGCACATAACTCGAGCTGTAGGACAGCTACAGGGCTGATAGTTACAGAAATCGATTCAGAATCATCAGTTGCGTTTGTCTGTCGAATCCAGAGCTCTGAACTCGGTCTGCTGCGCGATCCAGAATCACGAAACTGTTCGTATTCTTCCAGTCATCTTGAGAGCTACTGCCGGCGTTCTGCACTTAACTCGGGCTGTAGGGAGGCTACAGGGCGGGTAATCACATGAATCGATTCGGAAACATCAGACGCGTCCGTCTGTCGCATTCAGAGGTCTGAACTCGGTCTAAGACTCGAGTTGGACTGAAAAACTATTCGTTCTCGGCATTTTTTTTCGACATTATATGTTGTCAGGAAGCTCTACGAGTCCCCCGGCGGTAACAAAGGTTGACGGTTTACCGCCGGCGCCCAGTAACTTAGAGCTTCCCCTAGCTAGTTATAGCTGCTAAGAGTAATTCTGGAGAGCTAGTTGGCACGAAAAATCTCGACGGAACTTTTGCTGACTTTTGGTCGGTTGAAAATTTTGTTCTCGAAATTTGACCATTCGTTGGAGCTCTAGTATTTTTTCCCATGATATTCGATCTTATTCCCGCTCGCCATCTTGATCTCAGCTCGATCGGGTAACTTTGAAGGCCAAAAAGCAGGCAGGCGGGAACGGCCGTTTCGAGTCATTTTGATACGTGCTGTTGGTATTTTGTACTTAACTCGAGCTTTAGGGCAGCTATAGAGCTGGTAAGCACAGCTATCGCACTCAGAATTATCACGCGCGTTCGCCTGTTGAATCTAGAGGTCTGAACTCGGTCTGTGAGCCGAGCTAGGTCCGCTAACCTATTCGAATTATTCGAGTCATCTTGATACGCGTTTTCGGTATTTTCTACTTAATTCGAGCTGTGGGGCAGCTACCGTGCTGGTAAGCACAGCTATCGCACGCAGAATCATTAGGCGCGTTCGGCTGTTCGAACCAGAGGTCTGAACTCGGTCTGCTAGCCGAGCCAGGTCCGCAAACCTATTCGTATTATTCGAATCATTTTGATAGGCGCGCTCGCTTTCCTGCACATAACTCGAGCTGTAGGACAGCTACAGGGCTGATAGTTACAGAAATCGATTCAGAATCATCAGTTGCGTTTGTCTGTCGAATCCAGAGCTCTGAACTCGGTCTGCTGCGCGATCCAGAATCACGAAACTGTTCGTTTTCTTCCAGTCATCTTGAGAGCTACTGCCGGCGTTCTGCACTTAACTCGGGCTGTAGGGAGGCTACAGGGCGGGTAATCACATGAATCGATTCGGAAACATCAGACGCGTCCGTCTGTCGCATTCAGAGGTCTGAACTCGGTCTAAGACTCGAGTTGGACTGAAAAACTATTCGTTCTCGGCATTTTTTTTCGACATTATATGTTGTCAGGAAGCTCTACGAGTCCCCCGGCGGTAACAAAGGTTGACGGTTTACCGCCGGCGCCCAGTTCCTGGATAGCTCCTTGAAGAGCTGAGGGTTTCAGATAAGACGCCGGCGGTGGGTGGTCACGAGCACGCACCCCACCTCCGCCGGTCCACGATTCTCGCAGCGCCCTGCCGGAGGTTGCAGCGGGTCCGGGAGCGTGGCTTCCTAGCGTTTCCCAATACGCGTGCCTCCAGGGTGCGCAAAGCGCTTCGGCAGAGCTTCGGAAGAGTTGCCTAGGCAGATCTTGCTTGCGCGTGTGACGGCGTCTCTGGAATCGTCTTCTGCAAGGTTCCCAGCATCCCGCGCATCGTTTCAGGCAGCCTGGCAGAGGGGTTTCGCGCTTGGCTTCGCTATCGGGGCTTTGGACGCTGACAAGTGGACGCTTACGAGTCCGGGTTTTGGACGCTTACAAGTTCTTCGGGTTTTGGACGCTACCAAGTTCAGAGAACCACACACCTACCAACATTCCGACTTATCGTGTACCTCTGAATGCGACAGGCGAACGCGTCTGATGTCTACTAGTCGATCCCTGTCATTACCAGCCCTGCGGCCACCCTGCAGCCCGAGTTAAGTGCAGAAAATCGAGAACACCTCTCAGGATGACTCGGACAATAAAGCAGTTTCGCACCAAATTCAGGCAGCAGACCGAGTTTCGAAAAAGGCTAGCAAAGCCCAGCAAAGCCAAGCAAAATCCGACAAATCCCACCAAAGCCCAGCAAGGCACAATAAAGCCCAGCATAGTCCAGCAAAGCCCAGGAAAGCCCAGCAACGCCCAGCAAAGCCCAGCCAAGCCCAGCCAGGTCCAGCCAGGCCTAGCAAACCCCAGCAAAGCCCAGCGAAGCACAGCAAAGCCCAGCAATGCCCAGCAAATCCAGGCAAAGCCAAGTAAAGCCAAGTAAAGCCAAGCAAGGCCCAGCAAAGCCAAGCAAAGTCAAGCAAAGCCCAGCAAAGCCCAGCAAAGCCCAACAAAGCCCAGCACGGCCCAGCAAAGCCCAGCAACGCCCAGCAACGCCCAGCAAAGCCCAGCAACGCCAAGCAAAGCCCAGCAAAGCCCAGCAAAGCCAAGCGAAACCCAGCAAAGCCAAGCAAAGCCCAGCAAAGCCCAGCAAAGCCCAGCAAAGCCCAGCAACGCCCAGCAAAGCCGGGAGCTCAGAGAAGCCCAGCTAAGCCAAGCAAAGCCCAGCAAAGCTCAGCAAAGCCCAGCAAAGCCAAGCAAAGCCCAGTAAAGCCAAGCAAAGCCCAGCAAATCAGCAACGCCAAACAAAGCCCAGCAAAGCCCCCAGCAAAGCCGCCAGCAAAGCCTCCAGCAAAGCCCCCCAGCAAAGACACCAGCAAATCCAAGCGAAGCCCAGCAAAGCCCAACAAAGCCCGGAGCCAAGCACAGTAAAGCCAAGGAAAGCCCAGGAAAGCCCAGCAAAGCTTAGCAAAGCCCAGCAAAGCCCAGAAAAGCCGAGCAAAGCCCAGCGAAGCCCAGCAAAGCCCGGAGCGCAGCAAAGCCCAGCAACGTACAGCAAAGCCCAGCAAAGCCCAGCAAAGCCCAACAGAGCCCAGCAGAGCACAGCAAAGCCCAGCAAAGCCCAGCGCAGCCCAGCAAAACCCGGAACTCAGCAAAGCCCAGCAAAGCCCAGCAAAGCCCAGCAAAGCCCAGCAAAGCCCAACAAAGCCCAGCAAAGGCCAGCAAAGCACAGCAAAGGCAAGCAAAGGCAAGCAAAGCCCAGCCAAGCCCGGCAAACCCACAAACCGTAGCAAAGCCTAGCAAAGAGCAAAGCCCAGCATTGCCGAGCAAAGTCCAGCAAGCAAGGCCCAGCGAAGTCCAGCAAAGACCAGCAAAAACCGGCAAAGCCCGACAAAGCCCCCAGCAAAGCCCAGCAAAGCCCCCAGCACAACCCCCAGCAAAGCCCCAAGCAAAGCCCCCAGCAAAGCCCCCAGCAAAGCCCAGCAAAGCCCAGCAAAGCCCAGCAGAGCGCAGCAAAGCCCAGCAGAGCCCAGCAGAGCCCAGCAAAGCCCAGCAAAGCCCAGCGAAGCCCAGCTAAGCCCAGCAAAGCCCAGCAAAGCCCAGCAATGCCCAGCAAAGCGCAGCAAAGCCCAGCAAAGCCCAGCAAAACCCGGCAAATCTCAGAGCTTAGAACAGTAAAGCCAAGCAAAGCCTAGCAAAGCCCAGCAAAGCACCCAGCAAGGCCCCCAGCAAAGCTCCCAGCAAAGCCCCCAGCACAGCCCCCAGCAAAGCCACCCAGCAAAGCCTTCGGCAATGCCCCCAGCAAGGCCGCCAGCAAAGCCCAGCAAAGCCCAGCAAAGCCCAGCAAAGCCCAGCAAAGCCCGGCAAAGCCGGGCAAAGCACAGCAAAGCCCAGCAAAGCCCAGCAAAGCCTAGCAAAGCCCAGGAAAGCCCAGGAAAGCCCAGGAAAGCCCAGCGCCCAGGAGAGCCCAGGAAAACTTAGAAAAGCCTAGCAATGCCCAGCAAAGCCCAGTAAAGCCTAGCAAAGCCCAGCAAAGCCCAGCAAAGCCCAGCAGAGCCCAGCAAAGCCCAGCAGAGCCCAGCCAAGCCCAGCCAATCCCCATGCCAAGACAGGCAAAGCCCAGCCAAGCCCAGCCACGCCCAACAAAGCCCAGCAAAGCCCAGCGACGCCCAGCAAGCAAAGCCCAGCAAGGCCCAGCAAAGCCCAGCAAAGCCCAGCAAAGCCCAGCAAAGCCCAGCGAAGCGCAGCAAAGCCCAGCAACGCCCAGCAGAGCCCAGCAAAGCCCAGCAAAGCCCAGCAAAGCCCAGCAAAGCCCAGCAAAGCCCAGCAGAGCGCAGCAAAGCCTAGCAAAGCCTAGCAAAGCCCAGCACGGCCGAGCAAAAACCTAAGCTCAGCAGAGCCCAGCAAAGCCCAGCAAAGCCCAGCAAAGGCCAGCAAATGCCAGCAAAGGCAAGCAAAGGCCAGTACATTCCGAGCAAAGCCGAGCAAAGCCCAGCGAAGTCCAGCCAAGTCCAGCAAAGCCCAGCGAAGACCGGCAAAGACCGGCAAAGCCCAGCAAAGCCCAGCAAAGCTCAGAGCCTAGAACAGGAAAGCCAAGCAAAGACAAGCAAAGCCCAGCAAAGCCAAGCATAGCCCAGCAAAGCCTAGCAGAGCCAAGCAAAGCCCAGCACAGCCCAGCAAAGCTTAGAAAAGGAAAGCAAACCGTAGCAAAGCCCAGCAAAGCCCAGCAAATCCTAGCAAAGCCCAGAGGAGCACAGCAAAGCCCAGCAAAGCCCAGCAAAGCATTGCAAAGCCCAGCACAGCCCAGCAAAGCCCAGCAAAGCCCAGCAAAGCCCAGCAGAGCCCAGCAAAGCCCAGCACAGCCCAGCAAAGCCCAGCAAAGCCCAGCAAAGCCCAGCAAAGGCCAAGCAAAGCCCACGAAAGCGCATCAAAGCCCAGCAAAACCCAACAAAGCACACCAAAGCCCAGCAAGGCACAACAAAGCACAGCAAAGCCTAGCAAAGCTCAGCAAAGCCCAGCAAAGCCCAGCAAAGCCCAGCCAGGCCCAGCCAGGCCAAACAAAGCCCAGCAAAGCCCAGCAGAGCCCAGCAGAGCCCAGCAAAGCCCAGCAAATCCAGGCAAGGCCAAGTAAAGCCAAGCAAAACCCAGCAAAGCCCAACAAAGCCCAGCACAGCCCAGCAAAGTCCAGCAAAGCCCAACAACGCCCAGCACAGCCCAGCAAAGCCCAGCAACGCCCAGCAACGCCCAGCAATGCCCAGCAAGGCCAAGCAAAGCCTAGCAAAGTCCAGCAAAGCCAAGCGAAGCCCAGCAAAGCCGAGCAAAGCCCAGCAAAGCCCAGCAAGCCCAGCAACGCCCAGCGCAGCCCTGAGCTCAGAAAAGCCCAGCTAAGCCAAGCAAAGCCCGGCAAAGCTCAGCAAAGCCCAGCAAAGCCAAGCAAAGTCCAGTAAAGCCAAGCAAAACCGAGCAAAGCCCAGCAGAGCCCAGCAAAGCCAAGCAAAACCCGGCAACGCCAAACAAAGCCCAGCAAAGCCCAGCAAAGCCCAGCAGAGCCCAGCAGAGCCCAGCAGAGCCCAGCAAAGCCAAGCAGAGCCCAGCAAAGCCCCCAGCAAAGCCCCCAGCAAAGCCGCCAGCAAAGCCCCCAGCATAGCCCCCAGCACAGCCCCCCAGCAAAGCCCACCAGCAAAGCCCCCAGCCATGCCCCCAGCAAAGACACAAGCAAATCCAAGCGAAGCCCAGCAAAGCCCAACAAAGCCCGGAGCCAAGCACAGTAAAGCCAAGCAGAGCCCAGCAAAGCCCAGCAAAGCCCAGCAAAGCTTAGCAAAGCCCAGCAAAGCCCAGCGAAGCCCAGCAAAGCCCAGCGAAGCCCAGCAAAGCCCGGAGCGCAGCAAAGTCCAGCAAAGCCCAGCAGAGCCTGGCAAAGCCCAGCCAAGCCCAGCAGAGCCCAGCAGAGCCCAGCAAAGCCCCGCAAAGCCAAGCAAAGCCTAGCGCAGCCTAGCAAAACCCGGAACTCAGCAAAGCCCAGCAAAGCCCAGCAAAGCCCAACAAAGCCCAGCAAAGGCCAGCAAAGCCTAGCAAAGGCCAGCAAAGGCAAGCAAAGCCCAGCAAAATCCAACAAAGCCCAGCAAACCGTAGCAAACCGTAGCAAAGCCAAGCAAAGCCCAGCAAAGCTTAGCAAAGCCGAGCAAAGCCCAGCGAAGTCCAGCAAAAACCGGCACAGCCCGACAGAGCCCCCAGCAAAGCCCAGCAACGCCCCCAGCGAAGCTTCCAGCAAAGCCCCCAGCACAGCCCCCAGCAAAGCCCCCAGCAAAGCCCAGCAAAGCCCAGCAAAGCCCAGCCCAGCAGAGCGCAGCAAAGCCCAGCAGAGCCCAGCAGAGCCCAGCAAAGCCCAGCAAAGCCCAGCGAAGCCCAGCGAAGCCCAGCAAAGCCCAGCAATGCCCAGCAATGCCCAGCAAAGCGCAGCAAAGCCCAGCAAAGCCAAGCAAAGCCCAGCAAAACCCGGCAAAGTTCAGAGCTTAGAACAGTAAAGCCAAGCAAAGCCCAGCAAAGTCTAGCAAAGCCCAACAAAGCACCCAGCAAAGCCCCCAGACAAAGCCCCCAGCACAGCCCCCAGCAAAGCCCCCAGCAAAGCCCCCAGCAAAGCCCCCAGCAAAGCCTCCAGCAAAGCCTTCGGCAATGCCCCCAGCAAAGCCGCCAGCAAACCTCCCAGCAAAGCCAAGCAAAGCCCAGGAAAGCCCAGCGAAGCCCAGCAAGGCCAGGCAAAGCCCGGCAAAGCCCAGCAAAGCCCAGCAAAGCCAAGCAAAGCCCAGCAAAGCCCAGGAAAGCTCAGGAAAGCCCAGGAAGGCCCAGCGCCCAGGAAAGCCAGGAAAGCTTAGGAAAGCCAAGCAAAGCCCAGCAAAGCCCAGCAAAGCCCAGCAAAGCCCAGCAAAGCCCAGCAAAGCCCAGCAAAGCCCAGCAGAGCCCAGCAAAGCCCAGCAGAGCCCAGCAAAGCCCAGCCAATCCCCATGCTAAGACAGGCAAAGCCCAGCCAATCCCAGCCACGCCCAACAAAGCCCAGCAAAGCCCAGCGACGCCCAGCAAGCACAGCCCAGCAAGGCCCAGCAAAACCCAGCAAAGCCCAGCAAAGCCCAGCAAAGCCCAGCAAAGCCCAGCAAAGCCCAGCAAAGCCCAGCAGAGCCCAGCAAAGCCCAGCAAAGCCCAGGAAAGCCCAGCGAAGCCCAGCAAAGCCCAGCAGAGCGCACCAAAGCTTAGCAAAGCCCAGCAAAGCCCAGCACGGTCGAGCAAAACCCGAAGCTCAGCAACGCCCAGCAGAGCCCAGCAAAGTCCAGCAAAGCCTAGCAAAGCCCAGCAAAGGCCAGCAAAGGCAAGCCAAGGCAAGTAAATGCCGAGCAAAGCCGAGCAAAACCCAGCGAAGTCCAGCGAAGTCCAGCAGAGCCCAGAAAAGACCGGCAAAGACCGGCAAATCCTGACAAAGCCCCCAGCAAAGCCAGACAAAGCCCAGCAAAGCCCAACTAAGCTCCCAGCACAGCCCCCAGCAAAGCTTCCAGCAAAGCCCAGCGAAGCCCAGCAAAGCCCAGCAAAGCCCAGCAAAGCGCAGCAAAGCGCAGCAGCGCCCAGCAGCGCCCAGCAGAGCCCAGCAAAGCCCAGCAAAGCCCAGCGAAGCCCAGCAAAGCCCAAAGCCCAGCAAAGCCCAGCAAACCCCAGCAAAGCCCAGCAAGCCCTCGGCAAAGCGCAGAGCTTAGAACAGTAAAGCCAAGCAAAGCCCAGCAAAGCCCAGCAAAGCCCAGCAAAACCTAGCAGAGCCCAGCAAAGCCCAGCAAGGCCCAGCAAAGCCCAGAAAAGGCAAGCAAACCGTAGCACAAAGCCAAGCAAAGCCCAGCAAAGCCCATCGAAGCCCAGCAAAGCCCAGCAAGGCCCAGCAGAGCACAGCAAAGCCCAGCACAGCCCAGCAAAGCCCAGCAAAGCTCAGCAAAGCCCAGCAAAGCCCAGCAGAGCCCAGCAAAGCCCAGCAGAGCCTGGCAAAGCCGTGCCAATCCCCATAGTAAGACAGGCAAAGCCCAGCCAAGCACAGCCAAGCCCAACAAAGCCCAGCAAAGCCCAGCGAAGCCCAGCAAGCAAAGCCCAGCAAGGCCCAGCAAAGCCCAGCAGAGCCCAGCAAAGCCCAGCAAAGCCCAGCAAAGCCCAGCAGAGCCCAGCAAAGCCCAGCAGAGCCCAGCAAAGCCCAGCAAAGGCCAGCAAAGGCTAGCAAAGCCCAGCACAGCCCAGCACAGCCCAGCAAAGCCCAGCACGGCCGAGCAAAACCCGAAGCTCTGCCAAGCCCAGCAAAGCCCAGCAAAGCCCAGCAAAGCCCAGCAAAGGCAAGCAAAGGCCAGCAAAGGCCAGCAAAGGCCAGCAAAGGCCAGCGAAGCCCAGCAAAGCTCAGCAAAGCCCAGCGAAGTCCAGCGAAGTCCAGCAAAGCCCAGCAAAGACTTGCAAAGACCGGCAAATCCCGACAACGCTCCCAGCAAAGCTCAGCAAAGCCCAGCAAAGCCCAACAAAGCCCCCAGCACAGCTCTCAGCAAAGCCCCCAGCAAAGCACAGCAAAGCACAGCAAAGCCAAGCAAAGCCCAGCAAAGCCCAGCAAAGCGCAGCAAAGCCAAGCAGAGCCCAGCAGAGCCCAGCATAGCCCAGCAAAGCCCAGCAAAGCCCAGCGAAGCCCGGCAAAGCTCAGAGCTTAGAACGGAAAAGCTCAGCAAAGCCCAGCAAAGCCCAGCACAGCCCAGCGAAGCCTATCAGAGCACAGCAAAGCCCAGCAAAGCCAAGCAAAGCAGAGAAAAAGCAAGCAAACCTTAGCCAAGCCCAGCCAAGCCCAGCAAAGCCCAGCAAAGCCCACCGAAGCCCAGCGAAGCCCAGCGCCCAGCAGAGCCCAGCAAAGCCCAGCAAGGCCCAGCAGAGCCCAGCAAAGCCCAACAAAGCCCAGCAAAACCAAGCAAAGCCCAGCAAAGCCCAGCAAAGCCCAGCAAAGCCCAGCAGAGCCCAGCAAAGCCCAGCAAAGCCTAGCAAAGCCCAGCAAAACCCGGAGCTCAGCAAAGCCCAGCAAAGCCCAGCAAAGCCCAGCAAAGCCCAGCAAAGCCCAGCAAAGGCCAGCAAAGGCTAGCAAAGCCCAGCAAAGCCCAGCAAAGCCCAGCAAAGCCCAGCACAGCACAGCAGAGCCCAGCAAAGCCCAGCAAAGCCCACCAAAGCCAGCAAAGCCCAGCAAACCCAAACAAAGCTCAGCAAAGCCCAGCAAAGCCCAACAAAGCTTAGCAAAGCCCAGCAAAGCCCAGCAAAGCGCAGCAAAGCCCAGCAAAGCCCACCCATGCCCAGCCAGGCCAAGCAAAGCCCAGCAAAGCCCAGCGAAGCCTAGCAAAGCCCAGCAAAGCCCAGCAAATCCCGGCAAATCCAAGTATAGCCAAGCAAAGCCCAGCAATGCCGAGCAAAACCCAGCGAAGCCCAACAAAGCCCAACAAAGCCCAGCAAAGCCCAGCAAAGCCCAGCAAAGCCCAGCAAAGCCCAGCAAAGCCCCGCAAAGCCCGGCAAAGCCCGGCAAAACCAAGCAAAGCCCAGCAAAGCCCAGCGAAGCCCAGCAAAGCCCCGCAAAGCCCAGCGAAGCCCAGCAGAGCCCAGCAAAGCCCAGCAAGGCCCAGAAAAGCCCAGCGAAGCGCAGTAAAGCCCAGCAAAGCCCAGGAAAGCCCAGGAAAGCTCAAGAAAGCCCAGCAAAGCCCAGCAAAGCCCAGCAAAGCCCAGCAAAGCCCAGCAAAGCCCAGCAAAGCCCAGCAGTGCCCAGCAAAGCCCAGCAGATTCCAGCAAAGCCCAGCCAACCCCCTATGCTAAGACACGCAAATCCCAGCCAAGCCCAGCCAAGCCCAGCAAAGGCCAGCAAAGCCCAGTGAAGCCCAGCAAGCAAAGCCCAGCAAGCGAAGCCCAGCAAAGCCCAGCAAAGCCCAGCGAAGCCCAGCAAAGCCCGGCAAAGCCCAGCAGAGCCCAGCAAAGCCCAGCAAAGCCCAGCAAAGCCCAGCAAAGCCCAGCAAAGCCCAGCAACGCCCAGCAGAGCCCAGCAAAGCCCAGCAAAGCCGAGCACAGCCGAGCAAAACCCGGAGCTCAGGAAAGCCCAGCAAAGCCCAGCAAAGCCCAGCAAAGACCAGCAAAGGCCAGCAAAGGCCAGCAAACGCCAGCAAATTCCAGCAAAGCCCAGCAAAGCCAAGCAAAGCACAGCGACTTCCAGCAAAGCCCAGCAAAGACCGGCAAAGACCCGCAGAGCCCGTCAAAGCCCCCAGCAAAGCCCAGCAAAGCACAGCACAGCCCAACAAAGCCCCCAGCACAGCCCCCAGCAAAGCCCCGAGCAAAGCCCAGCAAAGCCCAGCAAAGCACAGCTAAGCCCAGCAGTGCCCAGCAAAGCCGAGCAAAGCGCAGCAAAGCTCAGCAGAGCCCAGCAGAGCACAGCAAAGCCCAGCAAAGCCCAGCGAAGCCCAGCAAAGCCCAGCAATGCCCAGCAAAGCCCAGCAAAGCTCAGCAAAGCTCAGCAAAGCCCAGCAAAGCCCGGCAAAGCTCAGAGCCTAGACCAGTAAAGCCAAGCAAAGCCCAGCAAAGCCAAGCAAAACCAAGCAAAGCCCAGCAAAGCCCAGCAGAGCCAAGCAAAGCCGAGCAAAGCCCAGCAAAGCCCAGCAAAGCCCAGAAAAGGCAAGCAAACCGTAGCAAAGCCCAGCAAAGCTTAGCAAAGCCCAGCAAAGCCCAGCAAAGCCCAGCGAAGCCCAGCGAAGCCCAGCAAAGCCCAGCAGAGCCCAGCAAAGCCCAATAAAGCCCAGCAGAGCCCAGCAAAGCCCAGCAAAGCCCAGCAAAGCCCAGCAGAGCCCAGCAAAGCCCAGCAAAGCCCAGCACAGCCCAGCAAAACCTGGAGCTCAGCAGAGCCTAGCAAAGCCCAGCAAAGCCCAACAAAGCCAAGCAAAGCCCAGCAAAGCCCAGCAAAGCCCACCGAAGCCCAGCAAAGCCCAGCAAAACCCAGCAAGGCCCAGCACAGCCCAGCAAAGCCCAGCAAGGCCCAGCAAAGCCCAGCAAAGCCCAGCAAAGCCTAGCAAAACGCAGCAAAGCCCAGCAAAGCCCAGCAAAGCCCAGCACAGCCCAGCCAGGCCAAGCAAAGCCCAGCAAAGCCGAGCGAGTCCCAGCAAAGCCCAGCGAAGCCCAGCAAATCCAGGCAAAGACAAGTAAAGCCAAGCAAAGCCCAGCAAAGCCCAGCAAAGCCCAGCAAAGCCCAGCAAAGCCCAGCAACGCCCAGCAACGCCCAGCAAAGCCCAGCAACGCCCAGCAAACCGTAGCAAAGCCCAGCAAAGCCAAGCAAAGCCCAGCAAAGTCCAGCAAAGCCCAGTAAAGCCCAGCAAAGCCCAGCAACGCCAAGCAAAGCCCGGAGCTCAGGAAAGCCCAGCAAAGCCAAGCAAAGCCCAGCAAAGCTCAGCAAAGCTCAGCAAAGCCCAGCAAAGCCCAGCAAAGCCCAGCGAAATCCAGCAAAGCCCAGCAAAGCCCAGCAAAGCCCAGCAACGCCAAGCAAAGCTCAGCAAAGCCCGGCAAAGCCCAGCAAAGCCCAGCAGAGCCCAGCAGAACCCAGCAAAGCCCAGCAGAGCCCAGCAAATCCCCCAGCAAAGCCCTGAGCAAAGCCCCCAGCACAGCCCCCAGCAAAGCCCCCAGCAAAGCCCCCAGCAGAGCCCCCAGCAAAGCCCTCGGCAATGCCCCCAGCAAAGCCCCCAGCAAAGCCCCCAGCAATGCCCCCCAGCAAAGACACCAGCAAGTCCAAGCGAAGCCCAGCAAAACCAAACAAAGCCCGGACCCAAGCACAGTAAAGCCCAGCAAAGCCCAGCAAAGCCCACCAAAGCTTAGCACAGCCCAGCAAAGCCCAGAAAAGCCCAGCAAAGCCCAGCGAAGCCCAGCAAAGCCCGGAGCTCAGCAAAGTCCAGCAAGGCACAGCAAAGCCCAGCAAAGCCCAGCAAAGCCCAGCAAAGCCCAGCAGAGCCCAGCAGAGCCCAGCAAAGCCCAGCAAAGCCAAGCAAAGCCCAGCAAAGCCCAGCAAAGCCCAGCGCAGCCCAGCAAAACCCGGAACTCAGCAAAGCCCAGCAAAGCCCAGCAAAGGCCAGCAAAGCCCAGCAAAGACCAGCAAAGCCCAGCAAAGACCAGCAAAGGCCAGCAAAGCCCTGCAAAGCCCAGCAAAGCCCAGCAAAGCCCAGCAAACCGTAGCAAAGCCAAGCAAAGCCCAGCAAAGCCCAGCAAAGCCCAGCAAAGCCCAGCGAAGTCCAGCAAAGCCAAGCAAAGACCGGCAAAGCCCGACAAAGCCCCCAGCAAAGCCCACAGCAAAGCTTCCAGCAAAGCCCCCAGCACAGCCCCTAGCAAAGCCCCCAACAAAGCCCAGCAAAGCCCAGCAAAGCCCAGCCCAGCAAAGCGCAGCAAAGCCCAGCAAAGCCCAGCAGAGCCCAGCAGAGCCCCGCAAAGCCCAGCGAAGCCCAGCGAAGCCCAGCAAAGCCCAGCAAAGCCCAGCAAAGCTTAGCAAAGCCCAGCAAAGCCCAGCAAAGCCCAGCAAAGCCCGGCAAAGCTCAAAGCTTAGAACAGGAAAGCCAAGCAAAGCCCAGCAAAGCCCAGCAAAGCCCCTCAAAGCCCCCAGCAAAGCCCCCAGCAAAGCCCCCAGCAAAGCCCCCAGCACAGCTCCCAGCAAAGCCTCCAGCAAAGCCCCCAGCAGAGCCCCCAGCAAAGCCCTCGGCAATGCCCCCAGCAAAGCCGCCAGCAAACCTCCCAGCAAAGCCCAGCAAAGCCCAGCAAAGCCCAGTAAAGCCCAGCAAAGCCGGGCAAAGCCCAGCAAAGCCCAGCGAAGCCCAGCAAAGCCCAGGAAAGCCAAGGAAAGCCCAGGAAAGCCCAGCGCCCAGGAAAGCCCAGGAAAGCTCAGGAAAGCACAGCAAAGCCCAGCAAAGCCCAGCAAAGCCCAGCAAAGCCCAGCAAAGCCCAGCAAAGCCCAGCAAAGCCCAGCAGAGCACAGCAAAGCCCAGCAGAGCCCGGCAAAGCCCAGCCAATTCCCATGCTAAGACAGGCCAAGCCCAACCAAGCCCAGCCAAGCCCAACAAAGCCCAGCAAAGCCCAGCGAAGCCCAGCAAGCAAAGCCCAGCAAGGCCCAGCAACGCCCAGCAAAGCCCAGCAAAGCCCAGCAAAGCCCAGCGAAGCCCAGCAAAGCCCAGCAAAGCCCAGCAGAGCCCAGCAAAGCCCAGCAAAGCCCAGCAAAGCCCAACAGAGCCCAGCAAAGCCCAGCAAAGCCCAGCAAAGCGCAGCACGGCCGAGCAAAACCCGAAGCTCAGCAAAGCCCAGCAAAGCCCAGCAAAGCCCAGCAAAGCCCAGCAAAGCCCAGCAAAGGCAAGCAAAGGCAAGCAAAGGCCAGCAAAGGCCAGTAAAGGCCAGCAAAGCCCAGCAAAGCCCAGCGAAGTCCAGCGAAGTCCAGCAAAGCCCAGCAAAGACCGGCAAAGACCGGCAAAGCCCGACAAAGCCCCCAGCAAAGCACAGCAAAGCCCAACACAGCCCAACACAGCACCCAGCAAAGCCCCCAGCAAAGCCCCCAGCAAAGCCCAGCAAAGCCCAGCAAAGCGCAGCAAAGCGCAGCAAAGCCCAGCAGAGCACACCAGAGCCCAGCAAAGCCCAGCGAAGCCCAGCAAAGCCCAGCAAAGCCCAGCAATGCCCGGCAAAGCCCAGCAAAGCCGAGCAAAACCCGGCAAAGCTCAGAGCTTAGAACAGTAAAGCAAAGCAAAGCCCAGGACAGCCCAGCAAAGCCCAACAAAGCCCCCAGCAAAGCCCCCAGTAAAGCCCCCAGCAAAGCCTCCAGCACAGCCCCCAGCAAAGCACCCAGCAAAGCCGCCAGCAAAGCCCCCAGCAAAGCCTTCGGCAATGCCCCCAGCAAAGCCGCCAGCAAACCTCCCAGCAAAGCCCAGCAAAGCCCAGCAAAGCCCAGCAAAGCCCAGCAAAGCTGAGCAAAGCCCAGCAAAGCCCGGCAAAGCCCGGCAAAGCCCAGCAAAGCCCAGCAAAGCCCAGCAAAGCCCAGCAAAGCCCAGCAAAGCCCAAGAAAGCCAAGGAAAGCCAGGGAGAGCCCAGCGCCCAGGAAAGCCTAGGGAAGCTTAGGAAAGCCGAGGAGAGCCCAGCAAAGCCCAGCAAAGCCCAGCAAAGCCCAGCAGAGCACAGCAAAACCCAGCAGAGCCCAGCAAAGCCCAGCCAATCCCCATGCTAAGACAGGCAAAGCCCAGCCAAGCCCAGCCAAGCCCAACAAAGCCCAGCCAAGCCCAGCCAAGCCCAACAAAGCCCAGCAAAGCCCAGCAAAGCCCAGCGAAGCCCAGCAAGCAAAGCCCAGCAAGGCCCAGCAAAGCCCAGCAAAGCCCAGCAAAGCCCAGCAAAGCCCAACGAAGCCCAGCGAAGCCCAGCGAAGCCCAGCGAAGCCCAGCACAGCCCAGCAAAGCCCAGCACGGCCGAGCAAAACCCGAAGCTCAGCAAAGCCCAGCAAAGCTTAGCAAAGCCCAGCAAAGGCCAGCAAAGGCCAGCAAAGGCAAGCAAAAGCCAGCAAAGGCCAGTAAAGGCCAGCAAAGCCCAGCAAAGCTCAGCGGAGTCCAACGAAGTCCAGCAAAGCCCAGCAAAGACTTGCACAGCCCGACAAAGCCCCCCAGCAAAGCCCAGCAAAGCCCAGCAAAGCCCAGCAAAGCCCCCAGCACAGCCCCCAGCAAAGCCCCCAGCAAAGCCCAGCAAAGCCCAGCAAAGCGCAGCAAAGCCCAGCATAGCCCAGCAGAGCCCAGCAAAGCCCAGCAAAGCCCAGCGAAGCCCAGCAAAGCCCAAATCCCAGTAATGCCCAGCAAAGCTCAGCAAATCCTAGCAAAGCCCAGCAAAGCCCGGCAAAGCTCAGAGCTTAGAACAGTAAAGCTAAGCAAAGACCAGCAAAGCCCAGCAAAGCCCAGCAAAGCCTAGCCCAGCAAAGCCGAGCAAAGCCCAGCAAAGCCCAGAAAAGGCAAGCAAACCATAGCAAAGCCCAGCAACGCCCAGCAAAGCCAAGCAAAGCCCAGCAGAGCCCAGCGAAGCCCAGCAAAGCCCGCGGGGGCAGGCCGCGGCGGCGACTTTTGTTGCGTCGCCACGAGCAGCCAATCGGGCCCCGTATGCTTGCGGCACTTCTACGCGAAGCGGGGGGCGCGCAGACGCAGGGTTCATGATGGGGCTGGAGACGGGGGTCGCATGCGAGATGCTCTGGCAGGGGGGGCTCTTCGATGAATTTGCGAAGTGGCGCCTCGACGAGGAGGTCGCCAATTGGGCCGCCGCAGAGGCGGCCAACTCCAGCGGCGTGGATGACACCTCGTCAACGAGGTAGCGCGGTTGGCGTGATCAAGATGTCCAAGGAGCAGCTGCGCAACCGCTTGTGCGACAACTGGGCCACCCTGCTGTCCGGGGGAATGGGCGCCAAACCACAACCAAAAGGGAGAAGAAGAAGGAAGAAAGAACGTCTTCTTCGGCTACTTTTCCTTCTTCTACTTCTTCAGAGTCGCTGTGGTGAACCCGATGGGGTAGATGTCCGTCGACAACTAGGCTATCGCGACGCTTTTTTGCATGGGGGGCGGGGGCGGCAAGAAGAGACTCCTCCACGACGGCGCGCGCGAGGTCGCCGTGAAACATTGGTTTCGGTGTTGGAGCGGACAGAGGATGCGGAGGTCCGTGGAGAAGAAGTACCTCCTGCGTCACTACAAGGATGGTCACGAGGTAATTTTCTTATCCGTCACTGTTATCCAGGTTGCCAGGTTCCGCGAGGATGAGTGGGGCACCTTGTACTGCGAGTTCGAGGGCAATGTGTATTGCAATGCCGTGGACACCTTCGGCATATCTTGCGGCTCAGACAGGTGGCCCAGACTATTCGATGCCATACTACTGGCGATATTCTGCTTGTTCGGAGGCACCTGGCCAGTTATTAACTCACCTATGCCGACGACGTGGGGCCCCTTGTGAGCTGCCTTTTCAGCGGTGCTTCCTCGCCGCCTATACAGCGGTTTTCTCCCCCCGCTTTCGTGCCCGAGCAGAAGGGCCTGCCCTTCTCGGTTCTGGGCTTGGCGGGCGACTCCAATCCTCGTCCTCTCGCCAGTCGCTTGCGGATCCACGCCAGCGCGAGCCTGGTCGCAAACGGGAGGAGGGCCCTCTTCTAGTCCGTCTCTACGACGCTGGCGTGCCAGGCATACGCCCCAAGGTCACAGCGCCCAACGCCAACTCGCCCACGTGGATGGCGCCGCGTTCGACCGTTTCCTTGCACCAGGCTACGACGAGAGCCGCCCTCCCCTCTGAGAGGCCCATGCTGTACTTGGTGTAGTCGCAGCGCGGGTCGATCCAAGTCCACCTTGAGACTGCCCCGCGACTGGGCCCTCTTCACCGGGAACCAAGAGACACCGAGTAATGCGATCATGAAGAACGTGGCGCGCCATGAAGGTAGAGAAGGAGTAGTTCCATTGGTGGTGGGCCAAGGCAAACGACCCGAACAGGGTCATTGCGGCGCTCGAGCTCCTTGGCACGACCCTTCGCTGGAAACTGTGTCCGAAGCCTTGAGAACGCCGCCGCAGAGAGGACCTGAAGAGTTCGGGGTCGGCGGACAGCCTAGCCTTGTGCTCTCCCGCGCGGTGAACAGGGCCATGTCGACTAAGGGGCCGTTGGCGGTCTTCCTCCCCGAGCTCTCGGAAGAGCGGGGGTCACGCGACACGGCGCTGGGCCTCGACAGGCCGCCGCCCTCCTTTCGCAGAGCTGTTGGACAGTTTCTGCACGAAGGCGCGCGGCCCCCTAAAACGAAATCGGCATGTTGACTTTCCAGGGTCTTGGACGGGGAGGAGGTTCCAGGCGAAACGCCCAACTCGTCCTACCGACTCGTCTGCAGGTGCGACGGGGAGCATTTTTTAATTTAAA
>CAUYUJ010003278.1:25000-35000 GCA_963575745.1 Prorocentrum cordatum
GCTGTGCCATCCGCTCGGTCGGCCGCACCCTGACGCGCGCCGCGCTGCTCGCCTGCTGCGAGAGCGTCCCGCAGCGTGCGGGCCTGCTCGTCGGGAAGAGCGTGCCGCCGTCGTTTCCGCAGCTGCCGTAGCCTCGTCGCGGGCGGCCCTGCCCCTGGCCCTTCGCCCTGCCCCGTTGCCCGCCTGCTCTGCTGCCCCCCTGCTTGCCGCCTTCCTCTCTGGTGCCGCCCCTGCCCCTTTGCCGCCTGCCCGCCCGCCTCCCTTCGATTCCGCCGCTTCGATTCGGTTCGATATCGATGGCTTCCGATTCCGATTCGATTCGGCTTCGGATTCCGATGTGGGCTCCGATGTTTTCCACGGAGGCCTGCCAGTCTGCCAGTGTCCGCCGACTCGACTCTTCTGGACGCGGCCGCAGGCTCCCTCCGATTCGCTTGGCTTCGATTGCCGATCCGACTGATCGATTTGAAGTCGATTTGATTCTGGGCTCTCCTGCCGGCACCCCAACGGCGCGATTTCAGCTTGGACGGCCTCCGGGGCCGCAGGGAGCCGAAAACTGCCGAAAACCCTGCCTCCCGATGTTTTGTCGCGACGCGAGATGGTCTGAGTGCGGGAGTCAACAGTCGACCGAACTAGGATTTCGGAGCGATCCCAGTCGTGGCCTTGAGGTCGCTTGAGGCTCCGACGAACGGGAAAGCGCCCGGAAACAACGAAACCCGAAGCCTCGAAGATCGATCCTTGATCCTGCCCGCCTGGCGTCCAGGACGACCTGGCGGGCGTCCATGCGGCCCACCTGCAGCTGAAGAACGCGTTTGACGATGTCGAGGAGAAGCTCGGGCCGGCGGCCGGGTCGGCTGACCCGCCAGGCTCCCCGCAGCTCGAGGAGCGACCAGAGACCAGTGTCAGCGAGGCAGCGCGGGGGGGTGGCATGATGCTGGTCAGTTGGCGCAGGGTCTTCGTTCTCTGGAGGTGCGGGTTCCGGAATCTTTTCACACGGAGCGTTGTCACCCAGTTTCGGGCCTCGGGAGGTCCTCCTCGAGATATGCCGCGAAAAGGTGGTGGCGAGGGCTCCAGTCGCGTTTTTGCGACGATGCAACTTCTTCGTCGCGACGTCGGACTTCAGAGGCTTTCGCAGGGTCTTGGCTTCCAGCCGTGGGCTTCTCCAGGCTGCTTCCCCGGACTTCCCCCAAGCTTTCCTGGGCTTGTCCCCTGGCTGCCCTCAGCCACGCGCAGAGGGGGGGGGGGCGTGGGGAGGGCTCCTCAGAAGCACCCCTTCCTGTTAGGAGGCGCGGGCACCTCTTGATGGGCCGGCCCCTGCCACGAGGAAGCAGCCTGCTTCTGAGAATGGCTCCCCCCCTCCCCCTATATTTATTAGGAGGGGACAAAAACACACAGACACAATTATTCGTCGATCCCCAGGAAAATATGCGAAAATGTGGGAAGTGGGGGGGAAGACAAAAGCCCAGAAAATATGGGGAATCATTTTATTTGTGTGTATTTATTTGTGTGTTCTGGGCCCCTTCATATATGTAAGTCGGGCGCGTCAAGATACGTTGGCCGACGTACGAGATATGCGTTGGCCGACATGGACACGGAAGCGAGAACCTCAAGGTGTACCTGGCTTAGGCACTGGGCCGCCCAAGAGGGGCTTTCTATTGCGAATGCATTCTTCCGCACGCCAGAAGCGAAGCGAATCACATACAGCTCCGGTGCCGATTACAAACAGCTCGACTATACACTCCTGAATCGCACGCTTTTCTGACACTGCACGAACGCCGAGACCAGCAATAGATGTGACCTGGGAGCCGATCACAAGGCAGTCGTCGCCGACCTGCGGATACCAACGTCTATGATAACAAGGCGGCCCCAGAACGACGACCATGCACGTCAGCAGCGTAACCGTTTGAAGTGTACATCTCTGGCCGGCACGCTCAAAGACAGAAGCGCCTACCAAGACAACCTGCGGCCACGACTACGCCCAAACGACCTGCCACCCGACTCAGAAGCACTCTGCGAACACATCCAGCAAGTCATTGTCGATGCCGTCGTTGCTAGCAACGCGGGGGCATGCCATCGCGAGGGCGGGAGTAACAACGCTGTGCAGAGTACCCAACCAGTTCAGCAAGCAGACGCAACATAACGACAAGCAAACCAACAAACGACAGAACGACGCGACGCACCACCAAACTAGCGACGACCGACCAGCAGACCGACAAGCCAACCAACAGAACGGCACAACGACTACACACTAATGGCACAACGACAGCAGACTCCAAACGACGACCACGACGCCAGAAAGCAGGTTAGCAAACTCATACAGCAAGAAATCCGCACACAAAAGCGGAGGAAACGACGTGCACATATTGGAGATATTACCGAGCAGTTCAGATTTTTGAAGAGCATCGCACGCATCGACACACGGAGAAGACAGACTCTCATCACGCACATGACAGACAAGGAGGGATCCAAACGCACGACGAGAGGAAATAGCATACGTTTTTGCAGAATTCTACGGACAACTTTACAGCTCGACGGCGGAACTGACGCGGCAAGAGGGGCCCGCCACCGACCGCAGCCGACCAGCAGCACCACAAATAGCACCGACCCCAGCCGACCAGTATCACCCACCGAAGACTACTGACCACCACCGACCCGCACCGCAAGCAGCACCGACCCAGACCGACCAGCAGCACCCGCCACCGACCACCGCCGACCACCGACCAGCAGCACCACAAGCCGCGACTACCAGTACCACCGCCGACCAGCAACACCACGAGCAGCAACGCGTCCGACTAGCAGCACCACCACCGCCGACCCACCAGCGACCACCGACGACCGCCGACCAGCACCACAAGCAGCACCGACCCTGACCGACCAGCAGCACCCGCCAGCGCCCACCACCGACCACCACCGATCAGCAGCACCACGAGCAACGTCGACCCAGACCGATCAGCAGCACCCACTGACGACCGCCGCCTACCACCGACCAGCACCACGAGCAGCGCCGACCCCAGCCGACCAGCACCACCCACCAGCGCCCACCACCGACCACCACCGACCAGCAGCACCACACGCAACGCTGACTCCAACCTGCCAGCAGCACCCAGAAGCAGCCACCGACGACCCCTGACCAGCACCACAAGCAGCACCGACCCAGACCGACCAGCAAGCCCACCAGCACCTACCACCGACCCAGACCGACCAGTGGCGCCAGAAGCAGCGCCGACGCTGCAAGAGGGGCCCAGCGACGAGATCCCACTTTTCACCATGACAGAGGTCAGCAAAGCAACCAAAGCACTCCGACTTGGTAAGGCCCCCGACACCATGGGCCTCCGTGTAGAGATGCTGAAAGAAGACAGCGGAGCTCAGAAGTGCACTTCTCCATCTCTGCAACACAGTCGTCCAGCTCAAAGCCCCGCCGCCGGCTAGCTGGAGGAGCAGCGTCATCGCAGTCATTCAAAAAAGTGGAGGTCTCGCACTTCCCCAGAATTGCCGACCAATCTGCATGATACCACTATTGTACAAAGTCTTCAGCCGTCTGCTCTACAACCGGCTCCAACCAGCACTGGACTCGACAGACTGCTGACCAGGCCGGGTTCAGACGAGGACATTCGATTATCGGCCATTTATTTACGTCTCACTTGATACGTGAACGTTCGCATGAATGGAACCAGAAACTATGGGTCGCAGCACTCGACTCCAAAGAACCTTTGGCGCAGTCGAGCACAAAAGTATTTGGGCAGCACTAGAGGCGCAGGGTGCACCACAAGGGTACATGCCACTACTCAAGCAGTTGTACACAGGACGAACGACCACGGTGAAGACCGATGCCACAAGCAGGCCGTTCAGTCTTTTGTGGAGCACTTTGCAAGGCGACCCACTCAGCTCCTTGCTTTTCAACTCCCTTCTGAAGCACATCGTTGTACCGCTGATGGCTGACTGGCATAATAAAACGCAAAGGAGTACGGCTAGGATTCACGATCATTTCAATGCTCACTAATTTGCGGTTCGCCGACGACGTGCTACCGACGGGCCAAACCCTCCCGCGTCTCACCACCATGCTCGACGACATTGCCAGCGCAGCGCGCTCCCGCGGGCTCGAGCTACACCCAGGCAAAACAAACATCATGAGCAACTCACAAGGAGGACAGGTAGGGCGAGCTCGCGCACAGCACGCGTCCAAGACATGGGCATCTATATTTTTCTTGACGAGGGCAGTCTCAAATATCTCGGCCAGCAGATCAGCTTCCACCACAGCTCCATGGAGACATAAGTTCACGATCGCACGAGAGCTGCGTGGGCATCGTGCACTTCCCACAAAGAAGAGCTGACGAGTAAGCACTACCCACTTGCACAACGACTCAGTGACACCGACAGCACTGTACGGAGCAGAAACGTGGACAATTGCGGAACCACTTCGGCAGCACTTCCAGCGGACACGGCGACCCATGCTTCGTATGATTATCAGGACGCCTCGACGACAGGGCCCCCCCGGCGGACAGCGGCGACATCGAGACACGACGGGCATCGATGGCACGGAAGAAGACGCGCAGTTCAGAGACTCCCACGACGACTCCCACGACGACAGCCGGAGCGACGACGCAGACAGCAACCTACCGCAACACGACACAGCATCGACACCAACATGTAGCAGTGATGGCACCGACGACGACAATGACGTGGACCTCGGTGAACCTAGGGTCGACTACATCCAACGCGCCACGCGACGTGCCGAGCAGCTCATGAAGTTCCACCAAGTAGACAGCTGGGTGACGACACACAAAAAAGGTTTGGATAATGGCAGCGAAAGTGGCCAACCACGCGCCCATCAGGTGGACATGGAGGGCTTTGCATTGGCAGCCAGATGCGCATCGACAACACGGGCGCCAACACACGTGCTGGGGCGACGAAGTTCTTGCACACGTACGTCGGCGCAGGCCAGACCTCCACCCAGCCCCGGCCCCAACGCGCGACACGGGGCAGCCTGACGACCTCACGTGGGTTCGAACGGCCCAAGATACCACCACGTGGTCTAACCTCGATCACCACTACATCAGCACGTGAACGAACATTACGCCTACATCGACGTCAAGGACTTTCCCCTCCCTCCCTCCCTCCCTCCCTCCCTCCCTCCCCCCAACACCGACTCCAAGGATCGCTCCCCCCTTTCTGCTTTTCTAATTTTCTGTTGTATCTCGCATTGCATGTTCCTCAGACACACCATTTTTTTTTTCCGCATCGATGCCACGGCCTCCACCGCCGCCACGCCCAGGCGGGCTCGTGCGGGCGCCCACGCGGCGTGCGCGCGGATCTGGCGCTCGTTCGTTCGTTCGTGTCCCTCTACAGGAAGAATATTCAAACATAGGCAAAACATCGTAGGTTTTTTTTTTTTTTTTTTTTTTTTTTTTTTTTCTCTCTGTGGGGGGTTCGAGTATTTCTGATCTGTCGTTCATAATCTTCCTGTGTGGGGGCATGCCCGACCTGACCCTGTCTACTCCGTCGTGCGAGCCGCCACTTTCTATCTGTTCATCTGGTGTTTTTTTTCCAGACTTTGCCGGGGACTCGCGGATTCCATCGCGCAGCGAAGACCCTCTCGGACTCTTTCCGCAATTTTTTTCGTGCGTCGCGGCCTCGGGAGGGCCCCGTCGGCCCCGAAGTCATCGGCAGTCGACCGAGGTGGAAAAAACATTCGGCAGCGCGCGAGGGGGGGAAGTGAGAGAGGGAAGGCCTTCTCAGAAGGCGGCGGGGCTTCCCAGAAACGCTGCTGCCTTTAGAGAAGTTCTGTCTGTGTCTTCCGGGAAGGCCCAGGACAACTTTCAGGAGGCTGGAGGTCTTCCGAGGCCTCTGAGAAGGCCAGCCCCTCTCACTGCCCCCCCCCTGGCCTGGCCGCCGGAACGTGCCAGGATGGAGCGCGGGAGGGATCCGAGGGCATCTCTTCTCGCTCTCTGGCTCGTGGGAGCGCCCGCGGGGTCCGCTGCCATCCCCAGAACTGGTGCCCTGACAGTCGCCCACAAGATCTCCAGTATTTGTCTCCCGTGCGGTCTCCCTCACGGTCTCCCGTGTGGTCTCCCGCCTGGTCTTCCGCAGGGTCTCCCGTTGGGTCTCCCCCGCATGGATGGTTTCCCGTTTGGTCTCCGGCACTGTCTGCCGCATGGTCCTCCCCACGGTCTTTCGTGTGCTCATCCGCGCGGTCTCCTGCTCGGTCTCCTGTATCTAAGTCTTCTGCTCTCCCGCATATGGTCTCACGTGCGGTCTCCCGTATGGTCTGTTGCGTTCTCCCGGCTGGTCTCCCTTGTTTGCGTTTCCAGTACAGCACAATGTTAAGTCGGGCCTGTCCCTCCACAGGGGGAGAATTCAAAATAGCCCAAGAATAGCCTGGGGACGTTTTTTTTTTTTTTTTTTTTTTTTTTTTGAAAGTATGTGGCTATTTGTCATCATTTGTCGTCCAAAATTCGCCTGTCGGAGGACACGCCCGACCTCAGCAAAATGCTCTGGCTGCGCTTCGATCTGCTGCCAGGCGTCTTCTGCCAGCAGGGTGTATGGAGTTTACTTTTGCGTGGCCGGCTGCATCGCTGCCGCCATGCAGCTTCTCTCGGCGGCGACCCGGGGGGGAAGTGAGACAGAAAAGGCCTGCTCAGAGGCCTCGGAAGTCCCCCAGCCTTCCGAGCAGTTTTCTGAGCCTTCCCCGAAGACGTTGACAACAATTTCTCGGAAGGCAAGAGCGCTCCTGGGAAGCCTCGCCGCCTTCTGAGAGGGCCTTCTTCTCCTCGCTCCGCCTCCTCGCCGGCCGCCGAGCATGGAGTGGACTTTTGCGTGCGTGGCTGGCTGCATCGCTGCCGCCGCTCCGCTGTCCGTCGTCGGCTCTCCTTGAATTTGCTCGGCATGCTTGCATGTGCGGTCGGCTGTCGACAGTGACGGCTGGGTTCGCAAATTATCAGGCTCTGTGCCCCAGTCAGCCCGATTGACCCGCCCTCTGGACTCCTCATTGCGGGCCGCCGATCCCAAAAAAAAATCGCTGCCGCTGTTCAGCTTCTCGCGACGTCACAGCCTGGCTGCTGCGGAGCTCGTCGGCGACCTCGTCCTGCGGAGGAAGGCGTGGTCTTGGTCTCTGCAGGGGCCCGTCGGCGCCTCCGGGCTCTTCGCTTCGGGTTCACCTGCGCCATCAAGTCGGGCCTGCCCCTCAACAGGAGGAATATTCCAACATAGAAGATAATAGGCTGGGGGCGATTTTTCGATCATTGTTTGAATATCTTGGGGCATTTTGTAGGTATTTTTTGGTGTTTCGTCCAAAATCCGCCTGTGGGGGGGCCCACGTAACTTTGGGTTCACCAGCAGCTGCGTGCTGCTGCCCATGCACTTCGATCCAACACCTGTGACCTCACTCGGCAGCGATCCCGGGGGGCAGTGAGAAGGGGCGTGCCTTCTCAGACGGCTCGGACATCCCCCAGCCTTATGAGAGGTTTTCTGAGCCTTCACCGAAAACGCAATATAACCTCCGCCTTCTGAGAAGGCCTTCTCTCTGGTTGACCCACAAGGGGGTCCAGCGAAAAGGGGGTGATGCACTAGATTTGGTGCAATAGGTATGTGGGGTTGCCCTACACTTGGGGCGTGCGATACATCCTGGTGCTCAAATGAATTGCTGGTTTTCGCGTGCAATGCGTTAGTTGCAGTACAATGCCATCTCATTCTCTGTCGCAATATATTTGCAATACAATGCCCCAAACCTATTTCACCACCCCCTTTCAGCTGGACCCCCTTGTGGATCAACCGAATTCTCCCTCTCCTTCTCCCCCCTCGCCCGCCGCCAAAACACGTGTGACCGCATTATCGCTGTCTCTGCAAATCGGCAGGCTAACGACGGACGCTGATTTTCAAGCACTCGGTGCTTCCTGGCTGCCTGTCCAGCGTCGCGCTACTTTGCGGCCCTCTGCGGCCCAACCATGGCGGCTCCTAGCTCTGGCGTAGTTCTGGTTGTCTGTTACGGTCCAAATTGGAAGGTTACCATCTTCGCGTCAAGGATGACATTGGGCTTCAAGCGGGATTCGGCTCAGCCCTTTTTTCTTGCTCATCGCCCTCTGGTGCTGCTGTTGTTCCTCCTCTTGTCCCTCTCTGTCGAATGCTGCTGGCAAGGCAGATAGCACCAGCAAGCGAGTGCAATACAAGGCCAGTCGTTGCGAGGCAGAGCCGCCCATCGCGGCACGTCGAGGGGCCCAGGCAGCCAGGCTCAAAGCAGAGGGTGGCAGCTACGGGCCAGGAAAACGGAGGGTCGTGCCCCGATGACGGGGCTGTCGTTTTCAGATCCCTTGACGCCTTGACTGTTCCGAGTCGCAGGCCCCTGGAGTTCTCGAGACCTTTCTGGGGACCTGCTTTCGCAGCCCTAGAGGTTGACACCAACACCAATATCGGCGAAATCCAGGATCATCTTCCCCCTGTGGAGGACCCCCCCTGTGTTGGTGTTGGTGCCCATTTCCAGGCCTCTAATGTTTTTCCTGTATCCCATGCAGTTTTCGACGGTTTTCGACTTCGCCACTGGGCTCCTGTCCAAGGTGTACCTTTTCCTGCACATCATCTTCGGCACCGCCTGATCCCAGGGCTTCGCCCTCTCCCGGCCGCCGTGAGGCCCCACCTTCTTTCGCCCTTTCTCTGTTAATTAAAACTGTGCACGTCCCGCTTAGCTTTCAGCGGAAGAGGTTCGCTCTCGCCCCGCAGATCAAAAACATGTTTTTTCGACGGTTTCCAGGTCACTTCAGCCCCGGCTGGCCGTCCCGAGTGCCCTGGCTGTCTCTCCTGCCCTCCGCGGCTGCTTCTCCTCCTCGCGCGCAGCCCCAGTGCTACCAGACGATCAGTTTGACGAGCGCCCCCCACCACTCGAGCGCCCGTGCGGACTGCATCTGCGGGGCACGACGAGCGACAAGAAGTGTTACTCGACTGTTCTGGGGCCCAGAGCGAGACCCTGGAGGTCTCGATCATGAAAAAGACTGGCCGTCTTGATATTTTCCGTGACGCAGGATGTCTGGCATCGCTCGTGTCGGGGTGTGCGTCGAGTGACCCCAGGATGGCGACCTAGATCTTCAATGCCTTGAGCTGTCCAGGCGGAGGTCTTTTGCCATTCTCGGCCTCCAGGGGCCCGCTTCTTGCCCTGGGACCATCGAGCAAACTAGCCAGGGCGAACATCATTCCCGGGGAAGGGGTCGATAGCGTCGGGGCCCGCGCAGTGGAAACATGATTGCATCGGAGGTATGGGAGGGCAGGTGCTTCTGGAATATCTGATCCTAGCGCTACCCCAAGCGCCCTCGTGTCTCAATATCCGAGCGGATTTACTTGTTCCTTCCTTGCCGGGGGCGTGCCGAATTCATAGCAATTTGTAACGTCTTGCTACATCCCGTTTCCATGTATTTCTTCCGACTGGCGTGTACCGGGGGATTGAGTGATATGAATCCGGAAGGGCAGGTGAAAGGCTAAAACGTTGGATTTTGAATGTTGGCTTGTGCATTGCCGCTGCTTCTGGAGTTCAATTACCGCTAATCCTTTGTAGACTTGTTTTTATGGATGTTTCGGCCAGGTGGACAGCCGTCATGAGGCGCTAGTTGAGGTCGCGAGCATAGTCAAACATCTCTGGGTCAGCTCATCTGGGTTTCGATTCTGCCTTTTCCGCGGCTTGCACATCTGCGTCCATCCGTTGCCAGGGTGCCACCTACGCGGGCCAGTGGAAGGGCAGCCTGCGACATGGCCAGGCCGTCTTGCTCATGCCAAGCCGTGATGCCATGCGGTGAAGTTGGCAGCTCTCCCCTCGCTTCTCTGCTCAGTGTCCCCATCCGGCTTCTTGGTTTTCCCAAGTTTGCCAGCACTGGTAGCATCATGGCTTTCTCCTTGCCCTTCTCCTTTCGATTTCTCGCTCCCTGGGGGGGGAAGAGGGAGGCGGAGGCGCATGGCAAGGGAGAGCTCGCGCGCACGTCTTTCAGGAGGAAAAGAAACACAAAGACACAATTAATCCTCGATTCCC